>SJYV01054125.1:1511908-1557012 GCA_006410875.1 Neotragus pygmaeus | reverse complement strand
GCTCCTCCCCCGAGAGCCCGGATGCGGAACTAGGGCCGGGTTTCCGCTGTTACTTCGTCTCCTCCGGGCTGGCGGAGTGCTTTCCGCGTCTGGTCCGTCCCTCCCCGCGGCTGCGGCGCTTACGTGGCTTCCGGAAGTGGGGCTGGCGCTTAGCCGTCATGTTGCAGCAGGTAAAGGGCTGTGGGCACCGGGGGAGGGTGGCGGCGGGTGGTCCTGCCAGGTGAGGGCCTGGAGGGGCCCGGCCTGCCGGGTTTGAAGGGGGCAGTAGCGAAGACGCCGAGTGTGGACGGGCGAGGGGAAGGGGCCGCCGCCCTGGACGTGGAATTAGAGGAGTTGCCCTCCGGGGCCTAGCAGTGAAGTTTATGCCGTCGAAGCAGCGTTGGAGGTGAGGGACGCTTGTTCCACTCCTGTGACCACATCTGCCCTCAGGGCTAATTACAGCCCGTACTTTTATATCTTCCTGTTTTTGGAAAAATTATACTTCCGCTCAGATTATCCTAGGTGGTGTTTTCGTGTTGAGGGGTTACTGTGGTCGAGGCCACCGTCTTAGGCCCTGGGAAAGAGCTGCGCACAACGCGGAATGCTTCCTGCCCTGAATGGGAGGGTGAAATGGACTGTGCGGGAGTAGGGGCTGGTCCAGGGAGTAGGGGCTGGTCCAGGGCCGGGGCGCGGAGACAGGATAAGTTACAAGCCTAAAGATGTTTTCACATAGTGATAACAAAGCCAGGGTGAGACCTGGGCTGTGAGTTCTAGGTGACTGTCACCGTGTCTTTCCGTTGTCTTCCGTGTTGACTAGTGGAAGATGGGATTTCATTTTGCTTCATGAGTGTTTACTTTTCATATCAGGACAGTAATGACGACACTGAAGATGTTTCACTGTTTGACGCTGAAGAGGAGACAACTAACAGACCGAAAAAATCCAAAATCAGGTATAAGGACAAGTTGTAAGGGATGGGTCAGCGTCTGGTACTGTTTTGTCTGGTGACTGGTGCCAGCACTGGTTTTCTGGGCAGAGGGATTGTATACTGTGCTAGTGAATGTGTACTGCCAGTTTGCTTTTCACTTGGAGATGACATCTCACGTTTTCTCTGGGAATAGTTGACATATGGAATTTTACTCAGTACTGAGTTTTCAAATCTGCAAAGCCAATTATTTGAACACTGGTGTTTTTAATTCTGACTTTTGTACTAAGGATGCACCGGTTTATTGTGAAAATTTCAGTACTGTATCTTTTGTGTCAATTAATATGAAAACGTCAAGCCAAACAAATTTCAAATTCCAAACTTAGTACTCTCTAAAGAAATTTACTTAATGAAATCAAACTCTACCTGAACCTTGAAAACGTTACACCAAATGAGAGATACCAGTGCAGAAAACCACATTTTATATGATTTCATTTATGTGGAATGTCCAGAACAGGCAAATCCATAGGGACAGAAAGTACGTTAGTGGTTACCGAGGGCTGGAGGAGGGGTGAGATTGGGGTAAATGGGGGCGTGACTGCCCACAGGTATAGGATTTCTTTGGGGCGGGGGGAGGAATCATCAAAAAGTTCTAAAATTGATTGTGTGATAGTTGCACAATTCTGTAAATATACCAGAAATCACTGAATTATACCATTTAAACAGGTGAATTGTATGGCATGTGGTTATATCTCAGTGATGCTGTTAATAAAACACCAACTCTGCCTGATAGGTATTTTGTCTTAATGCCTGAAGGGATTTCTGAGGGCCTGGGAATTCTGAGGGCGTGCCTTTTAGACAGGTGAAAATAGGAGTTGGTCCTAAGAGTATAGTGTCCCTTATTTCTCCAACCTTGGTAAGGTTTCTTGTTATGTTTCTTGTGAAAGTTTATAGTCAGTGAGGTGTGAAGTCATGTTTACATAGTGTATTTTCTGTAATAGCAGGGCCTAGTCAAATAATGGGACTTAGGAAAAAAGAGAGGTACTTGGTTTGCTTCTTCCTCAAGTCACCTTTTATTTTGACAAGACTCTGCATGGTTCTGTGGCTGAAACATTTTCATCTACATCTGCAGTATCTGTCGTAAAATGTAATTGCATTTCTTTTGTTATGTTTTGGTTTTCAGACACCCAGTGGCATCATTTTTCCATTTATTCTTTCGAGTCAGTGCAATTATAGTCTATCTTCTCTGTGAATTGTTCAGCAGCAGCTTTATTGCCTGTATGGTGACAATTATCTTGTTGTTGTCATGTGACTTTTGGGCAGTCAAGGTAGGTTTGATTGTTTTTATTTTAAAATTGTTTAATGTGATGAGATTGAATGACGTATAAACAGTTAAAAAAAGCCGCTTAGCGTTTTTGATTGGGGTTAATTTATCTTTTTGTTATCTTAGGCCTCATCTGTGTACAAGTGCCAGTTATGTCAGTAGGTTACTACTCTACTGACTTGTCTGTGTGTTGTGTTAACCTGCATCAGCTTTAAAGTGAAACACACAAAAATGCGATCAGCAGCTACAGACCACGCACATACTGCTTCTGGTCCACACCATTGGTTTTGCTTCAGGGGTCACCTCTGGCTGTGCCATGAGTGATTTCTAGATAAGACCCCAGGATAGCTTGACCACAGATAACTGAAGGAGTTCCCATCATTGCGAAGTCTCCCATGGGAGCTCCAGGACAGTGTTTCTTAGCCAGGGTCAATTCCCCCCGACCCCAGCGGGCATTTGTTGTGTGTCACCGTCTGAAGACATTTTTGATTCTCGCAGCTCGGGGTGGGGAAGTGTGCTCTTGGCATCACGGTGGAGGCCAGGGATGCTGCTGGCCATCTTAAGGTGCATAGCTGGGACAGCCCCCCACGTCAGAGAATTATCTGGCCCCGAGTGCAGATAGTGCTGGGACTGAGGAGCCATGTCGTAGGGGATACTGAGAAGGTAAGAAATAGACCCAGAGGCCATGGTGGTGGAGCGGTAGTTGTACAGATAGAGGGGCACGTGAGGAAGTCACTGTGGTCAAATATGAGATGTAGACTCCAGGATTAGGCATATGCATATTCACTGTAAAGCTTTTTTGTATATTTGGAAATTTTTAAATTTCGAATACAGGGGGGAAAAATGCAAAACCTAGTTGTGCAATTTCAGAGATGTGTTTACTGATTCAAAAACCAATAAGGTGTTACAAGTCTACTCATGCCCACCAGCCCAGCCAGTTTAGATCTTTTGATTCTTAGAGATAATCAGAAGTCTTTGGCCTGGTGGTGGCCAGCTTTTGTAGGCCACAAAATGTAGAGAATAAAGATTACAAAGGTCTGTTTCCTATAGGTACTTCTTTTGTACAGTCTTCTTTGGCTTGAATTTCTTTGAATTCCTTTTGTTGCTTTATGTCCTAAAGTGTTTACTGTATCCAGGTCATAGTTTTGTTTTGACAAATGTTTCTTTTTGTTGTTCATGTTATTTCTGTCTAGCCAGATAGAACACTACATTTTGACATTTAGTCAGTTCTTCCTGGTAATTTCTAAAAATTAAATAATTAGAACCTTGTGGATTTAGAGTTTTAAGAAATATGGCCAGAAAATATATTTTCTGATGAACTCTTAAAAAAAAAAAGGCTTAAAGAAAGTCACTCTTTGTGTGTGGCAGGATTATTTACAGATACACAAATAATTGAGATATGAAATTAAGTCAGGAATGGGGAAACCATTAAATGGACTGCTTACACAATATCAGAGACTGGGTCGCTCGCAAACAACAGGGATTTATTTTCCACATTCTGGAGGCTGGAAATCCAGGTACAGGTACAGGGTGCCAGCATGTTCAGCTTCTGGCGAGGGCCCTCCTCCGGGTCCTAGACTGCTCACCTCTCACACAGCTGGGAGCAGAGAGAGAGGGTAGAAACTCTCCTTCCTCTAAGGGGGACCGTAATCCCATCTGCACAGGCTCCTCCCTCCTGACCTCATCTCACTCTCGTCACCTCCCTGAGGCTTTCTTGGAGACACTATCACTGGGCGATCCTGTGGGGCTAGACTTTCAGCACATGAATTTGGGGGAACTCAGTATTCAGTCCAAAAGTAGGTCCCAGTGGCTAAAGAGTCGGGTTTAGAAACAGGGAACCAGAGAAGGGGCGAGAGCTCACGAGGGGAAAGAAAGGCGACGTTTGTGGATGTGCCGACCCTGTCACCTCTGTCCTGCTGGGCCTGCGTGGCCATTGTAGTTACTCTTTTGTCCAGGCCTCATATGTACTGGTCTTAACTGGGTGTTATGGATGGAAAGCTGATGATCTGTTGTTTGTGAAATGTTACACTAAGATAGGATGTTAAGGCAGATCTGTCGGTGCTGTTTTTAAAATGTGTGTATGTGTGTTAATCTTCACCAGAATGTCACAGGTAGACTAATGGTTGGCCTGCGCTGGTGGAATCATATTGATGAAGACGGAAAAAGCCATTGGGTGTTTGAGTCCCGGAAGGTAAACAGCTTCTGGTGTTTTGGTTTTCTTGCATGTCATTTAATACATTTTGTGTAGATAATATTTGAATATTTAAGGATAAGTTACCTAGGCAGACGTAATCAGCTCATAAAGAACTGCCCCAGATCACTTGGTGGGGCAGCACTAAACTAGATGGCCTTCTGAGCTCCCCGTTTCTCTGGCCGGCTCAGGCTAAGCATGGTGTGTCCAGGAAAGAATCGTGAGAGAGGGCCTGGGCTGCGAGTAGATGCCGTGTGCCCGGCTGGCCCCTGGGGGCTGCTGCTGCAGGATCTCTTCTGAGCCCCTTGGCTCTGAGGGCTCTGCCAGGGGTGACTGCCTCCAATGGCTCCCTCTTGCCCCCATGGTCCTTCTCCATTCGTGGGCAGGGAAGAGAGAGGATTGCAACTGCATAGAAAATCTGAGTTGATGGAAGCAGTTTGCTTTACAGGCTTTGCCTTCAGAAGCCCTGGGGGACACTGGTCTGTTTGGGGTTTTAGCCTGCTTCCCTGTAGTGGAATCAGCTTGGGCAGCAGAGGACAACATTCTTGGAGACAGCATGGGTTAAATCTCTCGCCTTCTGCTTGGAAGGGCCCTGACTAGTGCTTCTCAGAAAGCAGTGTTGTGCTCAGTGAGCCCTAGACCTTTATGTTATAAAACCCACCTGGGCAACAGCACACAACCTTTTACCTTCCTGGATATTGCTAAGACGTGGTGGGCATTGTCAGGGTCCTGACTCCTGGACCCTGACTTCACCTTTGAGTCTCCAGGATGACCGTAGCCTTGATGTACTGAATCCTTACCATGAAGGTGTTGTTAAAGGGTTGATTATGAATAACCAGTGTAAGTGCAAGAGGCATGACTAGAAACCTGTCAGAGGCCACCCTTACTGTGTTGAATGATGACAAAATGTCCGCTCTGCCTTGAAAATGGAACATTCTCGATTTAAAACAAAGCATGTTAAGACCAGTTCTAAAAATCACAGTGGTGGTACATCTACTGTTTGAACGGGGCAGGGAGTAGGGGTTCAAAGCTGGGACTTGGGTTGTCTGTATTAATTTATTTAAATTTCAGGGTAAGGAGTTTTTCACTAAAAATGTTTTAACTTTTTGCCAATAAATATCACAGAACCTTGGTTATTAAATCTGTGTTGTTTTGTAGGCCTCTCCTCAAGAGGGTAAAACCGTCTCCGAGGCTGAATCAAGGATCTTCTGGTTGGGACTCGTTGCCTGTCCTGTGCTGTGGGTGGTCTTTGCCTTCAGTGCCCTCTTCTCCTTCAGAGTAAAGTGGTTGGTGAGTGTCGGTGACCCACCCAGTTGGCCAGTGGGTAATCGCAATAGGTGACCACCAGTCTTATCAATAACATTAGGGTCCTGTCTCAAACAGGCAGCTTCATCCTGTATTTCCTGAGTTTGGATTCTCAACTCTGCTTTCCTCTGAGCACCAGAAAACAGAGTCCTGTGAAAGACCCCGTCTCTCCAGTTCTCCAGGTGCCCAGCGGGGTGTTGGCTTAGCCCATCTAAGTGATTACCACATTGGTGATCACAGCGCAGTGATCACCACATAGGTAATCACAGTGCAGTGATTACCACATTGATCCCATGACCTTGTCAGGTGTGGGTGGTCCGCATACTCCAGACATGCTTAGCTTAGTTTGGAACTAACGGTGGTCCTGAAAATGCTGGTGATAACCTGTCCTGGTCATCTACTGCAACAGTCATTGTACAGTCTCTCTCAGTTTCTCTGGTTCAGGAGGTTGGAAGGGGCTTGTCTGGGAAGTTCTGGCTTGGGATCTTTTCTTTTTGATTGGACAGTGGCTGGGGGCTGGTATGGCCCCTCTCTCTGAGGTCCCATGGCCTCCCACGTGGACTTGGCACACGGCTAGTTGGGGCTTCCTCACAGCCTGGTGGCCTCGTGGCAGTAAGACTGCTTGCTTGAGGCTCACAGCTCCAGGTGAGAGTGCTGGAGCTCACATGCTGAGGTACCTGGTGCAGCTGAACCTGTCTGCTCCGGCTGCCCTGACAAAGTACACAGACCTGGGGCTGACACGGCAGCACTGTGTTTTCTCCCAGTCCTGAAGGTCTCTGTCTCTCTGGCTTATTGGCCGTCTTCTCTGTGTGTCTTTACATGGTCTTCCCTCTGTACATGTCAGGGTCCTAATCTCCTCTACTTATAAGGACATCAGTCATGTGGGATTAGGGCCCTGTTGTCTTTCTCTTGACCATTCTTTTGGAATTCTTAAGGAAATAATTGACATTTGCACTCCTTCTGGGTCTCAGTTACTTTTATATGTCTACTCACAGAACCATGGAAATTAGTAGGGAGGTCCCGCCACTGCACCCCTGGGTCTGACACACAGCACGCATATTGATGGCTGCTTGTTGGACAGTGTAGAGCTCGTGGTGGATGAGTCTGTTTTGGAAGGGAGACGGGAGGAACCTTTGCCACCCTTCACAAAGCTTCCTCCTCCTCCTCTTTCGCGAGCTGGGCTCTATGTCTCATTGATGGCAGAAAGAACGTCAGTCACTGTCAGGCTTATAACTGTTGATTGTTGCCCTCCCCCAGGCAGTGGTTATCATGGGCGTGGTGCTGCAAGGGGCCAACCTGTATGGCTACATCAGGTGCAAAGTGGGCAGCAGGAAGAACCTAACCAGCATGGCCACCACGTACTTTGGGAGGCAATTTTTAAGACAGGTAAGTGTTCTCTGGATGTGAGGATCATTTTGATGTGGTCAATGACTAATGCAGTGATGATTTCTAACTCTTGTAGAGTTTAATTTCTATGAAATACTTGAAGTTTTTAAAGGGATATATTTAAGTATGAACGATGATGGTCAAATTATTTTAATTTGTCTTTGGAAGCTTTTAGGACATTCCAAAAATGTCAGTGTCCTGAAGTTATTTTAAAACCAGAGGGCTAAAATGTTCACTGACAATAAATTTTTTTTTTTTTTTTTAAAATTAGCTGAAGTTCAGTTGCTTTCCATTACTTCTGGTGGCAGTCTTAAAGAATGTATCTTATACGGTTTTAGGGTTTATAGTAAGAGCAAGTTAGAATCATAAGACCGTATCATTAAAGATTATTTTAAAAGTACTCGATTTTTTTAAGAACATGTAAGTTTTATTGCTGTAGTTTCTGCATGTGAAGGTTTCAGTTAGAGTTTTCAGTGGGATCAGTAGTATTCTTAGGTAAAAATAGTTGCTGGTAAAATCTTTAGGAAATTGATTAGGTCTTTGTGTGAGTGATGCCTCACGTTTGTGTTTGTGCAGTAGGTTGGACAGGTAATGATGCACGGGACAGTTAACGGGTTTTCACCCTTGGCCCTGCATCAGGATTGCCTGGAGGGCTAGAACACAGATCTCGGGGTCCCACCTTCAAAGTTTCTTACTTACTTGATAACCTGGGGCCAGGTCTCACCAGCTGCATGTTTACAGGTTCCCAAGTGGTGCTGATGTTGCTGGTCCAGAGATTACCTTTATGACTAAGGCCCTGAGAGGCTAAGTGGCGTCTCAGAAATAAACAGCGGATAAGTGGTTCAAAGTGAGGGCTTAACCCCGCTCTCCTCTCTTGAAATTTGTTGCTCTTTCCTGTACCGTTTCTCTTGTAGAAAAGTTAAGAAGTGGGGAAAGCAAGGACTCTTGCAGGGCCATGACTCATCTTGAGGGCTTTGGCAGAGTCCTAGTATACTTTTGCTGGGTGAAGTCCACCTTATGGTAATTTTCAAGTGTGCGCTCAATAAGTTTTTCCCTTCAGATTTTGAACCTTGAGCCCAGCGTACATGGACAGGGTCGGTAGACTTATATGGCAGCCAGTGATGCTCTGCTCCAGTGAGATTGCTTGCTGGACATCTGGGTGGACTCACTGCTTTACTTCTCCAGCATGACAGTAATTTTTAACATAATGGGGCCATGTAGTAACTGCATCTGCTGACAGATACGAAATGTTTTTCTAGTGCTTTGAATCTGGTGTTTTATGTAAAATAGCTTTTCTTTATTTTGTAAATCACTTTCGGCATTAAGGAATTGTTTCTCTTTTGCAGACCACTGGCGACACTCAGACCTCCTCAGGAGAGTGAAAGCCTGCGTGCTTTTTTCACGGGGAACCGCCCAGGGGGGTCTTGACTGAACCTTCAGAACTCAGAAGCTGTTGCAAAGAGGAGTGTGGGGTTTGTTTTTCCATTTAAAAATTTACTTTAAGAAAAAGGAAAAGTAGTTTTCATATTGTCTTCTTTCTAGCACTTGGGCCTTGAAGGTGTGGTATGGCTAGAAACATTGTCAGCGTTTGGTTTATGGTATACATAGGCATCTGTCCATAGTCTTGTCAGATCCTGGTGTCTTTTAAGTTAAAGTGTTTGTGTCCACGTCCGTGTAAATGCAGACCTTTGCATCTTGGTCCATAGAACACAGAAGGATGTTCTTAGTCAATCTTAAAACTCTCTGTGTTTACATACTATTTCTGTAGATTATTTTAGAAGTTTTTGCTTCCATGGTAAGAGTGAGCACTTTGGCTAATGTATACATTAGAAATAATGGTTAATTTTACACTTAATATATACTTTGTGATGAAACTTCTTATCCTAGGCATTCACAGGCAGGTAAAAACCACACTTGGGCTGTTGGTGTTAACTAGTTTCTAAAATTTGGTTTATTGATGAGTCTTGTACTCAAGACCCAGTTAACATAACAGGAACATTCATAGTGTATTTTCATGGGATTCCTAGGGGTTGCTGCTGTTCTATTTATTTTTGGGGGAGAATAGCCAGATTTTACTTCGAAACCCCCAGAAGCTCTTCAGTGATCCTCGGCTAATGAAATCTTTCTCCACTAAAAGAGTATTATTCTTATGTAATAGTGAGAATAATTATTTCGGAATTTGGCATTGTAAATGCCTAAAAGATGTTTTATTTTATGAATCTATTTTTTTGTCTTGCTGTAATGGGGATATTATAAATCATGCATTTGTATTAATGGTATTTGTTAAAACAACATATGTAACAATCTTCAAAATACTGTAGGCATCTGAATTCTGTCGTAGGTAATGTAAACTTTGTTTTAATCAATGGATTATTTTGTGATTGTATTTATACATTGTTAAAAATTTTTTGAAGGTGTTTTGTTTAATTGAAATCGTGTCTTTATTGGAGTGAGAGCTTTGGAGGTGCATAACTTTATATTTGTATAAAACTCTACTGTTTACAAAGCACCGTGATGTTTGTGATCTCGTTTGATTCTCATGGCAAACCTGTTCTGTGTGACACCAGTATATTGATGACAGAGCGGGACCTCGGGTCCCTGAGTGACTTGTCCAAGGAGCCATTGATTGCAGGAAGAGCCATCAGGACACGTCTCTGATTTTTGAGGAAATCTTTGTCTCTAAGTGTCCTTTCCTTCCTTATGAATCATTAACTTACTAAGTCATTAATTTGGTAAGTGCTCATTTCCCATTTTATTTATACTCATCTGGTGAGGAAAGTGAATGCTGTGTAAAGACATGTTTTTATTGAACCTGAAAGATCTGACGTCAGTCTGTTGAATTGGGAGTCTAGCAGGAGACCCAGTGGTGTCGTTCTTGAGGCAGCTGTTGTTATTTGAGGCTGCGATCCTAAACCAGACTGAATTTCGGAACGTGCATGTGGCAGCACCTGCTGTTTGCTGCTGTTTATCCCCCACTATTAGTTTTTCCCTTCTGCTCATTTCCCACTTATTAGCCAGAACATGGCAACAGAGACAGGGTTTCCCAGATTTTTTTTTGCCGTTTTGTGGCTGCACTTCCAGGAAGTGTCTTCAGAAGGATGGTATGCCTATCTCTTTTCCTTTCCACCCCTGTTAGCTGAAATGTACATGGAACATATGGTGCTTGAATAGTTGTTGTGGTCAATGAGGTGGAAGCCTCGTCTTGTGAACAGCAGAGAAGCAGAGGTTGAGTTCCCTCTGTTGGGGACAGTAGCCCTGAAGTACCCGTCTGAATTTTTAAGCGAGAAATAAACTTCTCTCTTTTTTAAGTGTTACTACTGTTTTCCTATTGCTGCAGCCTAATTAGATTCTTACCAGTCCATATTTTTAGCTTCCCCCACAGTTTCTGTTAGTGTGGAATTTGAGATGTAGGAGTTTAGCAGACACATGTTTGCTCTTTCCACTGTGAGGTGTTTAAGCTAACAAGTCCAGCCCTTCCAGATGCTGCTGTTCCATAAAAATTCACCCCGAAACCAAGCCTTGCAGAGAGGTCATTTCATGACACTTACACACGCTGGGGATCAGGGGTCTGGGTGAAGCCCATCAGAAACAGCTTTTCTCTGCTGCACAGTCTAGGCTCAGCTGAGAGGTTTGAAGGCCGGGGTTTGCATGCTCTTCAGGCTGCAGGAAGCATCTACGGGTGTCTTCTTGGGTCTGGAAGCTGATGCTGGCTGTCAGCTGGACCACAGCCAGGTTGCTGTTAGAACACCTATATTTGCGACCTCTGGGTTGTCTCTCCGTGGAGGCTCATCTTGGGTCATCTCCACAGCCTGGCAGCTGGGGTCTCAGACAGGCTTCCCTAGGGAGCCAGAGAAGTGCGTGACGTTCTATGACTAGCCTCAGGATTCACGTAGTGTCGCTTTTGCCACACTCTGGTTGAAGCGGCCACAAAGTCCCCCTGCGTTCACGAAGAGGGGACATAGCAACCATCTTTGAAAGGTGAAAATGTGCCCCCCCTCACACACTTTAATCATTTCAAGACTGAAAGCTAGTTGGAAGGGACTATGGGGTGCAAATATTGCTTTCCCTTTTGTCTTACTTGGTCAGCCTTGAGCACAGGTGAATTGGCTGACTGGTGCAGTTAACGTGAAAGCAGCGTTGCATTCCCCAGCCCCCATGTACCTGTTCCGTGACCCATACCTTTGAAAGCTGTGTGTTGTGCAGAGCTTACGGCACAGTAAGTCCACTGAGGTGTCGATACTATCCATCAAATTAGTAAACTCTTTAGAGCTCATTCAGAGTTATTTTATGTCTGTTAACCTCATTGATTCTCCCTCTGTAACCACGAGAGGGAGGTGAGGCCGTGAAAACCTCATGTTACCGACAGTTGCATGTAGTAGAGACAAATGATGTTCCCCTGCTGTTCCTTTTGTTCTCTGCTTCTCAGCAGCCCCCTATTTAACAGAAGCCATGAGGTCGGTTGTGGCACGTGTGATGCAAGTGAAGGTGTGATCTGTGTCACTTCTGGGTGAAGAAGGTACAGCGGATGTGGGATTCGCCAATCATCTTCCCTTCCGAGGCAGCCAGGGGTGCTCGAAGTTGTACCTCGGCCAGCCAGGTCACTGGGGGGCTTGTTGAGCAGAATCTCCTGCCTGCTGCTATCAGACGAATGGTGTGAGTGAGGAGTAAGCTCCCGGTGGAACTACTTGATCTCCTGGTGAATTTGTTTCCATAACAACACAACACAGTAGCCTGTTCTGATGAATATAGGTGCACAACTGACAGGTAGTACTCAGAAAACTTTTAAGTCCCAGTTTGCTGTTGGATTCTGGTCCCTTGGTGCAGGGTTGCCAGTTCTGGTCATACCAGACAGGTAAAGTCAACCAGGTGAAAAGTAGGAGAGTCTACCGGCATCTGAATGAACCGGAAGCGCCTCATTTCCAGCCATTGCTTGCCCCCTTAGGCATGTGGTCCCTGTGTGGCTAGGGTTTTCAGTTTTTCAAGAGAAATGGAAAATATGGATGCTTGTATGAAATCTAGTCTTTTGATGCTTGTAAATTAAATGTTGAAAGGAGAAAAGAGAACACATGAAGCCAAACAGTTTGTTTGCAGGACGAGTTCGGCTGTGCTAACTTTGGCTGTTGTGTGATCGTGTTCACGCTAGTGTGACTCTCTCTTCTGAGTCTTGAGTCAAAGCTGAGCGTCTGTAATGAGCACAGCTGTTCAGCCATCACCTACTCTGCCCTAACCACTGATTTCCGAGGAGCCCCCTAGCCACTGTTTGCAAACCACTGCTAGGAACATGAAGCCAAAGTCTGCGTGGTTTTGAGGAACACGTTCTCAAATCATGTGTCAGATACATTTTCAATTAAAAATAAAGTCAAAACAATAAGTTATTGTGAGAAGCAAGAAGCATTCTTTCTATCCTTTTTATTGTTATTCTAGAAGGAAAAGAGCAAGCCTGTCATTTCCTGAAGAGGTCAAATGTACCAAGGAAAAGGGTAATCTAACCTTTACCCACTTTTAATTCATGAAGAAATAATAATTAAAGTACTATGGTCAGAAAATCAAATAGTACCAAAGGGCTACAAAGAAATGCGAGTCTTGCCCACTCTCAGTTTTGCTCTCAAGTAGTAGATATCTTTAGCTGTGGCAGTTTTTGTATTTGGGGGTATTTACCTCCATACTGAATAAAATGCTTATTGTTTTTACAGTGTTTCTTGACTTACCAAATTGTCTCTATTAGCTTTTGACTTCCTACTTTGAAAAATGAAGATTTAACTCAAACCCCTCAGGTGGTGCTAGAGGTAAAGAACCTGCCTGCCGCTGTCCCTGGAGGAGGTCATGGCAACCCACTCCAGCATTCTTGCCTGGAGAATCCCATGGACAGAAGAGCCGGGGGTGGGGGACCACAGTCCACAGCGTCACACAGAGTCAGACACTACTCAAGTGACTTGGCACACAGTATGCACCTCTCCCTCATAGTTTGAGCACTTTTTTCCCTAGTTGTTTGTAAAATTACAGGCTTAACATAAACCTCCATTTGTTAACTCCTTCAGTTGTCCAAAGGTAAAGTTAGTTTTCTCTGTTTGTTAGTAATTTGTTCAACTGCAAATAACAGAAATAATAGTGGCTTATTATATTACAAATAAATATTTATGATTATAAATAATAGTGGCTTAAAAAAAAGAGTTCGTGTGGTTTTCTACAAAGGAGGTCTAAAAGTAGGCACTTGGTGGTGTTGATGCACTTACTAAACAGTTCTCAGAAAGCTGGTTTTTGTCCCCATGCTCATTGTCTCAGGGTCACAAGATGACTGTCACAGCTGAAGATGACTCATCTGTTTATAAGCAAGGAAGGAGAAAGGAGGTTCTGGTCCTGTCTGTCCTCTTCTGTCAGAAAATCAAAAAGCTTTCTCAGCAATCACAGTAGGGTTTTGCTTCTGCTTACATCTCATTGGCCAGAGTGGTGTCGCTCAGGTGTGTAAAGTCTGGAAAAGCAGGTAGGTAGGTGAACATTGCTGCCTTGAGTAAAAGTGAGGGCTTCCCTGGTGGCTCACACAGTATAAACAATCTGCTTGCAATGCAGGAGACTCAGGTTCAGTCCCTGGGTTGGCAAGATTCCCCTGGAGAAGGAAATGCAAACCCACTGCAGTATTCTTGCAGGGAAAAGTCCATGGACAGAGGAACCTGGTGGGCTACAGTCCACGGGGTCGCAAAGAATTGGACACGATTGAGCGACTGACACTTGCAAAGGAGAAAGGGGCCTTGGGTAGGGAACTGGCAGAGCCCACCACCCGCTTCTCGTGGGGGATTTGTGTAGGGGACACACTGCTGCTTTCAGCATTGCTTCTACAGTAAATAGGTAGGTAGGAGCATGTGGCTGCGCCGGATCTGGATGGCTTTTTAAATGCCAATTTTCGCTGTAAAGCTATTGGAGCACAGCTTGGTGAGGTCTGTGAGGCCATAGGCTGCTGTGCTGTTACATACGTATTCTTACTTCAGTGTGATTTGGGACTTGAATTTAGAATATTCAGAGCCTACTCCCTCAAGAGTTCTCTCGAGGTGGTGCCACCCCCAGGGGAGGGTGTTTTTGTGAATACATTAATCATTGGCTCACACAATGATGGGTTATTTCATGGGTAGAGAATAATTCTGTACAACCCCAAGTTGTCTGGCATCTCTATAGCTTCCATGTGTCCCAGGAAAATTATGTACATGCAAATCCTCCTTTAAAGAGAAGGGAAAAGCAACCCCTGACAGCTGTCAGCTGGAGGCTGACCTGGCCCTGACGCTAGGCTCTGGGGTTCTCCTTGAACATAGGTAGTCCTCTGTGACACTGACATCTGACAGGGCCTGAGAGAGCAAGACAAAAATGTGGACCCTGTGTAATCATGTTGGAGCACAGAAACAACCTTTTGAATTGCAAGTTAAAGTCACTGCAGCAGCATTAGTCTGCTTTGTTGTGGCCACATTCACAGGAATTATATGTGTATTTGCAAGCACCTGACTGTGCCATGTGCATGTACAGGGTCTGCATGTCCAGGAAAGACCTGAAAAGGCGCTAATCTCTCGCCTCTATAGACTGTCTTGAGGTTCTACACAAACAGGAAGTCAAAGCTTAGGGAGAGTTGTAAATTACTAGTGTTACGTGCCCCAGTGCACATGAGCCCTTCAGCAAAAGGCTTACTTTAGATGCTTAAGGAAATCTCTGATTATTAGCTGAAGATGAACCTAGCTGAGTAGAGATTTCAGCCACTACACATGACAAAGAATACTACAGATGTTCAGAGTTAGTTCTGAAAAGTCACTGAAAGACCCTGCAACCTCCACTACAACAAGCATTAAAGGAAAGAGGCAACAAATCTGATTTCCAGAGTTGTCTCCTTATATTACTGAAATTGTCCAGTTTTCAACAACAACAAAAATTGGCAAGACACACAAAGAAACAAAGACAGTATGGCTCATACACAGGAAAAAAATTCCAACAGAAACCTTGCCCAGACTTCAAATCAGCTGTCACATATATTCAAAGAGCTAAAAGACACTGTGGGCAAAGAACTGAAAGAAATTAGGGAAATGATCTATGAACAAAATGCGAGTATCAGTAAAGATAAAAATTATAAAAAGGAACCAAATAGAAACTTTGGAACTGAAAGTTTAGTAACTGATGTGAGAAATTCAGTGGAGAAGTTAAACAGATGAAAGAACAATTGAAAATAGGACAGTTGAAATATTGCAGTTCGAGGAGCAGAAAGAAGACTGAAGAACAGTGAACACAGCCTGTGGACCTCAAACATACACCCTAGGGGAGTTCCAGGAGAAAGGCAGAATATTTGAGGAATTAATGGCTGCAAACTTCTCAAATTTCATGAAAGATTTTGGAAAAAAAAAAACAAAAAACCCACATTAATCTGCACTTCCAAGAAGTGCAGTGAATTCTAAGCAGAATAAATTTAAAGAGGCCCACGTCTAAATACATTCATAGTTGAATTGTCAAAAGCCAATGCCAGAGAATATTAAAAGCTGCAAGGGAAAACAGTTCACCACAGGTAAAGGATGCTCAGTGAACGTAAAAGCTTGCTTCTTATCAAAACCGTGAGGTCAGATGACACTTTCAAAACAGACTTTAAGACAAAATGAATTGTTGCAAGAGACAAGGACATTTCATATTGAAAAAAAAGGGTCAATCCATCAGGAAGATGTGACAATTATGAACATATTTGCAGTTGGTATCAGAGCTCCAAAATGCATGAAGCGAAAGCTGAGAGGATTGAAGGGAGGAATAGAAAACTCAGTAATCATTATTACTGATGATTCACTATTAATAATTTAATGATCAAGTGAGATGATCCATATAAAATATTCAGCATAGTCCCAAATAGTAAGCACTCCATAATGGAAACTCAGAAAGGAAAACAGAGTTGCTTATCTAGTTGAAAGTAGAGCAGTCAGGAGGCCTAACCCCTAGTTGAGTGACTTCTATATGGTTTGAATTCCCAATCAGGATGTGGCATGGAGAATTCAAGTGGAGAAAAGCCATCAGTTGCAGGAAAGTTTTTTTTTCCTATATTCTGTAATTTATTTTGCTATTGATACATGATTCCATATTATAACATAGGGAAGATATTGTAATAGAACCATACTGTATATATAAAAATTTCTTTAAAATTTTAATTGGAGGCTAATTACTTTACAGTATTGTGATGGTTTTTGCCATACATTCACATGAATCAGCCATAGGTATACATGTGTTCCCCATCCTGACCCTCCCTCCCACCTCTTTCCCCATCCCATCCCTCTGGGTCATCCCAGTGCACCAGCCCTGAGCACCCTGCTTCATGCATTGAACCTGGACTGGCGATCTATTTCACATATGATAAGATACATGATAATAAATATGTTTCAGTGCTATTCTCTCAAATCATCCCACCTTTGCCTTTTCCCAGAGTGCAACAGTTTGTTCTTTACATCTGTGTCTCTTTTGCTGTCTTGCATATAGGGTCATTGTTACCATCTTTCTTAATTTCGTATATATGCATTAATATACTGTATTGGTGTTTTTCTTTCTGACTTATTTTGCTCTGTATAATAGGCTCCAGTTTCATCCACCTCATTAGAACTGATTCAAATGCATTCTTTTTAATAGCTGAGTAATATTCCATTGTGTATATGTACCACAGCTTTCTTATCCATTCGCCTGACAATGGATATCTAGGTTGCTTCCATGTCCTAGATATTATAAACAGTGCTGTGATGAACAATGAGTACATGCGTCTTTTTCAATTCTGTTTTCCTCGGTGTGTATGCCCAGCAGTGGGATTGCTGGGTTGTATGGCAGTTCTATTTCCAGTTTTTTAAGGAATCTCCACATTGTTCTTCATAGTGGCTGTACTAGTTTGCATTCCACCAACAGTGTAAGAGGGTTCCTTTTTCTCCACACCTTCTCCAACATTTATTGTTCGTAGACTTTTTGATAACAGCCATTCTAACAGGCGTGAGATGGTATCTCGTAGTTTTGATTTGCATTTCTCTGATAGTGAGTGATGTTGAGCATCTTTTCATGTGTTTGTTAGCCATTTGTATGTCTTTTTTTTGAGAAATGTCTGCTTAGTTCTTTGGCTCATTTTTTGATTGGGTCGCTGGAATTTTTCTGGAATTGAGCTGCAGGAGTTGCTTGTATATTTTTGAGATTCTTTGTCAGTTGCTTCATTTGCTATTATTTTCTCCCATTCTGAAGGCTGTCTTTTCACCTTGCTTATAGTTTCTTTCATTGTGCAAAAGCTTTTAAGTTTAATTAGGTCCCATTTGTTTATTTTTGCTTTTATTTCCATTACTCTGGGAGGTGGGTCATAGAGAATCCTGCTATGATTTGTGTCAGAGAGTGTTTTTCCTATGTTTTCTTCTAGGAGTTTTATAGTTTCTGATCTTACATTTAGATCTTTAATCCATTTTGAGTTTATTTTTGTGTATGGTGTTAGAGTGTTTTGGATGTGAGGGCGATCTGGTTGCGACATCTGTCACCTCATTGATCGCCAGCGTTGATTCGGCTGATCTGGCTGGCTAGGCGTGTGTCCCCTTTCTCTCTCACTGCTCCACGTGTGTCCCTCCTGAAACTGCACGCTTGGTTGAAGAGGATGACCGTCCCCGATAGAGGAGGACCAGTCTTCGGTCAAGGGTATGAGTAGCTGCGCTTCCCTATGAGAACCTCCAAACAAGCTCTCAAGGAAAGATTCTTTTGCAGGCTGATTCTTCTGTTTTTCATTTTGCTTAGACCAAGTTAGAGATTGAAGATAAGCTGGTAACTTACTATGGTGTTTATTTATAGCTTATATTTAGAACACATATTATTATTTATGTTTTTCAGATAGTCATTGAAATCCAGCAATGCTATGGACCAGTGTTCATGGTGAACATTTCTTTTAGGGTATTGCCTTTCTCTGCATGCCCTTTTCCTCTTTTGCTTGTAACTTTTACAGGGTCCACTAGATGGCAATACATCAACGTAAAATGCAAAGGAAAGAGCCAGACTGGAGCATCTTGTTTACTTGGTTTGGTGGGAAATAATAGTTTTCCTGGAAAATTAGCCTGCAAGTAGTGAGTTAGAACTAAATCCATGTTTCCTGTTGTGAAATTAATGAAAACCAATGCCTATGAATGAGTAGATGCTGAATGAATAAGTGCAATTATTTAGTACTTACAGCATACCAGACACCGAGTTAGGCACTCCATACACGATACGTGTCTGCTTTCCTAACATCACCAACCCCCTCTCCCCTGGTTGAACAGTGGAACTCTGAGGATTAAAAGGTCAGCAGCTTTCCCTGGGTCATACAACTAGAGACAGGTGAAGCCAGGACTGGTCAGTGTCAGGGGAAAGTGATGAGTTTGAATCTAAGATATGTTTGATTTGAAGCCAGTTTTTACATCCAGGTACCAGAATACAATGGAATGACGGATTTCCATTAGGATTGGGCGAAAGCTATGAATTTATGAGGCCTCTCTGCAGAGCAGAGTTGAAGCCATAACAATGTATGGGCTGCCTTTGGCAAATGTGCCTGTTGAAGGACAAACAGCTGTGGGACTTCCTGGCCATCGGGTGGCTAAGAATCTGCCTTCCAATGCAGGGGATGCAGGTTTGGTCCCTGGCCAGGGAACTGAGATTCCACATGTGGGGCAAATAAGCCCAGAGCTTCAGGTACTGAGCCCCCACACTCTGGAGCCTTGAAGCCACAACTAGAGAGAAGCCTGCACACCGCAATGAAAATCCTGTGTGTCGCAACTAAGACCTGACACACAGCCAGATAAATAAATATGAAAAAAAAAGAATAGCTGAAGTGTAATTCCCAAGGAGAAGGTGATTCAGCAGAGGGCTAAGGGAACAAGCACTGGAGCCAGACAGTCCTGAGTGTAAAACCTGGCTTTGTCCTTACTGGTGGTGTGTTCTCAAGCAAGATAAGAACCTCTTTGACCCCTTGCAATAACCTTGAGAGGGAGATACTCTCACCATTTTACAGATAAGGAAACTGAGGCCTGCAGAATGTAGGAATTCACCCAAGTTCATGGTGCATCTGGTACATGATGGTGTCAAGACTCAGATCTGGCGAGTCTGACTGAGGCTTAAGTTACACTGCCAGGTACCATGTACGATGCTTCCCCAATCATAGCGCATAGGACACTGCCTAGTAATTCCGTGTGTATCTGTGCATCTGCTTGTATCAGAGAAACAGACCGGTAGGAGATATAAACGTGAGCTTCCCAGGTGGCGCTAGTGGTAAAGAACCTGTCTGCCAATGTAGAAGAGATAAGAGACGCAGTTTCCATCCCTGAGTTGGGAAGATCCCCTGGAGGAGGAAATGGCAACCCATTCCTGTATTCTTGCCTGGAGAACCCCATGGACAGAGGAACTTGGTGGGCTGCCGTCTTTGAGGTCACAAAGAGTCGGAAATGACTTGAGTGACTAAGCTCACACATTCTATGCTGAAAACCTAACCACTGTGACTGTTTGGAGGCAGAGCTTTTAGGAGGTAACTAAGAGATTAAATGAGGCAGGATGGGTCCTTATAGGTGGCCTTATAATAACAGGAAGAAAGATCACTCCCTGTGCCCCTGCCGAAGAAAGGCCGTGTGAGGACACAGAGAAAGTGGCTGTCTGCAGGTCCAGCTGAATCTGTTGGCACTCTGATCTTGGACTTCCATCCTCCTGGAACTGTGAGAGGTGAAATTCTGTTAGCTTAAGCCACCTTGTCTATGCTGTTTTGTTACCGCAGCCCAAGCTGACCGCTACAGTCCTAACTGGAATGAACGGTAGTATTTTTAAAGCTTGTCTCATAGAGGATGTGAAACGAGCCAGAGAAGCATAAAGGAAGGAAACACTAATTTTCATGAAGTCTTTTCCAGCTCTAGGAACAAAATAGAAGCTCTTTCTGCATCTAACTGGGTCCTGCCTTCTCAGTGTCCAAGTTCCTGCCTTGTGGTGTGGCGCCTCATCACTTTTTGTTGTTGTTGAAACTCATTTTATTTTTAAAAAGTCATGAACAGTAAGTTCTAATTATTTCCCCTTTTTATATTTCCATCACTTTTAACCTTGCTAATCCCTTCAAGGGCTTCCCAGGTGGCTTAGTGGTAAAGAATCCACCTGCCAATGCAGGAGACATGGGCTTGATTCCTGGGTTGGGAATATCCCCTGAAGAAGGAAATGGCAACACACTCCAGTATTCTTGCCTGAGAAATCCCATTGTCAGAGGAGCCTGGCAGGCTATACAGTCTCTGGGTTTGCAAAGAGTCGGACACAACTTCGTGACTAAACAACAACAGTCCCTTCAAGCCTGGTCTCCTTGTCTGAAAAACTCAGATAATAAAACCCACCTCACAGAATTATGGGAATTAAATGATAACTTATGTGCCAGCCACTTCCCTGGTGGCTCAGACGGTAAAGCGTCTTGTCTACAATGTGGGAGACCCAGGTTCGAGCCCTGGGTTGGGAAAATCCCTTGGAGAAGGAAATGGCAGTCCACTCCAGTACTATTACCTGGAAAATCCCACGGACAGAGGAGACTGGTAGGAGCCTGGTATAGCCTCCTCGATACATAGGATTGATTTAGACATGCTCCTGGACCAGGCATTCTCACACGTCACTGGTGGGACTCTCAACTGGATGAATCTCTAAAAATGCTCAGAAAAAACTATTGTTGTTGTTTTGTAGTTCAGTCACTAAGTTGTGTCTGACTGCCTGTGACCCCACGGACTGCAGCCCATCAGGCTTCCCTGTCTCTCACTATCTCCCAGAGTTTGCTCAGACTCATGTCCATTGAGTTGGTGATGCCATCCAACCATCTCATCNGTTGTTGTTTTGTAGTTCAGTCACTAAGTTGTGTCTGACTGCCTGTGACCCCACGGACTGCAGCCCATCAGGCTTCCCTGTCTCTCACTATCTCCCAGAGTTTGCTCAGACTCATGTCCATTGAGTTGGTGATGCCATCCAACCATCTCATCCTCTGTCAGCCCCTTCTGCCCTCAATCTTTGCCAACATCAAGGTCTTTTCCAATCAGTCGGTTCTTTGCATCAGGTGGCCAAAGTACTGGAGCTTCAGCTTCAGCATCAGTCCTTTCAGTTAACATTCATGGTTGGTTGGTTTCCTTTAGGATTGACTGTGCTGATCTAAACACAGACTAAACTACAAATACATGTTGTGGGGGACTTCCATGATGTGGTAGCAAGGACTGGACTGAACCTCCCATTGTAAACAATGGGAAAGCTGAACAAGATACATAAAATAACTTCCCCCGCTGTCTTGGCATCGTACCACAAGTGGTGCACAATGGTGGTGCCTGAGAAAAGGGATAAAAATGAAGTGAGCCTTTTAGTTGCCTTGGATTTCCACCTGCAGACAGTTTCTGATGCTGAGATGGGGAGGAGGAACCCAGAAAGAGGCAGGCAATCCCTCCCAGACTTTCCTGGTAGTCCAGTGGTTAAGAATCCACCTTTTAATGCAGGGGATAGTTTCCACCCCTGGTAGGGGAACCAAGATCCCACAAGCCTCAGGGCAGCTAAGCCTGCGTGCTCTGGAACCTGAGCTCTGTATCCCACATGCTGCAACTAAGACCCGATGCAACCAAGAGAAAAAAAAAGCGCATATTGAGAAAACTAGAAAAAAGTCCCTGAAAAACCCACACCATAAAAAATTCAAGTACAAAGGAACAGAGCAATTTTCCTTACACATCATTGGCATTTATATTTTTATGTGATTTCTCACCTCCGTGCCTTCCTTGTTGAAGGCAGAGACCACTGTCACATGTCTCCCCCCACCCCCCATGACAACCCCCTTGGGTACCACGTGTTTCCTCAACACCTGACTGTCCTCACGTGTAGACCCTTGGCCCGAAGAAGGGCTGGAAAATGTGCACCTATGTGCTGCCCACCTTCCTGGGCCCTGACAGTCATCACTAGTCAAGCCTGGAGCACTTCCCCAGTGAGCTTGGTCATAGCCAGGGTTCTATTAATAGGTTCTATTAATAGATGGTTGCTTCTAATTCACTAGCGTTAGTGCTGACAGTGTTTAACTGTTTGACGTCCTGGGCCTGAAGGAATGCTTAGGATTCAGAAAGGCGCAGTAACATCCTGTCCCGGACATGGTCTAAGTTTTCTGCCAGCTGTCATCTGCTTTCCAGTACGTGGGCATGGCTGGCATGCTGGCGGTCTGGCTGAGAGCCGGCAGACGGGGGGGAGACATTCTGGGGGCACTGGAGGCTTGGGATGCCTTGTGGCTGATGGAATGAAGAGGCTTTTGAGCTTGGCTGGGATGCTGACAGAGTGTCCAGGGTTGCAACCATGGCGGGTGGAAGTTGGGACTTGATCACAGCTCTGAACCCCTTGTTTTGGGGGTGGAGCCTGATGTGATGTTGGCCCCTGCTTTGGACACTTAGTGCCTGAGGGGTCCTCTGTGAGCACCTGCAGTTGTTCGTCTTGGCTGAGGATTATCTCGGCCTAATTTGCAGACAGAATAGAAAGAGACTAGGTGTGAGACCCGGCTCGGAACTCACGTTCTGTCTCTGCCGCTTACCAGCCAAGCAGTCCAGCTTCTACCTCTGTTTTTTTTTTTTTTAATTTACTTATTTTTTTAATTGAAGGATAATTGCTTTGCAGAATTTTGTTGTTTTCTGTCAAACCATAACATGAATCTTTAAGGAGGGGTTGGCGACATCAACTCAGGAAGTTGTTTGGAGATTTAACGAGACAAAGTAGGTAATATATGAAGCACACAGTGGATATTAAAAATAATCAGCACTGGGACTTGCCTGGGGGTCCAGTGGTTAAGAATCTGCCTTGCAATACAGGGGATGCGGGTTCCCTCCCTAGTTAGGAAATTGGAACTAAGATCCCACATGCCTTGGGGCAACTTACCTTTGGACCTCTAGTGCCGCACTGAAGACCTGCCACAGCCGAATAAATGAATAAATGAGCAGCACTGACATACTGTTTACTGTGTGCTGCACTGTGAGGTAGCTTCCCTCATAGCTCATCTGCCTGCAGTGCAGGAGATCTGGGTTTGATTCCTGGGTCGGGAAGTTCCCCTAAAAAAGGAAATGGCAACCTACTCCAGTATTCTTGCCTGGAGAATCCCATGGACAGAGGAGCCTGGCGGGCTACAGTCCATGGGGTTTCAAGAGTCAGACACGACTTAGCAACTAAACAAACTGCTACTACTATTGGACTAATTCAGTTAAAGTTCATGAGGTTCTATAAGTATCATTGTAATTTGATAAGGTGAGGGGAGCTCAGAGTGGTTGGTTCTTCCCAGGGTCACGCAGCTGGTCCCTGCTAGAGACCCGAGTGTTCTGACCTCTGGCCTGCACTCTCAGCTACTGTTCTCCCCATGGAGGCCAGTCCCCTTCGCCACAGCAATGCCAGCAACTCGTATTCATTGGCCACCAGCTTTGTGCCAGCACCTGTGTTAGGTGCTGGGGAAATACAAATATTAATAAGTTATATTTGGGAATGAATGAATGGGGACATGAAGTTGAATGGGATATGGTTTTGGGGTCATGGAAAGCTTGCAGTTGGTGTAGGGTGATGGGATGGGGGAGAGAAACCCAAACAGTAGGAAAGAAGTGTCCTACGGAAATGACCGGCAAACTCAGTGTCCTTGCAGTGATCTCCATGGGTAGATTATTAGATGTGCTCAGTTGCTCATTCATGTCTGACTCTTTGTGACTCCATGGACTTCAGCCCACCAGGCTCCTCTGTCCATGGGATTCTCCAGGCAAGGATACTGGAGTGGGTTGCCATTCCCTTCTCCATCTTCTCTCTTCTTGCTGTTGCCTGTGTACTGATGACCTGCTGTGGGCGTCCCTGAGCCTCCCTGCGCCTGGAGACCCCAGAGCAAGGGAGAGGCTGATGAAAGATGGATTTTAGGATAATTGCAGTCTCAACCCCTTGGAGTGGTGTTCAGAGGATAGTGTCTTTATGACCTGGCCTTTCTGGATTCTGCTTCTCCACAAACAAAAACGAGTATGAAAAAAAAAATCCCATTCTTTCTCTCCTCTGAGTCCAAGTGACCCTGGTAACATTTCGTCATGAAAGTCACATCCAGAGAGGGAAATTCAAGGGGGAGGGGACACGTGTACATATATTAATGTATGGCAGAAACCAATATTGTAGACCAAAAGTGAAGTGAAGTCACTCAGTCGTGTCCGACTCTTTGCGACCCCATGGATTGTAGCCTGCTAGGCTCCTCCAACCTACGGATTTTCCAGGCAAGAATACTGGAGTGGGTTGCCATTTCCTTCTCCAGGGGATCTTCCTGACCCAGGAATCAAACCCTGGTCTCCCGTACTGCAGGCGGACTGTTTACCATCTGGGCCACCAGGGAAGCCCTGTGGAGCAATTCCACGTAGCTGGCATCTCACTGCTCAGGCCCCGAGGAGGCCTCCTGGGTGGAGAGGCGCTGCAAGGCTGGGTGGCAAGTCCTCCATGGAGCCTGGCTCCAGGCCCCCGTCACCCAGCTGGTCGCCCTGGGTCATGTCCCCCAGGAGGGACACTGAGATGCTAGTGCTTCTGCAAGCTGTGTTCCTGGTTCCTGGAGAAACATGAGAGGAGCTGGGTGGGGGAGGGTGTGACTTCAGACTAAGTCCCAAGGAAGCGACTGTAGCCCATTTCTGCAGGGGGTTTGTAAACAAGGGGTTTGTAAGTGCCCAGAAGCAGAGGATGGGAGGCTGGGTTCTCTCTGCTCCTTCCAGTCAGTCACTGGCTATTCCCTCCCACCAGTGAGGAAGAGGTTCACCCCACCATTTCTGACTGCTTCCAGTAGCCCAAGGGCAGCTGTTCAAAAAAGACTTGCATTTACGAGCTGTTGGAAGGAAAAAAAACCCCTGAAGTTGGGTAAAGTGTGCCCCCATACAATGATGGGGTCCCTGGGTGGGGGCAAAGCTCCTCCAGCTGGGAACTCCCCAAGGCCAGGACCTGTGAGTCATCAAACTGTTAGTCAGAAGGGAGAGAAGCCTTTCACCCTTTTTTACTTTGTAAATGGAGAGATTGAAGATTATACGTCAAGGTCCTCTGGGTAGAATCTTGGCTGTTTGGATAGACTCTTACGACTGGATGACCTTTTGGGCCTTGATGTTCGGTCCCCCATCGGAGGCTCGAGCACCCTATTTCTTATTATTTCCAGTAGTGAAAAATCTAAATAAAGAAAATGCATAACTGTTTTAAAGAAGAAATGCCTGATTGTTTTCACATAGAATGTTTCTTAAAGCCCAATTTAAAATTCAGTTCACTCTTGGGATATTTTTAGCATCTTGAGAATGTTCCAGATCGCTGACTCAGTAAGCCCAGGCTCTTAAAAATGCGTGTTTTTAAACCCCACAATGTAACATTGTCTGAGCTCCTTACCATTTCAGTCTGCTCGTACAGCCTGAAGTCGGCCTTGGTTTCCTAGGGGATGTATCTGAGCATCCAACACCCCCAACTCAAATCTGATGACAGAGCAAGTTCCGGGCATAGCACAGGGTAAAGGGGGCCTATGGTGGCATGAGAAGGAACAGAAGTTTACTGTGTTCACGGCACCCAGAGCCGCCAGGGCTCCAGAGCTAGTGCAGGTCAGCATCCTCACTTTGCAGAGGAAGAAACGAGAGCCTGGGGATGGCCAGGCGCTTGTCCAGACCGCCTGCCGCCTGCTTCCTTCCTTCCCCCTGGCCACCTGAGAGGGGAGTGGGCGTGCCGGCCCCACCTCGATTCAGTGGAGCTCCTTCCTTTGGTGCAGTTAGGTTTGGTCATGGTGGTAACGGTGGTTTGCTTGACACACTTGGATGCTTTAGGAGGTGGTAAGACAGAGTGTGACACTATTTCCAAATCTGAACTATGTTGCATTAATAAAAATATCTCAGGCTTCCCTGATGGCTCAGTGGTGAAGAATCTGCCTGCCAGTGCAGGGGACACAGGTTCAATCCCCGGTCAGGAAGGATCCCACATGCCATGGAGAACTAAGCCAGTGAGCCACAACCACGGAGCCTGTGCTCAAGAGTCCAGGCTCTGCAACTACTGAGCCCATGTGCTCTAGAGCCTGAGCTCTGCCAACAAGAGAAGCCACTGCAACAAAGAGTGCGGTACAATCTATCTATCTGTTCATCTGTCCATCTCTTCACCTTTCTATCTATTCATCTATCCATCTATTCACCTATCTATCCATCTATCCATCTATCTATCCATCTATTCACCTATCTATCCATCTTATCTATCTGATCATCTATCTATCCATCTATCTATCCATCTATTCACCTATCTGTCCATCTATCCATCTATCCATCTATTCACCTATCTATCTGTCTATCTGATCATCTATCCATCTATCTATCCATCTATTCACCTATCCATCTATTCATCTATCCATCTATTCACCTATCCATCTATTCACCTATCTGTCCATCTATCCATCTATTCACCTATCTATCCGTCTATCTGATCACCTATCCATCTATCTATCTATCCATCTATTCACCTATCCATCTATTCATCTATCCATCTATTCACCTATCTATCCATCTATCTGATCACCTATCCATCTATCTATCTATCCATCTATTCACCTATCCATCTATTCATCTATCCATCTATTCACCTATCTATCCATCTATCTATCTGATCATCTATCTATCCATCTATCTATCTATCCATCTATTCACCTATCCATCTATTCACCTATCTGTCCATCTATCCATCTATTCACCTATCTATCTGTCTATCTGATCATCTATCCATCTATCTATCCATCTATTCATCTATCCATCTATTCATCTATCCATCTATTCACCTATCCATCTATTCACCTATCTGTCCATCTATCCATCTATTCACCTATCTATCTGTCTATCTGATCATCTATCCATCTATCTATCCATCTATTCATCTATCCATCTATTCATCTATCCATCTATTCACCTATCCATCTATTCACCTATCTGTCCATCTATCCATCTATTCACCTATCTATCTGTCTATCTGATCATCTATCCATCTATCTATCCATCTATTCATCTATCCATCTATTCATCTATCCATCTATTCACCTATCCATCTATTCACCTATCTGTCCATCTATCCATCTATTCACCTATCTATCTGTCTATCTGATCATCTATCCATCTATCTATCCATCTATTCATCTATCCATCTATTCATCTATCCATCTATTCACCTATCCATCTATTCACCTATCTGTCCATCTATCCATCTATTCACCTATCTATCTGTCTATCTGATCATCTATCCATCTATCTATCCATCTATTCATCTATCCATCTATTCATCTATCCATCTATTCACCTATCCATCTATTCACCTATCTGTCCATCTATCCATCTATTCACCTATCTATCTGTCTATCTGATCATCTATCCATCTATCTATCCATCTATTCATCTATCCATCTATTCATCTATCCATCTATTCACCTATCCATCTATTCACCTATCTGTCCATCTATCCATCTATTCACCTATCTATCTGTCTATCTGATCATCTATCCATCTATCTATCTATCCATCTATTCATCTATCCATCTATTCATCTATCCATCTATTCACCTATCCATCTATTCACCTATCTGTCCATCTATCCATCTATTCACCTATCTATCTGTCTATCTGATCATCTATCCATCTATCTATCCATCTATTCATCTATCCATCTATCCATCTATCCATCTATTCACCTATCCATCTATTCACCTATCTGTCCATCTATCCATCTATTCACCTATCTATCTGTCTATCTGATCATCTATCCATCTATCTATCTATCCATCTATTCACCTATCCATCTGTTCATCTATCCATCTATTCACCTATCTATCCATCTATCTATCCATCTATTCACCTATCCATCTATCCATCTATTCACCTATCTGTCCATCTATCCATCTATCCATCTATCCATGTATCCATCTATTCACCTATCTATCTGTCTATCTGATCATCTATCCATCTATCTATCTATCCATCTATTCACCTATCCATCTGTTCATCTATCCATCTATTCACCTATCTATCCATCTATCTATCCATCTATTCACCTATCCATCTATCCATCTATTCACCTATCTGTCCATCTATCCATCTATCCATCTATCCATGTATCCATCTATTCACCTATCTATCTGTCTATCTGATCATCTATCCATCTATCTATCTATCCATCTATTCAGCTATCCATCTATTCATCTATCCATCTATTCACCTATCCGTCTATCTATCTGATCATCTATCCATCTATCTATCTATCCATCTATTCACCTTTCTATCTATTCATCTATCCATCTATTCACCTACCTATTCATCTATCCATCCATCTATCTATCCATCTATTCACCTATCTATTCATCTATCCATCTATTCACCTACCTATTCATCTATCCATCCATCTATCTATCCATCTGTTCACCTATCTATCTATTTATCTATCCATCTATTCACCTATCTATCCATCTATCTATCTGTTCATCTATCTGTCTGTCTATCCATCTGTTCACCTATCTATCTATTCATCTATCCATCTATTCACCTATCTATCCATCTATCTATCTGTTCATCTATCTGTCTATCTATCTAGGGCTTGTCTTGTGCTTGTGCTCAGTTGTGTCTGACTCTTTGTGACCCCATGGACTTTAGCTCTGTGACTTCCTGGTAAAGAGTCTGTCTGCAATGTGGACGGCAATAGACCTGGATTTGATCCCTGGGTTGGGAAGATCCCCTGGAGAAGGAAATGGCAGTATTCTTGCCTGGAGAATCCCATGGATAGAGAAACCTGGCGGGCTACAGTCCATGGAATTGCAAAGAATCAGACACAACTGAGGGATAAGCACAGCACAGCACAGGGCTATAGCTTGCTAGGCTCCTCTCTCCAAGGAATTTTCCAGGTAAGAATACTGGAGTGGGTTGCCATTTGCTACTCCAGGGGATCTTCCTGACTCAGGGATTGAACCTGTGACTCCTGCGTCTCCTGCATTGGCAGGCAGATTCTTTACTTCTAGCACCACCTGGGAAGCGCCATGTCTATCTATCATCTATCATGTTTATCTAATAATCCATATGCAGCAGAGAGGGAATGCTCCCAGCAGTTTCAGATTGTAGTGACGCAGATCACTCCCCTCTCAGGGGCTGGGTACTGACAGCTGGGACAGCATATCCTACTTTTGTTTTATGAGCCCCTGAGCACTGCAGGGGTTGTGTGGGCTGTCATGGTTACCAGTACTGGAGAATTCACCCTGAAGCCTTGGCTTCTCTGAGCCACATCAGGAAAAGTCCCTTCCAGGTAGACAGACAGAACGTGGTCTTTAAAGAAAAACCTTAAATCTCATGCTGACTAGCCCACCGGTGGAGAATGCCAGGGCGCACCTACAACCTGACTTAGAGACATCAGGGCAAAGGTATGTCTGGGATCCTACCCCAGTTCTCTGAGGATGGCCCAGAGGGGGTCTGTGTTCAACAAATGGTTCAGGGGTCCTGGTGCTCACTGTGGTTTGAGAATCACTGTTGTAAAGGACCACCGATGAAGCCACACTCTCCAACTCTTTGAGTCTTCCTTATCCTTCTGTGAGTTAAGTCTGATACAAAGCTTATTTAACTATATCAGACTTCTGAATTTTTACATATTAGCTATTGTAAGTTATTTCTCCAAAGTCACACATATTGTTGAAAAGGGGAAATGAACAAGATTACGGTGGGTCCTGAGCTATCAGGTGAAGAAAGTAAGCCCATTTGTAAATTCAGGGCTATTCTGATCGGGAGAAAGATGGGGGACTGAAGTGGTTTTCTGATTAGAACAAAGAGAAAAGGGAAAACGGGACTAATTAAAAGCTCCTCTGCAGGGCCAGGACCTCTATTGTTTCTGTATATTTTATTCTATTATATTCTGTGTATTTCTTAATGGTTCTAATTCGTCAGTTCCTCTGGGTTCCTGGAGTCTGTAGAAACATTTAGGATGATTTTTACTAAGGACTCAAGATTGGCATACTCTATAGACTGAAGGCTTCACTGGGGCAGATATATGCCTTGAGATCAGGGATTGTCTCTCTCGTGGTGGTGCAGGGAGTGAAACAGGACCCTTGTTCTCAAGGGCAGTGAGCACTTCCCGATCTGTAATGTCATTGTTTGCCCAGAATAACCCCTCACATTTGTCTGGCTCTGTGGTTTTCAAAGCTCTTCGACATCCAGTGTTGTATTTTGTCTTCCCTAATGGGGATGAAGTACCTGTGATTAACTCTTGCCATCCCATTTCTTTAGGGGCTTCCCTGGTGGCTCAGCTGGTAAAGAATCTACCTGCAATGTGGGAGACCTGGGTTTGATCCCTGGGTTGGGAAGATCCCCTGGAGAAGGGAATGGCTACCCACTCCAATATTCTGGCCTGGAGAATTCCATGGACTGTATGGTCTATAGAGTCGCAAAGAGTCGGACACGACTGAGCAACTTTTACTTCACTTTCATCCCATTTCTTTAGCTGTGAAGCACAGGAGGTGGTTTGTTCAAGGTCAGGTAATCTGTGGGGTGCCCCGCCCATTTTTTGTTGTTGTTTAAGTGGCTCAGTCATGAGCCACTCTGACTCTGACTCTTTGCAACCCCATGGATTGCAGCCCACCAGGTTCCTCTGTCCAAGGAATTCTCCAGGCAAGAATACTGGGTGGGTTGCCCTTTCCTCCTTCGGGGGATCTTCCTGACCCGGGGGTTGAACTTCTTGCCATTTCCTTCAGGGGATCGTCCCTTCTTAAAATGAAAAGGGCCAGTGACCCTTGTTTCCATTTTTAAGGAAGCTATGTTAATATCTGAAAAAGCACTGGTGTAGTTAAGATTTGGTAAAGGTTGTGTGTGCCAAGTTGCTGCAGTTGTGTCCAACTCTGTGTGACCCCATGGACTGCAGCCTGCCAGGCTCCTCTGTCCCTGCGATTCTCCAGGCAAGAATACTGGAGTGGGTTGCCATGCCCTTCTCAAGAGGATCTTCCCGACCCAGGGATCGAACCTGCATTGGCGGGCAGGCTCTTTACCACTACTGCCGCCTGGGAAGCCCTGGTGAAGGTTAGTGGTTACTAACTTGTCATCACTCAACATGGGGCATGACAGAGGAATGAGATGGCTTTCTAGCTCTGGTGGGGGTGACTAGGCCCTCAGCCCTGAGCTCTCTCCCTGAGCTACGGGGAGCAGACAGGTCTCATGTGGGGAGGGCGCCTCAGATTTCCCCTCATCTGGCTTCCTCCGTTTCTTTTACCCACGCTCTGCTCCACCACTCCCTTCTCTGCAATTCGATGCCAGAACCTCTTGACGGAGCACAAAGTTACTTACTAAACACCTACTGCAAGCAAAACACTGTCCTGGACTTGGGGTAAAACAGGTACAAACTACTCGCATTAACTCTACACAGTGTGCAGTGCTCAGGCGCTCAGTCCAGTCCCACTCTTTTGAGACCCCATGGACTGTAGCCCGCCAGGCTCCTCTGTCCATGGACTTTTCCAGGCAAGAATACCGAGTGGGTTGCCCTTTCCTCCTTCGGGTGATCTTCCCGACCCGGGGGTTGAACCTCTGAGCCACTGAAGAAGCCAAATAGAACTAAGGGGGCTGCAAAATGAGGCAAAGATAGCTGTCTGGGCACCCCGCCCCCGCCGGACCCTACATTTTCGGTGTTCTTCACTGCTCATTTCTAAGGACTGAGGCATTCTTAATAATTTTGTGATCTTCTGCCTCGAGGACGTATCCTCAGATGAGCGGGCTTCTTCACCCAGGACGCGTGAACAGAGCCGGTTACCGGAACCCTGGCCCCACCCTAAGGTCCCCCTCGTCTCCGCGAGCTTCAGGCTGCGGACGTTAGGTGGCGCTAGCCGCCTGGCGTGGGGCCGGGGGAGGTCCGAAGACAGGGCTGCGGAGGCTCTTCCGGCAATCTGGACCGCATTGCCGACGCCCTGGCCCTGCCTCTCATCTCCGAGCGAGAAAGAGAGAGAGACGGAGGGCTGCGTAGTGGAGGGAAGGGCTTGGCCCTGCCCTCACTGGGCCGTCCAGCGGCCCCCCCACCCCCGCACGTCCGCTCGGGGTGGACAGGGGGCACGGGGTGCTTGGCCGGAGGAAGGAAGCAGTGAGCCAGAGGGTTCCAAACAAAGGATGACAAGACAGGGTCCCAGGGCCCTGGGCCTGCCAACCCCCCTCTTCCCGGCATGGCTGACCCTCCCAGGAGGGGACCCAGAGGGAAGGGTGGAGGCCGGCCACCTTCCTCCCTGGCCGGACGCATCCTCGCGTCTAAGGGTGACTAATGGGTACGACTGAGGGGTTCAATTCCAGAAAGGATCCCTGTCTCTCAGTCACCCCTCCTCTGAGTTGCGCCCCCCCCCCTTACTGTTTTCTGGGCTGTGATGATGACAAGTGGTTACTGCTCAGCAGCTAACAGGCCGTGTGATCCACTGGCCAGTGGTGATGGGTTGGGGGTGGGGGTCCCAGGAGGATGGACATCGTGGCAGTGAGATAGGCAGTGAGGTCTGGTTCTCTTTCCCACTCCTGGGGGTCAGAGACGCCGTCCTGGCTAAGGTGGACAGGAGCTCCATCTAAAAGCCTGCCCACTGAGGGGGCCCACTTGCTCTCAGGAGGCCGCGGCCCCCTGAACCAGGTCATTGCATCCTTTCTCACCTAGTCCAGGCGGTTTCCAGCTGAAGCCCCCTGCAGCTGGCTGCCCACTTCAGTGCACAGCCTCAAGGTTCCCGCCCTGCGCCTGAAGGCCGTGTTTTGGCAGAGGCATGTGAAAGGTTGTTCCGAACTCTGAGCAGAGCCCCAGGCTGGGCCAACCTGGCTTCTTGTGAGACTCTTCTCTGCCCCCCTTCCCCAAGGGCTCTCCAAGGAAGTGGCACGAGGCTTCGGATCGGAGGCCTATTGCACACAAATGTGATGTTCCCAGGTGAATGAAATAAGAACTACCATTAATAGGTCACCAAAGTCAGCCCAAGACTGGGGAGGAAGGCTTTATGTCTGTGGAATTAAATAATCTCCAAGTGGTCAGAATGAACTCCAAGCAGAATAGAGGACAGAAGAAAAGGATCCAGTGATCACAGTGAGTGCCAAGTTAAAATCAGTCATTGGGGATGAATCAGTGATGACCAGGGACACTGAGAAAACCCCCACTGAAATGCTCGAGCAGCCTCCGGCACCTTCCTCCTGTTACTAGAAGACACTCAAGTCTTGGTCATTGGAAAAGATCCTGATGCTGGAAAAGACTGAGGGCAGGAGGAGAAGGGGACAGTAGAGGGTGAGATGGTTGGGTGGCATCACAGTCTCAATGGGCGTGAGTTTGGGCAAACTCTGGGAGACAGTGAAGGACAGGAAAGCCTGGTGTGCTGCAGTCCATGGGGTTGCAGAGTGGGACAAGAGTTAGTGACAGAACAGCAAAAACTCCTTTCAAAATCTCAGGAAAGTGCTTCCTCCCTGAGTGCCTTCATTTTGCAGGATGCACAAGGAGGACCTTGTTCTTGGGCTCATTTTCTCACAAGATATGCTGGAAAGGTGAGCTGTCAGTGGCCACAAGGTGACCATACTCATGATTTTATGTCCATTACTGAGTTGCGGTGGGAAGACGCTGGCCGGCTCACTCAGCAGACGCTGCCCCTGCAGCGGAGCATTGTGGCTCAGGACAGAATCGTCTTAGCATCAACACTGCTCTGTCTGGAGGATGGATTTGCAAGAAAAGACAGAACCAAGAGTCTTTGAGCTCTTCCTGTATCCCTCCTTTCCCCTCCCCCGTCCCCCTCCCTCTTCCCCTCCATCATCTCCTTTCTCCTTTGCTCTCTCCATCTGCCCACATAGCTGACCCTCCTCTCTGCATATTAGGGGTTTAGACTAGAGCTTCTCAATTATCTGCACTACTGACGTCTGGGCAGATAGTTCTTCGTCGTGGGGACCATCTTTGCATCCTAGGATTTTAGCAGTATCCCTGGTTTCTACATGTAGATGACAGTAGCACTCCTCCCCTCTCCAGCGATAACAACTCAAAATATTTCCAGATATTGCCAAATGTTCCCCTGGGGAGGGGGAGGTGTGGAAAACTGACCCTCAGTTGAGGACCACCAGTTTAGACAAATCACAGATGGAAGTATCTGCTGTCACACTCAGCAGTAATTGCTCTTACACATAATCACTGACATTTTTGTGTCCAGTAGGATCATCTGATAAAGGAACTTATTGATGAAAGTATGCTTTTATTCCAAGCCTGACATCTGTCATGATCTTCTGGTCTTCCCTGTCCCCCTCCCTCAGCATCTTTGAAGTAATGCAAACTGTTTTTTGCTACTTTAGTATCACTCAGAATGATGTCTCTGTGTTTTGGGTCTTTACCATGAGTGAAATAAGTTTGTTTTCTTTGGGAAACATGATCTCACATTTTTTCCTACAAAAAATTAATTACCTGGAAGTGATTTAAGAGTGTTTTTGACTGCCAGTCTGCTGGAGATTGGCTGAATCATTGTCCCAGAGCATTCAATTATGAGATTAATTCCTATTCATGTGTTTCTCTTTTTTTTGGCAATCTGTTGGGAATTAGTGAATTTGCAGATTTACTGGTCACACTGCTTATAGATTCTCCATCTATGTTCTCACTGAGGTCCTGCTTGCGATGCATGACTACCATGTTATGCTGAGATGTGGTCCATGTTCCTATTACGTTATTCTGAGTATACTCTGTGCTCTGCTTTCAGTCCTGCCTTTATCCCACCATGATTGCTTTTGGACCCTTTATCCATTTTGTACTTTGGGACTATCGCATGAGACAATTGTAAACCGCAATAGAAAGGAAACCTAAGCATTATGAGAAATAACCTGCAAATAATGAGAAAATGTTGAGGTACACCACACCTTGCCAGGTGAGAGTTAGCCAGGACAGGTGACCTGGTGCCATGGTGTGACTTGTCCTCAGACTTCCCTGCAGTGATTTCAGTTGTAACATCAACAAGGAGCACACCCTTATGTTAGAGTCACCTGTCAAACATGTGACATGCAGAGAAGGAGGTTTGCATCAGAGTTTCCCCAGAAGAGCAGCATCCGCAGTCCCACCTTCAGATTCCTACCAGGTGCTTCTAAGGACAGGCGGATTTCAGAACTATTTAGGGAACACTGAGCTTGAATCAGCAGCCTTCATTCAGAGGCTGCTGCTACTGCTGCTGCTGCTAAGTCGCTTCAGTCGTGTCCGACTCTGTGCAACCCCAGAGATGGCAGCCCCCTAGGCTCCTCTGTCCCTGGGATTCTCCAGGTAAGATCACTGGAGTGGGTTGCCATTTCCTTCTCCAATGCATGAAAGTGAAAAGTGAAAGTAAAGTCGCTCAGTCGTGCCCAACTCCTAGCAACCCCATGGACTGCAGCCTATCAGGCTCTTCCATCCATGGGATTCTCCAGGCAAGAGTACTGGAGTAGGGTGCCATTGCCTTCTCTGCATTCAGAGGCTGGTAGAAGGAGAAAGACTCCAGATGCCCAGGGGTCCTTCTCTGGGCAGGACAGCAGGACCTGTGGGCAGGGGCAGGTGTCCAGTTCTGGGAGCACTGCCCCCCGACTCCACCCCACCCCAGATCACACAAAACTCTTGGCAGAAAAGGGTGAGGCTGTTGTTTCTGCTCTGGATGTGTGGTGACAGGATCGGTTTCAGCAGAGGGTGAAGCCCAGGGCTGAAATGCAGTTGGACAGCTCCACAATGCCAGGCCCTGGGGGTTTTCCCCACACAAATCCCTGCTTTTGACAAAGACCAGCACTCTGGGCTGAAGGACAGCTCAGCAGTGGTGGCTGGCCCCAGCAGTGGCTCCACCGCCACCCAGGGTGGGCCCTGGACCTGTGCCCTGCTCCCGGGGCCCTGGAGGCACCAGGCTGTCTCTCCCGCCAGCAGCCACCCCAGCCCCCCGCCCCCTGCTTTTGTGCCAGGACCAGCCTTGGGTGGGGGATGTAAAAAAATGAAGTTAGGTTCATTTAAGAACAATTACTTATTTGTTTGGCTCTGCTGGGTCTTAGCACATGACATCTAGGTCTCTGACCAGGGATAGAACCTGGTTCCCCTGCACTGGGAGTGAGGAGCCTTAGACACTGACCACCAGTAAAGTCCCAAGAACAATTTCTTTTCAGTTCGGTTCAGTTGCCCAGTCATGTCCGACTCTTTGCGACCCTATGGACTGCAGCAGGCCAGGCTTCCCTGTCCATCACCAACTCCCAGAGCTTGCTCAAACTCGTATCCGTTGAGTCAGTGATGCCATCGAACCGTCTCATCCTCTGTCGTCCCTTCTCCTCCTGCCTTCCATCTTCCCCAGCATCAGGGTCTTTTTTCCCAATGAGTCAGTTCTTTGCATGACGTGGCCAAAGTATTGGAGTTTCAGCTTCAGTTTCATATTACCTCCATTAAAAAGAAACTTACTGAAGGATCAGAAGGGCAGGTAGGAGGATGCTTCTGGAGGGAGATCTTGTCAGGGGAGCTGGGTGGCCTTATTCACTGCTATTGCAATTGTTGCCATCCTGCCAGAGCTCGCTGCACAGATACTTGCCCGATGCGGCGTGCCGTGTCTTGCTTACACCCACAATCCTCCTGTCACCCTCACTGGACAACTGAGCAGACTGCCACCTGGCAGGTTGAGTGTTGGCCCAGAGTCCTGAGCTGCTGAGCTGAGCTTCTGGGTACTATTCCTGGCTTTGGGAACTTTACTAAGACTGACGTCATGGTCTCCTACTTGGAAAATTCAGGGAGGGTTAGTTGACCTTCAGTGACTGTTTTTTTTTTNATCTCTCATCTCTCTTCTTTTAGGACCTCGACCAGTACTATCCAATAAGGTCACCCATGTACGTAAAAACATTTTTTAGCAGTTACATTTTTGGAAAACAAACAAAAAAAGGTAAAATTAATTCTCTGTGGGCTTCCCAGGTGGGGAAGTTGGTAAATAATCTGCCTGTCAAATCAGAATACACAAGAGATGTGAGTTTGATCCCTGGGTAGAGAAGATCCCCTGGAGGAGGAAATTGTACCTCACTCCAGAATTCTTGCCTGGAAAATCCCACAGACAGAGGAGCCTAGTGGGCTATAGTCCATGGTATTGTAAAGAGCCAGACACAACTGAGCAGAGACACACACACACACAACATATCTTAACAATAAATAGATCCATGATATTATCATTTCAACATAAAAACAATTTAAAAGCCATTAATGTACTTTTTTCCATAGCAAATGTTTGGGATCTGATACACATTTTGCACCTGTAGTATACCTGGACTCACATTTCAAGAGACCAGAACCATTGGGGATGCTGAAAATGACCTTATTGGAGGCACAGGTCTCAAGAGTTTGAGTCAGGACTTGTAATAAACTTTCCCAGGCAGAGAAACTGTAGGCCTTTTTTTATTAAAGATATTAACATGCCCATTGTTATTTCTTTCATACAGGGGCCATATTCTCTGTGACTCAGGGCAGCAGGGAAATCAAAAAAATCTCAGTTTTAGAGTGAGGATTACATAAAACTCTACTTTGTCACTTATTAGTTATGAGTCCTTGAACAAGTTACTTAAACTGTCTGAGCCTCCGTTTTCTCTTTATGAAATGGGAGGAATGAAGCCTAGCTCATGAGGTGGTGATAAATTAGATATAAATCTCCTGGAACATGGCACTTGCTGCATAAGATGTTTTAAAATTAAATCTCATTTTCGTGTGTGTGCACATCCATAGAGGTTGAATGCACTGTTCTTGACACAGACATCTTATGTACTTTACTGTTTCATATACCACCCCCTCATCTCTGTGTAACACCAGTGATAGTGAATCTGAATTTGTCAATCACTCACCCTTTGTGAATAAATAAAAATTGGTGTAGTCTCATACACATTGATATATGTATTATTTTCTGATACACTGATGTTTCCTGTAGAAAGAGCTCTGTGGGGCAACTCAAATAATTTACAACGTTCTAGATCTCCCATTAACACAGAGATGAATTTAGCAGTCGGTAGCATTGAGCTCTTAAAAAAAGAAAAGAAAGAAGACCCATATGCTATCAACTAGAACAAAAAGAAAATATAGATCTGCCACTAACTGTGTTCCTTGTCTTTTGACGAAAAGGAATTTTAGAAGTCCTCTCATGCTTTGTCTTGATTTCTCCTGGTCTTAGGCTAATTGCATGATCATCTTACTCCAATTCCAGACATTGCTGGAGGCTCATGGAAGCTTCTGGGAGTCTCCTCTTGACATTGTGTGTAATGCCTACTGAAGCGGCCACTCTGTGTTCAAAACTGAGGATAGTCTCATAATATCTCCCATGTCTATCTGAGAATGACCAGTTCTGTCCCTAGAACTGTTACATTAGAACCAGGTCTTTATCCCCAAATGACTTATTCCCAACTTAAAACCCAGTCAGGGATGAGGGGTAGAATTCCAAGTTGAATCATCTCAACAATGTTCCTTTATTAAAGAGGCATGCAAAAGAAATCAGAAAAGTAACCTCAATGGATAGTTTGACAGATGCAAAATTGCTACTCTGTGTCTTGTAGGTATGGATCCAAATCATAGNGGGTAGAATTCCAAGTTGAATCATCTCAACAATGTTCCTTTATTAAAGAGGCATGCAAAAGAAATCAGAAAAGTAACCTCAATGGATAGTTTGACAGATGCAAAATTGCTACTCTGTGTCTTGTAGGTATGGATCCAAATCATAGTAGTATTTACATTCTGTCTTTAATTTCCTAAAGGGAAAACCAAATCAGAGTAAGTTTTTCATACATTGCCTGAGTTTTCTCCTCTCAAATGTTAGTTAACAACTAAAATTTATGAAATATTCACTAAAAGTTGTTAATTATAACATTAATTATTCATTTGAATATCAAATGGGAAAACATGGTATTTAATAAATTTTATAAAAAGAAACACTAGCAAGTGTGAGTGTTTGTATATGTGTATGTATGCAATTTATGTGTTAATATACTATTTTTAAAATTTGACAGAAAGCAAGAGAAACAGGAGTCTAAACAAGTCATTTGTATCAAACATTTTGCTATTATTTTAAATTATTTCTTAATGTTATGCTGTGAACACAGATGCTTTATAGTTTATAGTTTCCATCTTTACAGATAAGAAAGTTAAGGTCTTGAGTACTAAAGTACTTTACTTGGTGATGAGTTTCAGTTAAGCAAAGGATGTCAATTCAGCTATATGAAAACATCTGCTGAAAAATGTATTGATGAATCAATCAACAGTTGACTTGGCCAGGCACCATTTGGTAGATAGTCACAAGATTTGCTTTGCTGAATAAAAACATTTGATTGGTCTGTTGTGTGAATATAAATGGATTTTTGAGAACATGAACATTAGTTTTATCTCTCAGAGAGGTAGCATTTGTTGTGCTGAAAAGCATCATTCTCTACTACTTATGGGCTGTGTGATGTTGGAAGATTCCCTGAGTGTCTCTGATCCTTATTGTCCCTCTCTAAAATTTGAGATTCTTCATTCCCCAACTGCTTCCTGACAGCATTGTAAAGCACAAATAACATGAAACATAAATGCTTGCTGCCAGTATGTGGACAACATATAAGACATAAGGCGTACTTATCACTCCTTTGTTTCACCACGCCCCGTAACTCACTCTTCCCTTGTGAGGTGAATATAGGCTTTAGAAGTATATCATCCTGGGTTAGACTTTTTGTTTGACATTCACTAGCTTGGTGTCCTGGGGGAGGCATTTCATTTTCTGAGCCTCATTTACTTCNTATCACTCCTCTGTTTCACCACGCCCCGTAACTCACTCTTCCCTTGTGAGGTGAATATAGGCTTTAGAAGTATATCATCCTGGGTTAGACTTTTTGTTTGACATTCACTAGCTTGGTGTCCTGGGGGAGGCATTTCATTTTCTGAGCCTCATTTACTTCGCCTGTGAAATGACCACCATACACGGACAGAGTCATTGTGGGAATAATGCCTGATGAGAAATAGGCTCAGATCCCCTGCAGTTGATTAAGATGGTAACCGAGAGAAAATCTCTCTGTAGGTTACCCAAAGACAAAGTACCGTCACTTCTTCTCTTTCATTCTGTTTTTTTGTTTTGTTTTGTTTTGTTTTGCAAATCCTGCTTTTGGTTTATAGCAATAACTGATCTCAAGGGATTTAAGCACATTTCTCACTTTTTAAGTTAGCTAAATTATCTTTTGAAAGCAAAGACCAGTTCACCACAGGTATTGGCTTCTCAGTTTTCATCAGGACCTTCTTCTCTTTCCCAACTATTGCTTATTAGCATTCAGTAATGATGTTTGAAAGAATAATGATATCATCAGTCATTGTGGGGGGAAATATATAAAATTAAAAGGGATATAGTTAAGGATTCAAACTGTTGTCCTTTGTGAACACCTCAGGTGACTGCAATTAGGTACAGATGGACAAATAGATGACTAATTAGAATACCTGTAAATGAGCAAACAAACCATTACCAACACTACCAACAGCAAATAATTCCCATATCATCTGCCATAACAATATCATGTCTCTTTACTGAATATTTGATTTAAACAGTTAGCTGAATTAATTAGCATTACTCAAAGGGGATCAAAGGGGCTGAGTTGCATTATTTATGTATCAGCTGCCATCATTTGCTATTTAGAATTATACATCATTCTTATTCTTAGAGAAACTGAGACCTGCCTTAGAAAATTCTCAGTACCANGAATTAATTAGCATTACTCAAAGGGGATCAAAGGGGCTGAGTTGCATTATTTATGTATCAGCTGCCATCATTTGCTATTTAGAATTATACATCATTCTTATTCTTAGAGAAACTGAGACCTGCCTTAGAAAATTCTCAGTACCATGTGCACGTCTAACTCCATCTTAAAGGTGAACATTTCCCTGAGCCCTTCTTGACACAAAAGGTGGAAAAGTTGTGCGAAAATACTTTAGCTAAGGTACAACATAAGAATCATCTCTCTGATGAGAAAAGAAAATATAATTTAGTGTATCTCAAGGAGAGCACTATCGACATTCTGGAGGTGAGACAATTCTTTGTTTGAAGGACATCCTGACACATTGAAAGATGCTTAGCATGACTGCTTTTGATGCTTTTGGACAGCTATAAATTATCCCCTGCATATCTAAATGCTGTCTAGAAGATGATAAGGTCTTTGGTTGATATCTACTGCGATAAAGCAAATGGGTGCTCATCTGGACTCTTAGAGCCAGTCTTTTGAATCTGAAGGAGCTGGATTTGACCCTTGACCACATGCAATAATTAGCTCTGTTATCCTGGTCNCTCTTGCTTCCATCAGAGATCATGAAGGAGGGACTTCCCCGGTGGTCCAGTGGTAAAGAGTCTGTGTGCCTTGCAATGCAGGGGACTTGGGTTCAATCCCTGGTTGGAGAGCTAAGATCCCACATGTGTTGGGCCAACTAGGCTTGCACGCCACAGCTACTGAGCCCGTGAGCTCTGCAGCTAAGACCCCAGCCAAGCAAATAAAATAAAAAGAACCCATGAAGGAAAACAGCTTCAAGTATTTCCTTTCTATTCAATGATGGAACGGCAGCTACCAGCCAGCAGGTGAAGAATCATTTGCCGGAGGCAGAAGGGTCTTAGTATCACCCCCCACTGCTAAAGTCCCCAGATTGTCCCATCCTGTCCCACACCCCCAATTATGTAAATGAGGAAATAAGGTTTTGCAGAGGCTGGGCGTGGGGTGGGGGGCTTGACTGCGAGCATCAGGACCTGGCAGAACTGGACCAGAATTCAGTTCTCTGCTTCCTCATTGGGAAATCCCATACACAGATGAATACCCTGAAGCTGCTCCCCACTTTTGGAATGTTCAGATTCCTGTCAAGGAGCACTCCAGGGGGCCTGGAACATTCCAGAGGAAACAAACACAAGATGAGCAGAGGGACAAAGACCTCCGAGCACCAGGTTCACAGTGCCAGGGTGAGGGTGGCTGGAAACCTCCCAGGGGTGCTGGCTGCCCAGATCAAGGGATACCAACAGGAAATGCTGCCTCTCGGGGCCCCTAGGCTGGGAGGAAGCCCAGGCTACACAAGCTTGGTGGTCCCCTTGCTTCCAGAGACACTCTGCCCAAGGTGACTCAGGCTTCCTGAGAAGCCGCTTAACGCTGCCAGCAAGGACATCTGTGCCTTCCTCACCCACGACATCACCAAGTGGCGTCACCTCCTCCCCTAGCCAGGTCAACATCAGGGAAAGGAGGCAAAGCCGGGCTTTGCCAGGAGCGCCCCCAGGACGAGGCTTGGTGACTGTCTCCCCAGGATTTCTGTTTCTGCTTCCCTGTCCTCCTCCCTCTGCTCGGAGGCTGCTGGAAGTCTGGGAAGAGCTGACTCACTTGCCCGTGAGCTCCTGGCTGAGGTCCGGGGGGGGAAGTGGGGGGAAACAGAGCCATCACTATAGCAACCATTGAGCTGTCCTCAATCAGGACAGGAGGCCTGGATGAAGAAAGAGTGCTGAAGGGGTGATAGGACCACCACACATGTTGAAAATTAGTCTCCTGGATGGGCTCTCTGGACGTGGTTTGCCCACAGGGAGGCAGTGTAGGGTGAGTGCAAATCATAGCCCAACTCTCCAACCCGACCACCTGTGTCCCATCAGGTAGAGGATGACTGCACCTCTCCTCAAAGTCCGTCCTGGAAGGGGCTAGAGAGAAGGGAGTGAGAATCCCATCTGAGTTTTCTTATTGATGGTGGTGGAGACCACGGAACATGAGACAGTTCTGTACCGTCATCAGGGTTCCCACAGCATCCTCCTGAGAGAAGATGAGATGCTTCTGGATGGCAAGAGCCCTGCTTGCCTCCCCTCGGGTGGTGCCTCTAAGGCTTATTCCTTGGAACTCATCCTTGGAGGCCAGCCACCACCTCATGGTCATAAGTTCCACCACACGAGGAGTGAATGGAAGCCTCTTGGCAAAAAAAACGAAAGGAGACACGACCTCTTTAACTGTTTATAAGCAAAGGAGCCTCCCTTTATTGTTTCAGAAAACATTTACTTAAAAAAAAAAAAGAATTCTTGGCTGTTTTTATTTTATTAAAACTTTGTACAACTGTGGTCTTTGTTCAGTCACTAGGTCGTGTTCAACTCTTTATGACCCCATGGATTGCAGCACTCCAGGCTTCCCTGTCCTTCACTATCTCCTGGAGTTTGCTCAAACTCATGTCCATTGAGTCGATGATGCCATCCAACCATCTCATCCTCTGTCACTCCTCCTGCCTTCCATCTTTCCTAGCACCAGGGTCTTTTCCAATGAGTTGGTTCTTCACATCAGGTGGCCAAAGTATTGGAGCTTCAGCAACAGGTTGATTTCCTTTAGGACTGACTGGTTTGATCTTGCAGTCCAGGGGACTCTCAAGAGTCTTCTCCAGCACCACCATTCAAAGGCATCAATTTTTGCATGTTCAGACTTCTTAGTTTCTTTAAAAAAAAAAATTTAGCTGGATTGAATCTTATTTGCAGCACTTGGTATCTTCGTTATGTCATGTGGGATCTTGAGTTGAGGCTCACAGACTCTCTAGTTGTGGTGGACAGGCTTAGTTGCTCCGAGGCGCGTGGGATTTTAGTTCCCTGGCTAGGGATTAAACCCACTTCCACTGTATTGCAAGGTGGATTCTTAACCACTGGACCACCAGGGAAGTCCCAGAAAACATCTACTTTTATCTCGGGGAAACCAGAGCCATGCAGACACAACCCAGCCTCAAGTGGCAGAAGGGAGGGGAAGCTGGCCTTTTAGAAAAACCAGGATCTCCTGAGGAGCTGGCGATTTCATCCTATGATCCATGGAAGGCAGTGGCAGGATTCTTTTCCCCCTTATATAACATTCCCGCTGACTGTGTAAGTAATGCATATTCACTGTAGAAAACTTTGAAAGCCTCCTCAAGTTCTGCCTGCTTCCATCTTGACTCCCTGCAGTCTTTCCCTTTTTGCATCCATCACTGCTTCAAAACACAGATCTGAGCGTACGCGTCCTTCTCTGATACCCTCCTCTCCCTCTTTGACACCCTCCTGTCGCTCTTAGGAGGGAGACAAAGCTTCTTCATTTGGCTTCTCTCCAACGTCTGCTCTTCCCTGCTTTTCCATTTCATCTACCTCCACACCCTCGTGTGTATTTCAAGCAGACTAGGGCCCCTCGTTTCACTACTAACTTGGGACATTTTGTTCCTTTTCCTGGAATGACTGCTTCTCCTTTCTTGTCATCATGGATCTTCCACTCCATCCTTTGCATTTCAGTTGAGTTATCACTTCTTCAGAGCCATCTTCTCTGACATCTTTGATTGGTTCACATCTCCATATTTATGCCCCATGCAACTTGAGATTGTATATTTCCTTGTGATGTGTTGGTATGAGTCTATAGGCTGTACACACTGTAAGTCAGGGTAGGTTGTAAGCTTAGCTTGTGGGGGTAGACTGGGTCTGTTTTTGCTCATCATGCTGGAACACAGTGCTCAGAAAAAGCTGTTGATGAGCAAATACATAAATGAGTAAAATGCCACTGACAGTTTGAAAGGTGGTGGATTCCACTAAAGCTGTCGCCAGTGGCACCATTTGCCCTTGGCTTAAAGCAAACAAAGAGACTGTGTCCTTCTCTCAGGGAGCAGGACCTGCTTCAATGTTTCATAATTTCAGCAGGAGCTGCATTTGGTGGGGCCGTTATTTTAGAGTTCTGCTTTTTCTGAAAGCTCACCAACCTAGCTGCCAGTTCTCACTCCCTCCGTGATCTCATTAGGGAGGGAGTGTTTTGGATTTAAACACATTTGGCTGTTGAAGAACCCTGATTGCAAAACAGGGTGACTTCACGGTCTTCTTTTTTCTCCTCAGAAGCACAGTTCTCTTCACACTGGGGGGGCCTGGCAAGGGTTCCCCGAAAGAACAGAAAAATAGTGTTTCAGAAGCATCCTGTTTTCACTCCTTAAAAGGACCATTGTAACACGGCTTTTCATTGGGTGTGTGTGTTTGTGTTCACGTTTATCATGTTCCCATGTGTCTGTCACAGAACATCACAGCACCAGGCATTGGGTTCTCCAGTTT
>SJYV01054125.1:1418432-1509154 GCA_006410875.1 Neotragus pygmaeus | reverse complement strand
GACCCCATGGATTGCAGCACTCCAGGCTTCCCTGTCCTTCACTATCTCCTGGAGTTTGCTCAAACTCATGTCCATTGAGTCGATGATGCCATCCAACCATCTCATCCTCTGTCACTCCTCCTGCCTTCCATCTTTCCTAGCACCAGGGTCTTTTCCAATGAGTTGGTTCTTCACATCAGGTGGCCAAAGTATTGGAGCTTCAGCAACAGGTTGATTTCCTTTAGGACTGACTGGTTTGATCTTGCAGTCCAGGGGACTCTCAAGAGTCTTCTCCAGCACCACCATTCAAAGGCATCAATTTTTGCATGTTCAGACTTCTTAGTTTCTTTAAAAAAAAAAATTTAGCTGGATTGAATCTTATTTGCAGCACTTGGTATCTTCGTTATGTCATGTGGGATCTTGAGTTGAGGCTCACAGACTCTCTAGTTGTGGTGGACAGGCTTAGTTGCTCCGAGGCGCGTGGGATTTTAGTTCCCTGGCTAGGGATTAAACCCACTTCCACTGTATTGCAAGGTGGATTCTTAACCACTGGACCACCAGGGAAGTCCCAGAAAACATCTACTTTTATCTCGGGGAAACCAGAGCCATGCAGACACAACCCAGCCTCAAGTGGCAGAAGGGAGGGGAAGCTGGCCTTTTAGAAAAACCAGGATCTCCTGAGGAGCTGGCGATTTCATCCTATGATCCATGGAAGGCAGTGGCAGGATTGTTTTCCCCCTTATATAACATTCCCGCTGACTGTGTAAGTAATGCATATTCACTGTAGAAAACTTTGAAAGCCTCCTCAAGTTCTGCCTGCTTCCATCTTGACTCCCTGCAGTCTTTCCCTTTTTGCATCCATCACTGCTTCAAAACACAGATCTGAGCGTACGCGTCCTTCTCTGATACCCTCCTCTCCCTCTTTGACACCCTCCTGTCGCTCTTAGGAGGGAGACAAAGCTTCTTCATTTGGCTTCTCTCCAACGTCTGCTCTTCCCTGCTTTTCCATTTCATCTACCTCCACACCCTCGTGTGTATTTCAAGCAGACTAGGGCCCCTCGTTTCACTACTAACTTGGGACATTTTGTTCCTTTTCCTGGAATGACTGCTTCTCCTTTCTTGTCATCATGGATCTTCCACTCCATCCTTTGCATTTCAGTTGAGTTATCACTTCTTCAGAGCCATCTTCTCTGACATCTTTGATTGGTTCACATCTCCATATTTATGCCCCATGCAACTTGAGATTGTATATTTCCTTGTGATGTGTTGGTATGAGTCTATAGGCTGTACACACTGTAAGTCAGGGTAGGTTGTAAGCTTAGCTTGTGGGGGTAGACTGGGTCTGTTTTTGCTCATCATGCTGGAACACAGTGCTCAGAAAAAGCTGTTGATGAGCAAATACATAAATGAGTAAAATGCCACTGACAGTTTGAAAGGTGGTGGATTCCACTAAAGCTGTCGCCAGTGGCACCATTTGCCCTTGGCTTAAAGCAAACAAAGAGACTGTGTCCTTCTCTCAGGGAGCAGGACCTGCTTCAATGTTTCAGAATTTCAGCAGGAGCTGCATTTGGTGGGGCCGTTATTTTAGAGTTCTGCTTTTTCTGAAAGCTCACCAACCTAGCTGCCAGTTCTCACTCCCTCCGTGATCTCATTAGGGAGGGAGTGTTTTGGATTTAAACACATTTGGCTGTTGAAGAACCCTGATTGCAAAACAGGGTGACTTCACGGTCTTCTTTTTTCTCCTCAGAAGCACAGTTCTCTTCACACTGGGGGGGCCTGGCAAGGGTTCCCCGAAAGAACAGAAAAATAGTGTTTCAGAAGCATCCTGTTTTCACTCCTTAAAAGGACCATTGTAACACGGCTTTTCATTGGGTGTGTGTGTTTGTGTTCACGTTTATCATGTTCCCATGTGTCTGTCACAGAACATCACAGCACCAGGCATTGGGTTCTCCAGTTTGGGTGAAGTTAAGCATTTTCATCTCTGATCTGCTTGATTGTGGACAGAAGTCCCCTCCCACTTAGCTTGTGGGAACCTTATAACCCTGTCTCCGTGGGCCTTCAGACGTAGCCAGCATTCACTTGGCAGAGTCACTTGTCCTCCCTTCATTTATTCATTCAGCAAACACTCAGAGCCCACAAGATGGATGACTGGCTCCAAATTTGCCACAGTGTTTTCCTTGGCCTTTGATGACTTAGTCTCCCTCTTAACGAGAGTGTAAGCTCCAGGAGGGCCAGGATCTTTGTCCACTTTGCTCACTGACATACCTTAAGGATCTAGAATAACGCCTTGCACTCAAGAAAAACTTGCTAACTGAATGGATGTATGTTACTATGTGCTCTCTGGTGTCCAGTGGTTAAGAATCCACCTTGCGATGCAGGGGCCCTGGGTTCGATCCCAGGTTGCGGAACTAAGATCCCACATGCTGCAGGGCAGCTAAGCCCACATGCCAGAGCTAGAGAGAAGCCAGCACACTGCAATGAAGAGCCCAAGTGCTGCAACTAAGACCTGATGTAGCCAAAAATAAATTAAAAAAAAAATGCTCTAGACACCTTCCTATGTTTACCTGTCTAGCACTCAGCATCTATGCCCCCCACCCGCTGCCACTTGGGATAAGAACCCTAGTTTTCCATGAGAAAAAATCCTCTCACTTTCAGACTCTAGGGTGTGGAAAGAGACTAATCTTTTTATTGTTGTTGTTGGCTGAACCACGTGTCATGTGGGATCTTAGTTCCCCTAACCAGGGATTGAACCTATGCCTCTTGTGGGTTCTTAAGCTCAGGTACTTAATAACTGGGTCACAAGAAAAGTCCCAAGGGAGAAGGCTAATCTTACCTGTAAGATTCAAGCTGCTAAGACTGGATCCCAGGTCTACTGTTGGATTTCCTAGGAGGAGAAGCTCTCCCCTCAGAGGACGCGAAATGGGAAGGCTGTCGCTGTTGGGGCCACCATGTAGTGACCGCTTGCCTGGGAGTGGAGCCCAGACTGAGGACGGCAGAGCTTAGAGAAACTGAGAATCACTGAGTTCTGATGACATTGCTTTTTCTGCTTCCGCTAGTGTCCATCTGTATTAGTTTTCTAGAGTTGTCATAACAGAGTACCTCAAACTGGTTGGCTTAGAGATCCAGGCATTTTTGGATTTGGGCCCACCCTAATGACCTAATTCTAGCTTGATTACCTCTGTAAAGACCGTATTTGCAAATGATGTCACATATACTGGTACTAGGGCTTAGAACTTCAACATTTTCTGGGTGGGGGGTGGGGAGGGACATGATTCAGCCCTTAGCTCATCTCTTGCGGCTGAGAGCTTTACATAGTTGATGTTTCATGAAGCAAATCAAGTTCCATAAGGCAAATCAATAATATCAAGTTTGTCTTCCTATGAAAAACTACCACTTTCTGGCGTTGGTCCATCTCATGGAAGTTTGCAATAAAGTAGCCAATGATCAGCATTTATTTCCTGAACATCTTCTGCATGGACTTTGATGTGGGCACAAGGTCCATTGGAGGTCAGGAGAGCCACAGGCCACTTCCAGGTTCCTGGACTTATAAAAACCAGAAATGAAAAAGCAAGTTTCTAGATTCATTGTGAGAGTTTTCATGTTTATGTGGAAAAAGTAAAGATTTTATGCTCTGCATGATATGTCATCGGAGCGGGGGTGGGGGGGATTGCGAATTAAAACACACACTTGTTAGAATGGCCAAAATCCAGAATACAGACAACAACAGGGGCTGGAGAAGATGTGGAGCCAAGGGAACTCTCATTGGTTGCTGGTGGGGATGCAAAGAGGCACAGCCTCTTTGGAAGACATTTGGTAGTTTCTTACGGAATGGAACACTTTTGCTGTGTTGTTGTTGTTTTTCAGTTGCTAATTTGTGTCTGATTCTTTGCGACCCCATGGACTACAGCACACCAGGCTTCCCTGTCCATCACCAACTCCCAGAGTTTGCTCTGGCTCATGTCCATGGGGTCAGTGACGCCATCCAACCATCTCATCCTCCAGCCATTGTGCTCCTTGGTATTTATCCCAGTGAACTTAGATCTTCATTCACATAAAACGCTGCTGCTGCTAAGTCACTTCAGTCGTGTCTGACTCTATGCGACCCCATAGACGGCAGCCCACCAGGCTCTCCCGTCCCTGGGATTCTCCAGGCAAAAACACTGGAGTGGGTTGCCATTTCCTTCTCCAATGCATGAAAGTGAAAAGTGAAAGTGAAGTTGCTCAGTTGCACATGGTCATTTACAGCACCTTTATTCATAATTGCCAAAACCTGGAAGCAACCAAGATGTCCTTCAGTAGATGGATGGGAAAACTATGGTCCATCCAGACAATGGAATACTATTCAGTGCTAACAAGAAATGATCTATCAAGTCATGAAAAGATACAAAGGAATGTTAAGTGCCTATAACTAAGTGAAAGAAGCCAACATGAAAAGGCTTCACGTTGTATGGTTCCAACTATAGGACACTCTCGAAAAGGCAAAATTATGGATACAATGAAAAGATCAGAAGTTTCCAAGGGCTTGGGGAGTGAGGTGAATATATAGAGTATTTTTAGGGCAGTGAAAATATTCTATATGATACTATAATGATGGACACAGGTCCTCTATACATTTGTCCAAACCCATGGAATGTGCAGTGTCAAGAATGAACCTTGAGGTAAACTACGGACTTTGGGGATTCTGATGTCTCAATGTAGATTCATCCTGGGTGAAGCATGTCTCTGGAGGGTGACGCTGATTATATGGAAGCTATGCATATATGGGGGCTGGGGGTGTATGGGAATGCTGTACCGCCAGTATGTTTAAACAGGAAATCATCCTAGAATATAAAGTCCTTATACAGAGGGCCTCCCAGGTGGCGCTAGTGGTAAAGAACCTGCCAGTGCAAGAGATTTAACAGATGTGGGTTCGATCCCTGGGTGGGGAAGATCCCCTGGCGGAGGGCATGGCAACTCAACTCCAGCATTCTTGCCTGGAAAAATCCATGGACAGAAGAGCCTGGTGGGCTACAGTCTACAGGGTCGCAAAGACGTGAATATGACTGAAGGGACAACACAAACATACACATACATACAGGGTGAAGTCGGTCAGAAAGAGAAAAAAAAATATTATACATTAATGCATATATGTGGAATCCAGAAAAATGGTAGAGATGATCATATTTGCAAAACAGAAATAAAGACACNGGCTATGGTTTATCCAGTAGTCATATATGGATGTGAGAGTTGGACTATAAAGAAAGCTGAGTGCAGAAGAATTGATGCTTTTGAACTGTGGTGTTGGAGAAGACTTTTGAGAGTTCCTTGGACTGCAAGGAGATCCAACCAGTCTATCCTAAAGGAGATCAGTCCTGGGTGTTCATTGGAAGGACTGATGTTGAAGCTGAAACTCCAATACTTTGGCCACCTGATGTGAAGAAGTGACTCATTTAAAGAGACTGTGATGGTGGGAAAGATTGAAGTCAGGAGGAGAAAGGGACCACAGAAGATGAGATCGTTGGATGACATCACTGACTCGGTGGACATGAGTTTGGGTAAACTTTGGGAGTTGGTGATGGACAGGGAGGCCTGGCGTGCTGTGGTCCATGGGGTCACAAAGAGTCGGATGCAACTGAACTGAACTGAAACGTGTTTTTTTAATAATGTACAATTTTCTGCAGAGAGGACTTGCACATCTTTTGTTGGATTTATTTACTGACTGGCATTTTTGAAGTAATTGTAAACAGTAACATCGCAGACATTTGTTTCTGGTTGGCATTTAGAAGTAGTATGTTGTCTTTCCCTCCAACAAGCTTGCTAAACTCGATAATTCTAATAGTTTATTTGTAGATTCACTTGGGTATCTACAGATATAGTCAGAGTCTTCCCTCTGTGTCCTTGGGGGATTGTTCCTGGACCCTTTGAGGGTATCAAAGTCCATGGATGCTCAAATCCCTTATAGTTGGTCCCATATATGCGGGTTCAGCACCCATAGCTCCAAGGGGCACCTGTTCGCTAGTTACAAGCAGGTTTTAGAATCAAATTGACTTGCTTTTGAATTCTAACCTCAGCATTTGCCAACTGCAGGGCTTTGAGACAGTTGCTTGGTGTTTCTGAGGCTCATTACTCCCTTTACAGAATGGGGACACCATGTCATAGGTAGACAGTGGTAAGGAATGAATGGCGTGAAGTGTGTCCCTCTGTTGGCAGTGCTGGTCCTCCCGGGTCTCCATTTACATTATTCCCATCCCTGTCCCCACATCAGCCTTCCCCATGAACTCTGTAGCTCTCCCAGTTCTGGCTTTTTACCCCCATTATTTTATGGAATCACCCTCATACATGCTCCTAGTGTCAATGTCAACGGGTTCATTTGATCCCTGAGTTTCTTGATGCCTCTGTGGCTTTTACACGTCCATGTCTGTGACATCTTTTTTCTGACACCAAATGTGTAGCTTCTGACACCAGCTGATTCTCCCCTCGTCCACTACCAGCTGGGTGCCTACACGTGAATTCAGTTCCGCTTCTGTCTACCTGGAGAGCATCAGATAGAGGGCTCAGTCTCACAAGACTGCCCCCATTTCAATTCAAGTCCCAAGGGCCTCCTCTACTTCTCACTGGCTATAAATTTGGGGATTCCCATCACCCCTTCCTCAGATTTGCTCTTTTGCTAGAATAACTCACAGAACTCAGGAAATGCATTACTGTTACTTTACAGGAAATGTTCACCAGGTTATTGTAGAGGATACAGTTCAGGAACAGCCAAATGGAACAGATGGAGTTTGGTGACATGCAATTGGTCAGTTGCTCAGCTGTGTCTGACTCTTTGCAACCCCATGAACTGCAGCATGCCAGGCTTCCCTGTCCTTTACCATCTCCCAGAGTTTGCTCAAACTCATGTCCATTGAGTTGATGATGCCATCCAACCATCTCATTCTCTGTCACCCCTTTCCTCATCCTGCCTTCAATCTTTTCCAGCATCAGGGTCTTTTCCAATGAGTGGGCTCTTTGCATCAGGTGGTCAAAGTATTAGAGCTTCAGCTTCAGCATCAGTCCTTGCAATGAATATTCAGCATCACTTGCCAAAGGGACAAATGAGATTTTACTTCCTCGGTCAGTACTTTTCTTTACAAGTCAGCTCGGTCAGAGAGTCTGGCTGTCTCCTCTCCTCGTCGCCCTTTGAAGCACTAGGTGACGAGGGAGCCCTGGCATAGCAGGGCCTCCAAGCAGAGCTGTGATGCGCCCAGGGCTGGCAGCTGCTGCAAGAGCCAAGAAATCTCGTCGTTTTCTTGCCTGCCCCTTGGCTTCAAAGTAAAGTTTTAGAAACCACCCGTCAAGGGTGACCACACTGAGGTGGAAAAAGTGTTTCTGAAGCTGGAGTCAAAAATTTCCACTGACACCAGAGTTTGGCACAGCAGTTCTTGGTCCAGGCGACATTCACACACCATTTCTGTGACTTCCTGGAAGCCAGCATGAACCTCTCAGCATTTCTCTGCTATCCGGTGGGGAGATGGCAGAGGACAGTTTTCCTGTGAACCAGCATCACCTTGCAGGCTTGTTGAACTCAGGTCCCGGCCCCATGCCAGAGTTTCCGATGCAGCAGGCTCGGGCAGACCAGAGGAAAAACATTGCCAACAAGCAGCCAGGTGACGCTGAGGCTGGTCCCCGGACCACCTTGGTGACCTCTGGTCCGGGTCATACGCTTGCTGAGAGCACAGAAGTGCCAGTGGGAGTCATCAATGTGTGCATGCTCAGTCATGTCCAACCCTTGGTGACCCTATGGACTGTATCCCATGCTCCTCTGTCCGTGGGATTTCCCAGGAAAGAATACTGGTTGCCATGCCCTCCTCCAAGGGATCTTCCCGACCCAGGGATCGAACCTGAGTCTCTTACATCTCCTGAATTGGCAGGCGGTTTCTTTACCACTAGTGCCACCTGGGAAGCCCAGTGGGAGGCATCAATAAGTCCACTTAAATACGCCTGTTGTGCATCCTTTGAGGCTGAGGATGGGGTGAGAGCCGTGGTGAGGGCCCACAGGGTGGCCACGCAGCTCTGTGGCTGCCCCTAAACTGCCTGGCAGCCCTGCTGGAGGTCCTGGGGCAAAGCAGCTGCCCTCAGGTTCTGTCTGCATCGTCTCCCTGAAGCCTTCCTGACTTGCAGGGTTCCTCCTGAACTGTGACTGTCAGAAACTGTCAACAGTTCTGGTGAGGCCTACCTGTTGGCAGGGGCACTTTAGGCAGAGGGATGCCGTGACCCAAAGACACCTTCCTGGGACCCCCACGTAGCCCCAGGAAAAGCCAGCCCCTCGTCTCCCCACCCCAGGGCCAGAGAACATGGGGTGGGGCCGGGCCCATGGCTCCTTCAAAGCCAGGTAGATGCTGGCGGTCACAGCGAGCCTGGCACTTGCGGCTCCTGGTTGCAGGCGCTGCGTCCCCGCTGCATACACAGAGCCTCCTTTCTTCCTCCAGGAGAAGCCACTCTTTCATGCGCGGTGCAGTCGAAGGAAGTGGAAAGTCCCAGACAGAGCCTATGAGCCCCTCCGGGTCCCTTTGCCTCTTCTGGCCCCTCCCAAGGACAGGGAGGCACGGCCTCTGCAGGTGGGCTGGGGTCCTGCCCAGAAACAGGGTTTCTGGAGCCAAGGCCAGGATCGAGGGAGGGAAGGGGGAAGCCCCAGGCCTGGGCTCTGGGCTGGACCGCAGCCCCGGCTGGCCCTCCCGCCCGCCGTGGCCCAGGAGGGCCACGCTAAGAAGCTGCTGATCTCCACCCCGCCGGCTCCACATTCCTGGATGCTGAGGGAGGGATCCCAGTGTTTATTCCGAACAATGTTTTCCTCTGTCTGAACCAACTGGGCGTTAAATTCTTCCAGATTTCTGGCTCCACGTCGTAACTCCAACGGGAGAGAAACAGGTTTACGGCAGTTGGCAAGGGTGGTGCGTCTAGAATTTCCATGGGTGGATGGAAAGACTGCTGGCTGTTTGGTGGTGGGGTGGGGGGGGCGGTTCGCCCTGGCTCTGCACCCTGCCTTTCACATTTCCCACCCTAGAGGGAAAAGTGCGCTTTCCCTTCTGGAACCAGGCGGAAAGGGGGCCAAGTGCCGAAGGTCAGGGCTTGCTGTTCTTTCTTGGTTGCGATAAACTCAGAAGTTGGGCCACGTGGAACTCATTTGGGGGGGTGCTGGGAAGCTGGCGTGCATCCTGGGTGCTGGGCTGCTGTGTGGGGAGGAGGTCAGAGCTGGAGAGAGAGAGAGGAAAGAAAAACAACAACCCTATTTTCACGGAGAAATCTAGTGACATGAGGGCTAGACTGTTGGGCCAGAAAGACCCCAGTGTAGCTGGTTGGGTCTCAGAACCATGCTGGTCGGTGCCTGTGATGATCTGTGACTGTTACTGTCCTTTAACAGGATGTCCTTTAGCAGGATGATCACACAACGGTGCCACAGAGACCCTCTTCTCTTTATTAACGATATAGAGACCTTTGGGAAACCAGTGGGATGAATTCAAAGATAAAGGCACACTTCTCTTTGAACACAATAACCTGGTTCCTGGGTTTTTCTCGGTGATGATTTGCTCTCTGTGGGGTCCTGGGTGAAGCCTCAGCCTTGGGGGCAGGTGCCCTTCAGCCTTTTGGATAGAAACAGCCTAGATCCACATCAGGCAGGGGGTAGATGGTGGCCTTGAAACCCCCAGTTTTCTTATCCTGTGCTCTCAGACCCTGAAAACCTACTCCTGAATCCCTTTCATGGTTTGTGTGTGTGCGTGCATGCGCTCACGCACACACAGCAGGAGAGAAATGTGGCTGGCCAGCCACCCAGATCCAGAGCCCAAACAGCATTTATGTAGTAGAGAGGGTGGATGGGTAAAATAATTGCATGATAGAACTTGACTTTATAATCTGGCTGCTTTCACAAAGCCATTTTGATGCCAAAGTCATTTTTCCTTGGTCTTAAACCAGATGTGTATAAGAGACAGGCATCAGGTGGTCAAAGTATTAGAGCTTCAGCTTCAGCATCAGTCCTTGCAATGAATATTCAGCANCATGATAGAACTTGACTTTATAATCTGGCTGCTTTCACAAAGCCATTTTGATGCCAAAGTCATTTTTCCTTGGTCTTAAACCCCTAAAGCTACAGCTTTCTGAACCTCCCAAGGAACATGTGAAGAAAGCACCCTGGCATCATCTCTGAACCCCACATCCACCCCTTCCCACCCCGCCCTGTCCCCTCTCTGCCTTGACCCCTCCAGCCACAGCAGTGTGTCCACAGCATCAAGATGGCCTTGTCCAAACTGGCTTTCTTAGATGATGGCCTCATTTCTATGGTGTTTGATAGCCATGAATTCTTTATGTACACATGTTCCCTTGTAGCAGGAGTTGCATTGTTCCCCAGAGATGGGAGCAGAGTGGAAGGAGGAACCGTGTAGGGGAATTACCCCCATGGCTGGCAGAGTCCACGTCTCTGTTCAGTATCAGGAGTAGGATCCTTCCTTGGGAAGTCTAATATGGGCCTTGTATCAGTTACCTCTTGCTGTGTAACAAATACCTCCAAATTTAGTTTCTTAAAACACATATGTACCTCCCAGTCTCCATGGGTTGAGAATCTGAGTGGGACTTAACTGTGCCTCTGTCTCCAGGCCTCTCTGTGGGAGACAGTTGTGGGTTTGGCTGGGGCTGTGGTCCCACCTAAGAGGCTAACTGGGGAGGGTCCCTGCCCAAGCTCACTCGCGTGGTTATTGGCAAGATCAAGTTCCTCACAGGTTGTAAAACTCAGGGCCTCAGTTCCCTGCTGGCTAGAAATGTCCCTGGCCATTAGCTTTCCCCTAGGGTGGCTTATAATAGGGTTTCCCTCTGATGTACAGAGACAAAGAGAGACAGACAAAGAGAGACAGAGAGTGAGTTCAAGAAGGAAGCCAAGGTTTCTGTGTAACCTAATCGCCATACAATGTTCCATCACTTTGATCACATTCTATCTGTTAGAAAGGAGACATTAGATGAGTGTATGGGGGGGTGGGTTTCAGAGGATGTGTGTTCTGGGCAGAGGATATTTGGGGGCCTTCTGGGAGGCAGCCTGCCAAGGCTTCTGGGCCCAGTTTGTTCTGTTCAGTCTGTTCAGCCTGTGGGCCCTGGCACCCCAGTGGTTCTGATAAGCCCGTGGCTGTGAGGGGCAGAGATAAATGAGTTTTACGGTCACCAGAGACTTAAGACACACTGTTCTGAAGACCACCCGGGGGCTGGTGATTCTGAGCTCCTGAACTGGTTACTCTTGCCCTCCACTCTCTCTTCTCGTCCCACCTCCACCCTCTGCTCTCTCTGGACTTCATCTAGTTCTTGTCTCGGGTGCCCGTATTATGTCTTCATCTTGCTGCCCACACACGCCCCAGTCACACATCAGAGAGGTATGTTCATGCCATTAGTTCAGGCTTCCTCATCTTCTCTACAAAAGCAGATAGTTTGGAACTTACTGATCATGACATCCTTCTCCCTGAATCAACTGGATTGGAGTAAGATCTGTGGGACAGGGTGTTTCTCACGGAGAAACTGAAATTTGGAAGGACCGAGTAACCTGCTCAAGACTGGACCTAAGATGCAGAGCTGGGTCTCAGAACTCTCCTCCAGCCCACGTCCCCTTTAAGCTGCTCACATACCCAAGTCTCCAGATTGTTTCCAGCAGGAATCTGGCGAGACTTTTTGGCCCAGTTTGCTCATGAGGTCATTGCAGGCTGGAGCTGCAGTGGCCTGAGGAGAGGAGAAGCGGGGTCAGCTGGGACCAAGGGTGTTGAAGCTGAGGGCTGCCCAGAGGCAAGCCTGGGGACATCGGGGAGTTGCATGGGGCATGTGTGTGCATGTGTGCATGTGCATATGTGTGTGTGTAGGTCATAGATACCCTCCCTTCCCCTTGGGGATCAGGGCCGTGTGCATATCTGTACATTTATTTTTTTATTTTATTTTATTTTATTTATTTATTTGGCTGCTCTGGGTCTTAGTTGTAGCATGTGGGATCTAGCTCCCTGACCAGGGATCGAACCTGGGCCCCCTACACTGGGAGCTCAGAGTCTTAGCCACTGGACCACCAGGGAAGTCCCAATATCTGTACATTTAGACTCGAGTGGCTGCAGATTGACTGGGATGCCTCAGACCTGCTGGGCTCGGGTCACCTCCAGAGGATGTCCTTTCTGCAAGCAGATGATATAAGCAGGGCTGCTGGGACCTGAAGAGTGGCCTTGATGTGGGGGATGGGTGAGACTTGGGGACAGAAGTGTGCCCCGCCTCCCGTGGCCCATCCTGTCATCTCCCCCTGCTCCAGCCTCTTCCTGGATGTCACAGTCCTGCATGACAGTCACCCAAGGAGGGTGAGGGCGGTCCAACCTGGGCTCCCACCTGCTTCACATAACGTACCTCACGACAGAGCTGTCAAGGCCAGAGAAATCCTGTTACTGCCCCTAGTTTACAGGCGAGATCATCGAGCCTCAGGAAGTTTAAGTATCCCAGTGCAGGCCACACAGCTGGGCAGCAGCCGGTCTGTCCTGCCCTCATGTTCTTAACTGCACATGCTGTGCTGTGCTTAGTCGCTCAGTCGTGTGTGACTCTTTGTGACCCCATGAACTGTGGTCTGACAGGCTCCTGTCCATGGGTACTCTCCAGGAAAGAGTACTGGAGTGTGTTGCCATGCCCTCCTCCAGGGGATCTTGCCAACCTAGGGATCGAACCCAGGTTTCCCGCAATGCAAGCAGATTCTTTACCGTCTGAACCAACAGGGAAGCCCACGAATGGAGTGGGTAGCCCATCCCTTCTTCAGGGAATCTTCCTGACCCGGGGGTCGAACTGGAGTCTCCTGCATTGCAGGCAGATTCCTTACCAACTGAGCTACCAGGGAAGCCCCTTAATTGTATACTTTACTCCAAATGACTGCTTCATATGCATCTTTGTCCCGTTAGGCATTCTCATATGTTGCCTCCTGGAGATGTTGAAATACAAACACAGATCACAGAAACACTGTGGGCGCGCCGAGGAGAGAGCTGGTTCTCATGCAGGGCTGCACGAGGGTGGGTCTGCAAGGTTGGGCCTCTGTCAAGAGAGGATGTCCTCCCAACACATATCGTGGAGGGCTCATTCCTAGAGAGTACAAGTGCTCCGTGCACCCCTCCACTGTGCCAAGGAGAGACACATTAAAAACCTTGTTGATTTGGATTTCTGATTCAACAAAAACTCCTTTTGTCAGAACCTCAGAACTTCCTGGTACCTGACCTGCACATATTTCCTATGTGGTAATGGGTCGCTGTGGACTGTTTGTATATTGGTGCCTAGAAAAATTCATTTAAAATGAGTAACTCAGTATTTCTCTCCAATTTCAGACCACTTTCTTGATCTTTGGGTACTCGATCTTTGCTATTTTCTCTTTTAACTGCAGGCAACAGTGTTCCTGCAGTGTTCAGCTGTCCATTTCCCCTAGAGCACCTGTGGTAGTTACATAATAGTGTATTTTACCAGTTTACCTTCCTCATTCTGTGTTTTTCAGAAACCTCTTGAAATGAGCCACACCAGAGATTTTCAGATGCATGCACGCTGGAGAAACAGGAACCAAGAGACGGTCAGAGCGAGGTGAGCAAACCTGGGGAGAGAGACCCCAATACCAAGTCAGGCACAATGGGACAAAGGGCCCTGGTAGACCAGGCACAGATAAGACACTTGAGAGAAGAGGTTAGAGCAGGTATATGGCCCCTGGGGGTGCTGATCGGCCTCCCAAAAGAGTCAAAACAGTCCTGGAAGGAGAGATGAAGGGGGATCTGAATTTATCATCGTTCTGAGGGAAGAAAAGGCCATTTCATCCTCTAAGAGCAGATGGGAGACCGCGCAGGGCCGCCTCTAGTAGCAGCGACATCCCTGTGTACGGTGGGCATGCAGGGGATGGAGCGCATGTTGGACCAGACAGGAAGGGAGACGCAGCTTCTGAGGAAAAGTGGGGTTGGAGTTCAGCTTGTTCGGGCCCTGTGGTTTTCTGTGTGAGACAGGGTTTCAATGAAGCCTGAATCCTGGACTTGGTGGCTTCAAGCTAATGTCTTGGGCTCATTTCTGGGCAGGGCTTCCCAGGTGGCACTAGTGGTATATCCACCTCCCCTCACTCCGCCACTTTGCAAGAGACATAAGAGATGCAAGTTCGATTCCTGGGTCAGGAAGATCCCCTGGAGAAGGGCATGGCAACCCACTCCAGTATTCTTGCCTGGAGGATCCCATGGACAGAGAGGAGCCTGGTGGACTACGGTCTATGGGGTTGCAAAAAGTCGGACACGACTGAAGCAATTTGGTACGCATGTATGTATATGTATATGTATATGTATATGTATATGTATATGCTGTATAGTTGTTCAGTCGTATATGACTCTTTGAGACCCTAGGGACTGTAACTCATCAGGCTCCTCTGTCCATGGAATTTCCCAGGCAAGAATACTGGGGTGGGCTTCTAGTTCCTTCTCCAAGGGATCTTTCTGACCCAGGGATCAAACCCCTCTCTCCAGCATTGGCAGGCAAATTCTTTACCACTGTGCAACCAGGGAAGCCCATGGGTTATGTGTATGTTGGGATAACTGACCTCTGAAGAAGGTGGCCACATTAGCTGTTTGCTTCCAGGCAGAGTCTCAAATGCAATCACCTTTTTTCTTTTTTTAAGAAAAAAACAAGATAGGGATTTTAATATGATTAAGTGAAGTTGCTCAGTCGTGTCCTACTCCTTGTGATCCCATGGACTGTAGCCTACCAGGCTCCTCCGTCCATGGGATTTTCCAGGCAAGAGTACTGGAATGGGTTGCCATTTCCTTCTCCAGGAGATCTTACCAACCGAGGAATCGAACCGGGGCCTCCTGTATTGCAGGCAGATTCTTTACCAACTGAGCTATGAGGGAAGCCTCCTCATATTTTATCCTTTTAATATGATTAAAGTGAAGTTAAAAAAAATCAGGTGAAACATGGCCTTATAAAAATCTTCCAATTAAGAAAAATATACAGGTAGACAGNTATTGCAGGCAGATTCTTTACCAACTGAGCTATGAGGGAAGCCTCCTCATATTTTATCCTTTTAATATGATTAAAGTGAAGTTAAAAAAAATCAGGTGAAACATGGCCTTATAAAAATCTTCCAATTAAGAAAAATATACAGGTAGACAGGCAAAAAAATCAAATTAATATTGTATAAGGATACATAAATAAAATTTTGCTCATCATTATTATCTAAAATATTAACTTTTGAAAAAGAAAGCATTATTTCTAGGATTTGCTTGATATTTATTATTTTTTTCTTAAAGATATTTTAAATATAAGTAATATATGCCAGGTTGAAAATTCACAGTGTTCATTAAGAATGAAATGAAATTTGATTTCCCTCTTACACTCTCTGGTCTCCTGATCCCTGAGTTGAAGGGTAATCAATGTTAGCTGTTAGCAAGTCATCATCTTTAAAGCAAACCCTGGGTTCCTGGTGCTTTGAGCACCGTAGAATCGGATGATGGGGCCCACTGATTGCAGCCACCCTGGAGATGCCTGTCTGTCCTTCCATTGTTCCAGTGGAGCAGGGCTTCCTCTCTCTGATTGATTACACTCTGCGAAGCCACATGTTTTCACGGTCCCTTTACTCCCGAGCCAGCTGTCAGGCAGAGAGAAGGTCCCTGGGTACACACTGCTTCACGCCTTTCATGTCTGATTTCCTGAGTACGAAGGCAGGGCTGGTTCCTGCTGCCTGTCTTTTCATCTTTCCTAGCCGTCTTGCCTGTTGGTGTACCCGGCCACTGAAAACATCCACGGAAGGAAAAGGTTGAACAGTGTTCCTCTGATTGGCTCATTTTGGAAATTTTATTTAAACATTTGGACCTTGATCTCTAGACAGCATGGCCACGGGTGCTGTTTGTTGAATGAGTCTTCATATTACATTTAAATCAGGAATTTTACTATTTATCATTGAACAGTCCTCAGATAAATATGAAATTTAGATTCATAGTTTTACCCAAGGCTCAGTTCTGCTTCCTGCAGCATGTCTGTCAAGTGTTTATTCTGCCAGTTCAGCATCATGGTTCATAGGAGAAACCCTGCAGCCTGTGTGAGCTGCACCCAGAGAGGAAGGTGGGCCTGAGTAGAGACGCACTTCACTCGGGACTTGAACTCCTCAGGACTCACTGCCCCTCACCTGCCAGTCCATCAGGACTCAGCACAACCATCTTCTCTTTTTGAACCTGTTTCATGCTTTCCCACCCTGACCTGGGTTGAGTCGGGAAGCTTGTGGTCTGGCTCCTCAACGAGCCGGGTGCTGCTTGAACCAAAGCTCCAGGCCTGGTGCGTGGTGACAGTGGACCCCCATCTGCAGAGTGGCTGAGGGGACTGCTTCTGGTCTCTGCAGGAACTGCTCGTCTTTTATTTCTGGTAACTCGGATGACATGGGCCGGTTGTGTTTGATGTGTTATGGGCATGGGAGACATGTGCTTTGTGGACCCTTGGCACTGCGAAGGGCGGACCCCTTCCCCCCGGCCCCCCAAAAGCAAGAGGTGAACATGGAGAATCCACTGTGAGTTCTTGGGGAGGGTCGGACCCACACCTCTTAGAAGTGCTGTGTTTGGGGCTCAGTACGGAGCCGTCTGTGGGGTCGCACAGAGTTGGACACGACTGAAGCAACTTAGCAGCAGCATGGATTTGGTGAACACCTGCACCCATGCATGAACTGATGTCCGTGGCAGTGGGCACTTCAACTCTGCTTCCACTTCTGGTGTCCCTCAAGGTCCACGTGTAATCATTAGAGAACATGGATGTGCAGAAGCGTCTTCAAGAAGCAGCGTGTCTCCCTTCTCTCTCCTGCCCCTGTGATGACTCAGTGATGCCAGGCCTGTGTCAGAAGATGGGCACTTCGATGAGGCTCCTGACTCCCGCCCCAGGGTGGTGCCCACCCCCCTCATCCCCTGCCCTGGGAAGAGGTGTGGTTTCGATCAGGACCAGCTGATAGCTACCAAAGCTGCCNCTTTTATTCTTTATAACATGAATAATGATAAACATGTACTTTACAATTTAAAGAGCTTTTAACTTGCATTCTTCTTTATTTTAGTTGTCCAGTGGGGGTGGGGGGGGTTCTTCTTAAAATCTCTGTGAAAGTAGAAAGTCAGGTACTGATATATCTATTTTATGGCCTCAGAGCTGAAGTTAAAGGAGGGTAAGTGGTACTGAGATGGCAGGTCTAGAGAGGGCAGAGCCAAAACTGCAAGGGAGTCTTCTGCCTTGAAAATCAGCATAGTTGTCCCAAGGTGCTCCTCAATAAAACTTACCACTTCTCACTTCTAAATAAAATGGTATCGACTAGGGCCAACTTTCAGACCACTCTTAGAAGCATAAAATATGAGGCCAATTGTGTCATGGGTACAGATGAGGAAATAATAGTAAGAGCTCCCATTTTCTGAGGACTTAGACAGGATCTTGTTGGGGAGGAAGCAGTCTCAGAGAGACAACACTGCCCACTCTAATCACCAGGTGGGCCTACAAGAGCTGAGATCAGGATGCTGGTGTTTGGCTCCAGAGCCTGCCTGCCCACAGAGGTTACATGAATTGTACTTGGTCATCCAGAGCATGAGGGGACAGTACTGGGTTCACACTAAATTCTCTCAACTTAAATGCAGTGCCCTATCAACCTACAGAAAATCAGTTCTCTCTAGACCAAGGCTTTCAAACATAAAATCCATCAAAATCACTTGTAAGGTTTGTTTAAACACAGATTACCCCACCCCAAGAGCTTCTGATTCCACAGACTCGAGTGGGGCCGACAGATCTGCATTTCTAAAAAGCTCCCAGGCAATGGCGACGCTGTGGACCACACTCTGAGGAGTGAGGCTCTAGATCCCCTAACATGAAGAGGGACCAGGCTGATGCAGCAAAGGAGTAAGAAGCAAAGTTCTGGGTCTAATATCTTCACTGTCAGTCCTAATCAGTAACATACACACAACCCCATGCATTTTCCCTTCAGCTTCTCATCTGTACCCATCCCTCCTTTCCCTTCCAGTCCCTCTCTCCAGTTACCTCATACCAGGTAACACCAGGCCTCCTGGCACTAGCCTCAATCCATTCTGCTCAGCCCCATCAGATTTATTTTCCTTGTCAGAGCACCAAGTCATATAAGGCCTGAACTTATTAAAGGTTTTCCACAACTTCCGTGAGTCAACCTAACATCTTTGCCTTATCTCCAGTAACATGTCTTCACCACATCTTTATCCCTCTTTCTCTCTCATTACTTTTGTTCATTCCATCTCTTCTAAGTGAAATCTCCTCCCTCACCATCTCACCAGATTTAAATTCTTCAGAGCTCATCTCAAATGCCCTTCCTCCCATGAATCCTTTTTTGTCGGAAACCCCCAGTGGGAGGTCCTTCCTCTCTAAGCTCTCCAAAGCACATAGATCTACACTGGTGGCTATTATCTTATGCTGCCCTGCATCAAAAGTTCTCCATTCTGTCACACTGCCATTCCCTTGAAGGCAGACACCTTGTTGTGCCTTATGCATCTTTCTATTTCATCAGCACAGTATCCAAAACACTTCGGGACTTCAGTCAGCATTTGGTGAATGAATGTACGTGTTCTGTTTCCAGTCATACTACACATGAACCATTAGTTTTCCCTGATAGGGATCTAAAGAATAAATAATAAAGATCAGTGCAAAGTCAGTAACAAATACTGAGGACAATTTATAGGGACATTCTAAGGGCTAATCATTACACATTGCAATGCTCATCCACCTGAAGCAGCTAAATATTGGCCAAGTTAATGAGCGTACAGAAAAAGATAAAATATCATGAAAAGCCCCAGCTAGTCCCCATTTCAAGTAATACAATGATACCCTATGATAATATTTCATGAATAGTATAATTGCTGGTTCTCTTTACAGTAAAGCAAGATATAAAAGTCTGAAAAATCCTTGTATCTGGCTGCCACAAAGTTCTGAGAATAATGGCCTTTCTGCCCTTCTGCCTTCCAAGCATAGGCACGTTCTCCTTATTGGAGACCTCTAACCATACAGAGAAGGGAAGCCATGTGAAATCCATACAAGGTGAGGGATTCTGGAAAATGCAATTTCTCACTTCCCTTCTATATGTTCCTGATCCAAAGCCTGTGCTACTTTGTATTATACTTAAACTCCTTAATATAGCCTTGTACAATCTGGTTATAGTCAAGGTTATGCTCTTCCCAGTGGTCACACACAGTTGTGACAGCTGGACTGTAAAGAAGGCAGAGCGCTAAAGACTTCATGCCTTCAAATTATGGTGCTAGAGAAGACTCCTGAAAGTCCCTTGGACAGCAAAAAGATTAAATCAGTCAATTTTAAGGGAAATCAACCCTGAATACACACTGGAAGGACTGATGCTGAAGCTGAAGCACCAGTATTTTGGTCATCTGATGTGAACAGCTGATTCACTAGAGAAGTCCCTGGTGCAGGGCAAGATTTAGGGTAGAAGGAGAAGAGGGCATCAGAGGATGAAGTGGCTGGATGGCATCACCAATGCAATGGACTTGGGCAAACTTCAGACGATGGTGAGGGACAGGGAGGCCTGGCAAGCTGCAGTCTATGAGGTCACAGTGTCGGACACGACTGGGCGACTGAACAACAACAACAGTCTGGTTACTTTTAACCACAAAAACATTCACACACACTCTATCAGACTGATTGTGCTCTGGCCATACTGGTCTTCTTTCAGTTCCTTGAAAACACTAATTTCTCATCCATGGGTTAGTAACTTTTTCTTTGGTTGTGTTCTTTCTGTTATGAAGATATACAGTGGTTAAAAAAAAATAAAAGAAATATATATATGACAAATTCTATCTCTAAAACAAGCATCTTGGAACCGGAAGTGGAACAGAAAACCAAATGTGGTGAGTAGAACTAAACCATAAGCCCAGGTACAAAGCGGGTGATTGCAGCCAGAAGTGTGGCATTTGGTGGGTTCCGTTCATTTCAGCTCAGTCGTTCAGTCGTGTCCGACTCTTTGCGACCCCATGGACTGCAGCACACCAGGCTTCCCTGTCCATCACCAACTNCAAGATGTGTATAAGAGACAGTGTTTCTCCTCTCTTGGAGTAGGCATACGTTTGAGGTTGAGAAGGTGGCCAGCAAGCTTGCCCCTCCCCACCCCTGTCCCCTCTGTCTTAGCTCTGGAATTCTCAGGGCTTCCCAGTATCATATCAGGATCTCCTGGGTGCCCCCTGGAGCCTGTCAGCTCCATAGTGTTGGGTGGGGGGATGGGGCAGTGTGAAGAGGTGGAGGTAGTCTTGGTAAGTGGGCTCTGGGCTCATGGTAAGTCTGTTGGGGGGCCCAGTGCTTCCCTAGGTCTGAAGTTCGGGGCGTCAGAGAGTGTTCTCAGCCTATAAGATGAGGGTCTGCTCAGGATGAAGGTCAGCATGGGAACACCACGTGGCACCAGGCTGGTTCAGGTCTTAGAGATAAGACTCCCAGGACACTTCTGCCCTAAGTGGAAGCTTCCTCTTCAGCCCAAAATAAATGCAGAATAACCAGAAGGCAGACAAGGAAATGGGCAGGCCAGGGAGGAGTCCGGAGGTTGAGAAGGGTAAGTGCAGAGGTGGAAAGAAACTCTGCACCAGCTTCCTGCTGGGGAAAATATGGTTCTCCATCCCTGGTGGGTGGGGTGAGGGTTGGGGGCNCCAGAAGGCAGACAAGGAAATGGGCAGGCCAGGGAGGAGTCCGGAGGTTGAGAAGGGTAAGTGCAGAGGTGGAAAGAAACTCTGCACCAGCTTCCTGCTGGGGAAAATATGGTTCTCCATCCCTGGTGGGTGGGGTGAGGGTTGGGGGCCGGGGGGGCTCAGACAAAGTACTCGGATGGCTCAAGGAGAAGAGGGAGATGAGATGCAAGCAAGACAAGATGCCTGCAGGCTGAAGCAGAGCAGGGGGCAGGCCAAGCAGAAGGAAGGAAGTGGGTCTGCTTTCCAGGGAGCATTGGACCCTCCATTTGGCTTGGCCCTTCCCAGGTGGCGCTAGTGGTAAAGAACCCACCTGCCAATGCAGGAGACATAGAGATGTGGGTTTGATCCCTGGGTCAGGAAGATCCCCTGGAGGAGAGCATGGCAACCACTCCAGTATTCTTGCCTGGAGAAACTCTATTCTTGCCTGCAAAATCCCAGGGACACAGGAGCTTGGCAGGCTACAGTCCTTGGGGTCACAAAGAGTCGGACACGACTAAGTGACTAACACTTTCACTTTTTTCACTTTTTCTTTTGCATTCTGTGGGGCACAGCTTGGGGAACACTGGATTAAGACACTGTTCTGCCCATCAGGGGTGTGCATACAGCACTATTTTCACAGTGTCTGTGGGACAAACAATCTGAGTGTTTGGGGTGGATTTGTACCCACTGATTATCAGTCTTGCCTGGAACCCACAAAATCCTTTTGCAGGATGGTTTCCTGAGATAAGAATGTGGCTAGTGGCCATGGACAGAGTGTGAACCAGTTCTGCATGAAAGCACCATCCTTAGCCCCAACTTTGAGACACTGGTTCTTTAATCTTCCTGATTCCAGTATTAGCAGGTGGTGGTGGGGATGCTCCACAGCCCTTAATTTAAAAACACTTTAAAAAAAAGATTTTTATTTTGATGTGGAATTTTAAAAAAGTCTTTATTGAATTTGCTGCAGTATTGCTTCTGTTTTATTTTTATTTTTTTGTTTTTATTTTTTATTTTTGGCTGTGAGCCATGTTATAATAAAGCTCTGACCTTGGAAATGATTTACTTTACAACTACAGTAGGATTGATGGTGGCCCTGTCGAGGGCTCCCTTCCCTGCCTTCCCCAGTGGCTCCTCAGCGGGGAGGGAAAAGGGGCAGAGAGTCTTGAATTGCTCACCTGAGGGGCGTTTCCTGCCCGCACAAGCCAAGCCTTGTGTATGTTGCAGCTGAAAGGAACATTTAGAATCGTCATTCAGCCTCTAACAGGGCCACTAAGAGTAGGTCTTCACATTGGCAGCGGCACCTGGGCATGACTTTGACACGCACATTCTTAGGCCCCCAGAGCCACCGGCGGACCCTGCATCCCTGGTGCGGGCCCTGCTGCTGTGTTTTCCCAGCCCCACCCCCCAGGGTTCCCATGAAGTGGCACTGCCCCAGACCCATGGTTCTCAAAGCAGGGTCTCCTGGACACAGCTCCAGACTCACACTCAAGCTTGTTCAGAGCCACTCAAATTCTTAGTCCCTGGGTGTTGACAGGAGGCAGTGGGCATGCTCCCTGGGCCTTCCCAGTGCTCAAGGAATGAATCTATAAAGTCATTCATTCTCCCATGTGCATTAAGTGGTTAATAAAAGCTCATCAGTCTTCCTTGTTGAAGATTTGAGTTGTGGCTCTGGACCTGGGCCCAGGGATGTTTTAACAGCCCTCCAGGTGGATGGACCCTCAGGTTCGAGAGTCCCTAGAATGCAGTTACCATTGGATTCCCACATGCACACGGTCATGTTGGGCAGGAAGGCGGCCTTACTGCAGCCTCTGCCTGTGGGCCTGAGGTTGACTCCAGACAGCTGCCCATCTCTGCTGCCCCTTCCCCTGATAGCAGGCCAAGGGTGCTGCTGCGGGGAGGTATTCCGCCCAACGGCAGTAACGTGCTCACTTGGGCTCTGGTGGAGAAGAAGACGTGGTTTTGAAGTGGGGGCATTTCTTTCTTCACCTTTTCCCTAGTCCAGCCTTGATGCAGCCCCCAAGCCAGCCCTGCACTGAGTCCTCAAAAGCCGGCAGTCAGAAGGTGGAGGCCTGGAGCTGACCTGCCCTCCCCGCGTGGCACAGGCTCAGCCCGTCTCTCTGGCTCCCGGAGGCTCCTCCTTGTCTCTGAGCCGACAGAGGCCCTTGAGCTCAGGCTCCCAGGGAGGCTGCTCGTTGCTTTCTTCCAGGACTCTCTGTGGGAGTCCAGGCTTACAGATGTTTTTCTCCAAAGGTATCCAGGCCTTTGCTGTGAAGAATTCGGTAATCATGGAGAGGCTCGATGCAAGAAAGATGAAGATGGAAGAAGGTAAAGCTCAGGTCTTCACAGTAGGCGGGGTTGGCCGAGGTTAAGGGGTGGCGGGTGCGGGGGAGACAGTGAGGTGGCTGCTCTTGTCACACTGGTGCGAGGATCTGGTGGCTTGGAGAGACAGAAGGGGCAGGTCTCTGGGTAGTTTCGTCTCTGTCCTGTACAGTGGATGCCCTAACCTGCAGGACCCTGGAGTTTTGTGTCTGCTTTGGGCAGGCAAGGACGGGTGGTCACGTCTGTGCCTGGAAGCTTGGATGCTCTTCTTCTAGAGCGAGGTGATGTCACACATCCTGTCTCCCCCCAGGCACAGTGACACCCTTGCTGGGACCTGGACCTTCCACGATGCTCTTCCTCATGGCCCTGTCTCCAAGGAGCTCTCGTTTCCCAACAAGGGAGCTTGGGAATCACTTTAGAATCTGCCTCTTCTCTTGAGTTATAGTGCTTTTCACTGAATTCAGGCTGGGGATGGCAAGATGAACCTTTTAAGTCCCCTGCCTCTCCAACTGATATCAAAATGACCAAAGGACTATAAAATTAGGGCAAGTAGGCAACACCTGAGGAAATGGGGGAGCAGAAGCTGCAGGAGGGAAATTTGGAGGCCCTTCTTCTGGACCAAGTGAGGCTGCAAAGGAAAGAAAGATCTGACCTGGAAGGACTTGGTATTCACGGAAGGATGGGCTGCTTGGCAAACTAATGGGTGGATTTTTCAGTAAAGCTCCCCAAAACTTCTGGCCAGCAGCTAAAGTGAGAAGCTTATGTATGTGTGAGCCTGTGAGACTTGAGTGCAAACCTACCATGTGTTAGTTGTGCAGGATGGACAGCCTTGGGTTTGTCCTCTCTTAAAGGGGATGACACCCATTAGCAGGTGTAACAAGGATTAAATGAAAAAGGCAGTGAGACTCAGCCAAGATGTTCATAGCTGCTGGTCACTGATTACTCTGTGCCAGGTACTGTGCTAAATAAAATCTTTACATATATTGCTTCCTTTAATCCACAAGAAAGCTCTTTGGGGTTGGTCTTTTTCTAATCATTGCTTTACACACAAAGCAGCTGAAGTTAAGGACGGTCAGAGACTTGCTCGAGATTCACAGATAAGAAGAGGGGATGGAGAATGAATTTGAACTCAGATAGTCCAAGTGCCAAGCCCATGCTTTCAACCCCTGAGCTACACTGTTAAAAGTCCTTGACTTATATTACTTTATTTCATCCTTCCTATAGCCTTATGGTAACCATTTTTACTGGTGAAATGACACAGGTTTATAGGTTAAACAATTTGATGTATGCAAAGATTTGAAACCAAGCCTGTTGGACTTCAAGGTCCCACTCTTGACTATTGTTTTCCTTAATTAATATACTCTGTGGAGTGTCATTCTGTCTCCCAACTTTACAGATTTTCCAGTAAAGTTCCCCTGACCTCAGACACCCAAAACTTCTGACCAGCAGCTAGAGTGAGAAGATTGTGGATGTGTGAGCCTGTTAGACTTGAGTTCAAGCCCACCATTTTATTCCCACTGAATACAGGGGGTGGAAGGACTATCATGCCTGATGGGGAGAAATCCAAACTCTGATTCCTCTGATCCCTAAAGAATGGAACCATTGCTGTGAGTGCCTCTAAATTGCCCGTGTTTCTCTTTGCCAGTAAAACTCACTGAGAACATTGGGCTCTCAGTGAATCTGCTTGAGAAACACGACCCATGGCCGGCCTATGTCACGTACACCTCCCCAGTGGTGAAGAGACTCATAGAGAAGAGCAAGGCCAGAGAGTTGGAGTGCCTGCAAACGGTGGAGGAGAGTCGGCGGGTGGGCAAGCAGAGCAAGCCAGCCAGCCTCATCCAGCTGAAGAGAAGGAAGTCTTCCAAGTCCTCGGGCACTGCCACCTTCAAGGACCTGAGGTCCGAGACCATGCTGTCTGTGTGGGGGCCCCTCACCATGTCGGCCATGGGGCCCCCAGGGGTCCCGGAGCCCCTCCACCTGCACTCAGACTCCAGGGCGAGTCCCACCACCAGCTACAACAAGATCATCTTTGCCCGGGCGCCTACCGTGAGGACGCTCCCTTACACTGCCGGGTGGCCGTCGGAAATGTTTTGCCTCTAGCCAGAGTCCCCGCAGCCAACCCCCGAGCTTGTATGGCAATTAAGCGCCGTTTGCCACACATTGTGTGGCGGCCCTTGCATTGGAACTCACCCCTGCTGGTGCAGAGGTTGGCTGAGATCAACCCCACGGGATGGGGGCCATGGGTGGGCGGATGCGCTCCCTCTGGCAGTGCAATTAAGTGGGCCTGGGAATGCCAGGGTCCAGTTCCTGGTGTAGATGCTTAGGACCCAGCTGGGGATGAATCAGTTCTGATCCAGGCAGCAGACAGAAACCACACCAGAGAGCAGGCCACTGAAAAGGCAGGAAGAGGGTTCAGAGGGCGCGGATGGAGAGGCACCTGCAGGAAGCAGCCTGAGGCATGCACCCAGGGAAGATGCAAATATATTAAGCTAGACGCTTGGTGATGGGCAGGTGGGCTGATCTCTGATTCCTGAGGTGGGCTAACGAATGCTTCTCAGCAGACGCTGGTGTCTGAGTTCGGAGGACAGCCCTGTGGGGTGGCACCCCCGCCTCTTGGCTCATGGACGCCCAAGCTTGGTTCCAAGAGTATTGGAGAAACCCAAGAGGGACTCAGATGTTTCTGGAAGGAGTTGACACCACCCAAGTGAATGAGTATTGCTGAGGACAGGAAGCCAGCAGGAACCAAATCTAGAGCAAGTCCCTTCCTCCTCCTCCAGTCGTGACGCTCCCTCTGATTCTCCTGATAGGCAAAGCCTAACTGGGAGGGAAATAGAAATGTGGTTTGCAGCAACCCAAACCCTGCGTCTTGAAGCAGAGTGTGAAAGGATGGACTTAGAGCCAGGGAATTAAGCTTGAGTTCCTGCCCAGTGGGTTCCAAGAGATCCCACCTTGCTGTCCCACTTGGTTCCTGAACCTGTATTGGGAGGTTTCTTCCTTGGCGGGGCTTACAAAGCAGCTATAGGGGTCCAAGTGTCCGCTGCTGAGAGATGGGGGATTCTGTCCCCTGGACTTCTCTGAGGCTTGTGGAGCAGAGCTGGCAGGGAGAAGCTCCGGCTGGACCCCAGCTGTGCTTTGTCAGACAGCTAAAATCGGTCCACCCATGCTTGGGCTATTCCCAGCTGGCTTCAGAGCAAATGATGCTGTCCTCAGTCTGGAGGCAGACACACTATGTATTTAGTCACAGAGGGGACCCAATGTGACAGGCAGACCACCCAGTCTCAGTTTTGGGGCTCCTGCACTGAGCGTGGCTTCACTGATGGCATCTCTCCTCTTTGCCTCACCCAAGTGTCTGTGCTTGTGTTAGTGAAACGGTTAATACTCAACCAGCTTCTCACAGGGACACAGAAGATACAATGAGTTAGTTGTTGGAAAAGGTGGAAGCTGCCCTGAGAATGTGCCCTCTCCACCCAGGAGCCCTGCAGAAACACTTGGCTGCATCTGGCTGCCGTGAGCCGTGTAGAGAGCTGCACAAGTCAGGAGCTCCAGATCCATTCCTGGGTCCACAGCTCTTGGCCAGAATGAATTCTTACAAAAATAATATGATTTACAGTGAATCTGAATGATTGTTTTTTGGGTCCACAGAACATTTACAGACATGGAAGCAAGTGATGAACTCCCAACAAAAAATTTTCTTTTCTCTATCCCTTTATGGGAGTTTATAGCTATAGTATACTTGGGAAGTGGTGGATTATAGATTTTCGTTGTGTCGGTGTTTGCAGGGGTTTGGGCTGATTTCTTTCCATCCCTTTGAAGGTAGAGTTGTTACATAGTGTTTTGCTTCGTTTTTGGTGGCTGTTGATTTTTAAATTTCTAGGTGTTTCACAGTTTTTACAAATATATACTCTCTAAATGAATGGTTGTTTTATAAATAACATTGCTTAGATTAATTCTCAGTCTGTTATAACATACAAGCAGGAGCTAAGCACACCAGCACCTTACACTGTGACGAGAATGGCTTGGTTCAGTGGCTGCGGTCCAGTCGCAGTGGCTTCTGGGGCTGTTTTAAGAAAGAAAAACTCTTACTTGCTTTGAAAGGGAGGAGTCTGTTCAAGGCCAGACTGGGTTTATAGGTCCAGTCACTTCAAGGACTTGCCATGTTGGCTTGAGGACCGAGGGGGCTGCCTGGAAGGGGTTCTCCTGGGGACGCAGCTGATGGACGGAGTAGCTGGACCAGTGATGAAGCCTCCGTCACTGGAGGAAGGAGGGTGACTTGGAGGTATCGAAGTGGCTGTTGCTTAAATTTGTCTCCAGGCCCAGATGCCTGACTGGAGGTGGGGGCCCTGGAGCTGAAGTTGTGCTAAACTGGTGGAGGACTCTTGCTAAAATCCTGGGAGGCCCTGAAGTAATGACAAAAAGTTGGGGAGAGACTTCCTGATGTCACAAGGTACCCACGTGCAGGTCCCTGCCCTGGGCGTGGACATGAAGCTGTGGGTCTGTAGAGCCCAGTAGATGCTTGGCGGGACTGGACTGGCTTTGTTCATGAAGCTGGGAGACTTCCCAGTGCTCCCAGGGCCTGCAAGCAGCCTTCCAACTGCCTGGAGTCGGCCCAGCGGGCGGGGCTTGGAGAGGAATGTGGATTCTTCCCAGTGCAATGTCAGCCGCCTTCTGAGTGGAGGGCCTGGGGGAGCTCAGGTTCCTTTGGATGTGCTGGACTCACAGCACATGTGGAGTCTTGGGAGTCCACAGCCCATAGCCACCGCCATTTTATCTCCACAGCATCTAGAAAGTTCTGTTTGGCAGGGGAGCTGTTTCATCTCCCCACTCTGGTTGGTGTGTGAAAACACCAGAGTGTATCTTTTGTTAGCCTTTCTGTGCTGCCAAGTAACTAAGGACCTCTCTGCCTCTGACCACGTTGAGAAGCTGTTTTTGAGCAAATTCTCTGGCTCCTGTGCACAATATGGTTTTTGTCTATTTGCAGATTTACCTTTAGCTAAGCCTGTGGTCCTTGCCATTCAGGGGTTGGGAGAGGTGGGTCTGGGGAAAGTGGGCTGTAAGGATAGACGATCTGGCAGTTCCTGGAGCTGCGATGTGCCAGCCAGATGTTTGGGGGTGGCCCAGGGATCCTCCAATTGGAAAGGGAGGCCAGGGCGGGGCTTAAGTCCAGACGCTTAGTGGAGCTGTGGACTTAACTGACAGTGCGTGTGGTTACAAATCCTTCTGTTCCATTAGGGGGCCTGAGGGCCTTGTGTGGGAGGCACAAATGCCTCACAGTCCCCTTAGTCCTTTTTTTCAAGACAGAGATAAAATAATGGGCCTCCTGAGGTAGGGATTTGGACCCCTGGGCTTTGGTGGGGGCCCTGGGAGGGAGAGGGGACACAGCCCAGGAATCCTAACCAAGGGCCAGCCCCACGTCCCTGGAGACGGAAGGCCAGCAACAGGAANAGATCTGATCAACCCTGGGATTTCTTTGGAAGGAATGATGCTAAAGCTGAAACTCCAGTACTTTGGCCACCTCATGCGAAGAGTTGACTCATTGGAAAAGACTCTGATGCTGGGAGAGATTGGGGGCAGGAGGAGAAGGGGATGACCGAGGATGAGATGGCTGGATGGTGTCACGGACTCGATGGACGTGAGTCTGAGTGAACTCTGAGAGATGGTAATGAACAGGGAGGCCTGGTGTGGTGCGATTCATGGGGTCGCAAGGAGTCGGACATGCCTGAGCAACTGAACTGAACTGAACTGAACTGATAGGCTAAACTCTGTCTGGATTCCTGGCTCCCTGGCCTACCTAGTACCATGAATGTTTAAATATCAAGAGGCGAGGAAAGGGGGGATATGAGGCCTGCCTCTGAGGAGTAAAAAGTCTTATATATACATGAATTTTGTTCTCAAGAGAGAGCTATCCCCTCCCAAGTCATCCGTGTGATGCTGTGTCCTCAACCTGAGAAGCTGTGCCCTGTTCAACAAGCTGGCTCTGCTTGGAGCCTTCTGAGCTCCACTTTCATTGGCATTTTCTGATTCAGTTCACGGACTGTAGCAAAACTCAGCTAGTCTAGGACCACAGAATGAGGGAGGGCGTGTAAGAGTGGCTCCTTTAATCTCCCCCAATCATTCTGAAGATAAAGAGACAGAAGGTCAGAGGGGCCCAGTGATTTCGTGGAGGATTTGAAAGCAGTCCATCCTGGTCTTCCTGATCCACTGCTGACGTCTGCCATGGATCAGGGAAGGGGGCCTCTCCAGACAGTCCTGAGCGGGCAGCTGGAATTTCTTTGTGGAGGGGGTGGGTGGACCACTCTCTGCAATTTCTTTTCTTAAGAAAATCGCCAAAAATAGTTTTCACCAGAGATTTTGTTGAAACTTATTTTCCCAGCAGAGCACCCCAGGCAAGTTGTGTTTGCATGCAAACGCTCCTTCCAAGGTGGTCCTAGTTTCTCGTGCTCCAGGGGAGTTTTTTGAAACATTTCCAAGCCCACCTGGTTCTCCTTTACTGATTTCATCTTCATGTGGAATGAGTTAAAGACCAGCATCTTTTACAAAAGACAGGGTGAAAATACCCATGGGGCAAACCACTGCCAGGACTTTTTAAAGGCAACATTCATGTCCCCTCCCCTGCCCACACTCCAGGCACCAATAACTCTCCACCTGGAGATTTCTCTCAATGCCCTGGAGGGGACAAGGAGTAAGGGTCCCGGGAAATGCCCTCAGTGGGGAGGACACACAGCCCAGCTTCCTACCCCTCCCCTACTCCCCAGTTCGGGCGTGGAAGTGAGGAGGTCCAAGCTGGTGACAGACGAGTATTTGAGTGGCCGTCTGCTCAAGGACGCCCTGTGCCTCAGCCTGGGCTCTACCTCTGCCCAATTCTCCACTCCCCTGTCCGTGTCTCCCAGGTTTACACCCCCCAGTAGGCTCCTTGTTCTCCAATCCTCATCTCAGAGTCTGCTTTTGGGGAACCCAAGCTAAGACATCATGCAGGCAACCCCTGGCTTATCCAGCCACCCAGAAATAAAGGAGTCCCTTTGCGGGGGAAGTTCTTTATTTTGTGTTTCACTCAGGGCACAAGGGCTCTTTGAAACGTGACAAAAAAAGCAAGGCGTGCATGTTTGCGGTCAAGAAACAAAAAAGACATCCACGGAATATGATGAGAAATCATTCTCTGCCTCCACCTCCCTGCCTGCCCGCTGCCGTTCCTCTGCCTGGAGGTGACCACCATTAACGGGTGGATGTGCATTCCTTGGGGGATTTTCTCTGTGCGCTCTTAAACCCTGAAGTCAGGTCACGTACATCTCCTCTCAGTAAGAGACCAGAATCCTTTGTACAACCAGCAAGGTCTTCTGGCCTCCTTTCTGTGCCTCTTCTCCACGTTCTCCTTCCAACTGGCAGCTCCAGCCTGCCTGGACCGTCAGGCTTCCTTCTCTGCGCCCTCCTGGCTGAAATGCTCCCGCCCCATCCTCACCCTTTCTCTCTCGCATCATAGGAGTCTTGGCTCAAATACCCTCTTCTTGGTAAAGCTCCAGCCTGTCCCCTGCATCCCTCTTATCTCTTCGTTTCTTTTTCCATCACTTTCCACCCGGTGGCCACCCCCACCACCTATTTACTGCTTGTCATTCTCCCAGGAGGATACATGCTCAGGAGAGCAGAGGGTCTGTGTTGTGTTTACCGCTGGGTCCCTGGCTCTTGGAACAGTTTCCATATCAGGTAGCTGCTTGGCAAAGCTTTGCTGAATGCGCACACTCCCCCCACCCCCACATGTTCTATGATACACAGTGTCCTGCTGGGTGCTTTTCCCACTTAGCCGTCTTGGAGGTGGTTTCTCTGGGCACATAGAACCACTGCATCCTTTTAAGCAGCTGCAGAGTGTAACGTTGTGTGTGTCCACCATGAATATAGCTCTTTAGCCGGGCACAGTGGACATTTGGTGGTTCCTGGACGCAGAGTTGCTGTGTCTCTGCTCACACGAGGGGCACATAAGCAAAGTGAATTCCTGGAGTGCAGCTGCCCTGGTTCATTCTTATCTGGACAGAAACTATTACCAAATTGACCTCAGAAAAGGTCACACCTATTCACACTCCCCCTACAGTTGTGAGAAGCCCTGTTTCCCCACTTCCTAATCGGCACATGTGTCAATAAATTTTTGGTCTATACTAAAAGACCTCCCTGATGGTTCAGATAGTAAAGAATCCACCTGCAATGCAGAGACCAAGGTTTGATTCCTGGGTCGGGAGGATCCCCTGGAGAAGGGAATGGCTAGTCCAATATTCTTGCCTGGAGAATTCCGTGGACAGAGGAGCATGGAGGGCTACAGTCGATGGGATTACAAAGAGGAGGACACAGCTGAGTGACTAACACTTTCACTTTTGACCTAATTAGTAAAAATTTTACAGATTTTAATGTGCCTTTTCTTTCTTTGCATTTGTTTATTCACCATTTCTAACGCTCTCTCTCTGTGAACCATTTTAAAAATATGTTTTACTGATTAAAAAAAATTGACTTGGCCTTTTACTTGTGGCTTTCAAGTCCACTTTTTGTATTAGGCTCTTCAGTCCTTTGCTCATAATCCATCTTTCCAATATTTCCCAACCTTTCCTTTGTATTTTGATTCCATTTTAGTACTCTTGAAATGCATAAACTTTAAAATATTTATACAGTCAGCCTCATCAACATTTGTCTAATTCAGACAAAAAAATTTGTCTTAATTATAAAAGCTTTTTCCTCTCCTAATTGGAAGTGAAAAAATTACCTCATGTCCTTTTCTAGTACTTTTACAGTTTTTCTGTTTTTAATTAATTTTAGTATAAATTGTAATTAATTAATTTTAGTATAAAGGCAGGAAGGAGGATTTAGTTGAACTTTCCCTTTCCAGTCAGCCAGTTTTCCCAACAACATTTATTGAACAATCCATCTTTCCCTCAATGACTGGAAACTTGCCATTCTTATACCTTAAATTATTCTGTTTTCCAGTCTCTTTGGGACTTTCTATTTCAGTTCATTGACCTGCATGTCTGTTTGCCAGAGTCAGATTGCTTCCATTATGGCAGCTTTAACATCTCTTTTATTGTCTGATAAGAGTAAGCCCAGAGAACATTTCTGAAATTTTTTTCCTGATGACCACTGAGCCTCTTGGTGAGAATGAAAGTGATTTTCAGGTAGTAAAATTGCCCTCTTCTCTTAGGAAATGAAGCTGGTGACTGGAAGGCAGGCTCCTTGACCCTTGTAACTGACAATCCTCTTGTTCCTGCTGAAAGGCTGAACTCCATAACAAGGTGACAGCGAGGTGCCTGTATTCCCTCACCTCCAGGCAGTGATACCTGCCTGCTGCCTGAGGCGCTGACGGCTTGCTGAGACTGGTTCACCTCCAGCAGGTGAGAAGGGAACATCAGAACTTGAATTTGCCAACCCACGTAGTGGTTTGAAGGCCTACCCTTTCCACTTCGGAAAGTGATGCCAAAATAGAAGGAAAATGCAGTTCAGAAGGAAATTCCTCCTTCTTCACTCTTGGAAAGGGACTGGTGCAGATGATGCTGACAAATATTTAAGGACACTGAAAGCACAGAGCCCGGGNGTTTGAAGGCCTACCCTTTCCACTTCGGAAAGTGATGCCAAAATAGAAGGAAAATGCAGTTCAGAAGGAAATTCCTCCTTCTTCACTCTTGGAAAGGGACTGGTGCAGATGATGCTGACAAATATTTAAGGACACTGAAAGCACAGAGCCCGGGGTCGAGGCCTTGGGGCTGCCGCGGACCTACAAGTGGTGCAGAGCTGCTGCCCCCACCCTGACAGCTCCCATCCCTGGTCCCCAGCTGTGGGAGCTTGGTATGAAGTTAATGTTCGCAGTGGGTGAGGCGTGGGAAGCAAAACAGATACGAAGACATTTTTCCTTCTCGGCTTCTTTCTCTTAGACTATTCCCGGTTCCTCAGGAACAGGCTTCCATTGTGCATGCCCACCCTGGGCAGCTTGGCCAGGGTGCCATAGCCCGCCCCAGAAGAGAGTGTGCCGGGCCCTGGGGGGCAGAGCTTGGCTCCAGAGTTGCAGCTACAAGACCACTCAGACCTCCCCTCCCAGCATGCCCCTTCTCCACCAGCATCTGTCCTGCGGAATCACTTAAAACTCAGGAAGAGTCCAGAGCTTGACACTCAGAGATGAGCCCACTAGTGGATCCTCATACCCAGCCGATGAGCAACACGTACGACTGTGCTCATCCATTCCTCGAGGACCCCGCTGGTGTGTGTCTGAGATGGAGAAGGGCAGACGAGGATAATGGGGAGTGGGAGTNAGAGCTTGACACTCAGAGATGAGCCCACTAGTGGATCCTCATACCCAGCCGATGAGCAACACGTACGACTGTGCTCATCCATTCCTCGAGGACCCCGCTGGTGTGTGTCTGAGATGGAGAAGGGCAGACGAGGATAATGGGGAGCGGGAGTGAAGGAGCTGCGCTGTTGTTCATTCGCTCAGTTGTGTCCGACTCTTTGCGACCCCATGGACTGCAGCACGCCAGGCTTCACCATCTCTCGGAGTTTGTTCAATCTCATGTCCATCAAGTCGGTGATACCATCCAACCATCTCATCCTCTATTGTTCCCTTCTCCTCCTGCCTTCAATCTTCCCCAGCATCAGAGTCTTATCTAATGAGTCAGCTCTTCATATCAGGTGTCCAAAGTATTGATGCTTCAGCTTCAGCATCAGTCCTTCCAATAAATATTCAGGATTGATTTTCCTTTAGGACTGACTGGCTGGATCTCCTTTTACTCCAAAGGACTCTCAAGAGTCTTCTCCAACACCACAGTTCAAAAGCATCAATTCTTCAGCGCTCAGCATTCTTTANAGCTTCAGCATCAGTCCTTCCAATAAATATTCAGGATTGATTTTCCTTTAGGACTGACTGGCTGGATCTCCTTTTACTCCAAAGGACTCTCAAGAGTCTTCTCCAACACCACAGTTCAAAAGCATCAATTCTTCAGCGCTCAGCATTCTTTATAATCCAACTCTCACATCTGTACATAACTACTGGAAAAACCATAGCTTTGACTAAACGGAGCTTTGTCAGCAAAGTGATGTCTCTGCTTTTTAATAAGCTTTGAGTACAGGTCAAGTGAGGGAAGGGCCCCTGCCTCTGGCCCAGTGTCCAGTAAAGCCCTACCCTCCTGTACTTCTGTGAGTGTTCAGCTCAATGAGCAGGTGCTAGAGACTTTTGGTTTTTTGGTTTTAGAGTTACATTTGTACAAAACAATTTTAAAAAATTTTAAGAGGAAAGTGTGAACATAATAGGTAAAGAAGTAACTACAAAACATTTTAATATAAATAGTACAAGTTGTGGAAAAATTGTAAACATGCTGTCTAAAACTGATTACCCTTAAGAAAATTTAATGCCGTTTGACAGCTCCAGAGTGACTTGTTATAGGCCTTGGTTCACGCAGTGATGGAGGGCAAGAAGGTGCATGGTCTGCCCTCTGCAAGCTGAAGAATCAGGGAAGCCTGTGGTCTAACTGTTGTTATTTAATTGCTCTGTCACGTCTGACTCTTTGTGGACTGCAGCACACCAGGCTTTCCTGTCCTTCACTGTCTCCTGTCAAGGCTTCTACTTTCCCCCTCTTTATTTGCCATGGAGTGATGGGACTGGATGCCATGATCTTAGCTTTTTTGAATGTTGCAATTGAAGCCAGCTTTTTCACTCTCCTCTTTCATCCTTGTTAAGAGGCTCTTTAGTTCCTCTACACTTTCTGAGTGGTGTAACTGAGTCCGAGTTAAAGATCTGGGAATTCGGGCACCAATGGTGTAGGAGCTGGTCTGCATCCCAAAGTCCAAGAACCAGGACCATCACTGCTAGAGGGCAGGGGAAGAGGAGTGTTTCAGCTCCAGCAGAGACAGAATTTACCTTTCTCTGTCTCCTTATTCTATTTAGGCCCTCAGCAGGTTGGATGAGGCCCACTTGCACAGGTGGGGGCGATCTTTACTCCATCCACGGATTCAAAGGCTAATCTCTTCCAGAAACACCCTCGCCACTGACACTCAGAAATAACATTTTACCAGCTCTCTGGGCATCCTTTAGCCCAGCCCAGCCCAGCTGACGCTGTCACAGTTTATCCCCAAGGAGATCTGTCACAAGGGGAATTGTGGCATCATTTTCCCCGTGCCTGACAGACAGACATCGGCTGCACTCAGCTACTGAAAAGAGTAAATGAAATGAGTTATGGAGTAATAAGGACAGTTATGGTTGTGTTTGTTTACTGAGAGCTTCCCATGAGCCAGGCAGGGCTTAGTCACCTTGCATGACTTCAGATTTTACAAACCAGAGAGGTAAGTACTCTTAATTGTTCCTGTTGTCATAGATAAATCACAGTTTAAATGCTAGGATTCAGTGAACCTAAAGAAATGCCTAGCTCCTAGAAAAATCTCAGTAAATGTGGCTGGAACAGCCACTTGTAGGAGCTCATAAGAGCTAATTGTATGAATACTTCCAATGCCAAGAACAGCTGGCCCCCTGCCGACTCCGTGACATTATGTTGGCAGCTTGAAATGGACCAGGGTAGGAGTGTTCACACCACAGAAATCAGCAGATACTACAAATCAGGTTTTTTTTTTTTTTTTTCCTAAACAGCCCGCTTCAGCACCATGACTGCTTACTAAGATTATACTCCTATGACCTAGAAATCATCCTAGAATTGACCCCTACTAAAATCAATATGGGCTTCTTTCCTGGCTCAGATGGTAAAGAATCTGCCTATAATGCAGGAGACCTGGGTTTGAACCCTGGGTCGGGAAGATCCTCTGGAGAAAATCAGTACACTGAAAGAGGGGACTGGCCTAACTGGCTTAAGTGCTGGCAACATCTTTATCATACTGATGATAAATTTCAATCGGGAAAGAATTTTACTCCTGTGGTCTTCAGCCTCAAGGGCAGGAGAACAGCTTCGAGGGGTCTGTGCTTAGGGGCAAATGGTTTGGGCAAACTCCAGGTACAGGTGTGATGTCAGGGACAGGTAAGTGGGTGTCACGGTGCCCTCTACATGTTTTTCTGAACAGGTCCTTGAAAGCAAACATGCTGCCCGGGAGCCCACATCCCTGCGGGAACTTAGGAAAGCCACTTGGAATGTCCGTTTTTCCGTAAAGTAAGGGAATTTGATCTAGAAGGAGCTCCAGAAGCACCCAGCCCATCACTGCTCCATGCAGACTCTCTGTTCACAGAAAGTTCTGAAGACCATGAATCACTGCCCAAGTGCAATTACCACGATTTTCATGATAACAGGTCTCCTTATTTTAGCACAAACCCAAGTGTGTGTTGTAAGGAATAAAGTTGACTGGAGGTTTGCATGCAATGACTTAAGGGAAGAACGAGACAGGCGGTGTGCACATCTTATCAAGCAACCAAACTTTGGCCAAGCACCTGGGGTGATCGCAACCTGCTCCCCTCCCCTCCTGCTGCTTTGCAGTCCTTTGTTATCATTTTCCCTCCCCACCCCCAGATTATGAGGTTCTTCAAGGGCAGGGCTCAAATTGTACTCATGTCTTCATTCAACAAACATTCTTAAAAGCCTATTACGTGCTTCAGAGGGGATTAAAAGAAGATGACACGAAATTCTTCTGTTAGGAGCTCACTGGGCGGAGGAGTCAGAGAGAAGCTGGAGGCAGGATACGATGAGACCCTGGCTGGGCAGGTGGAGCTTGAAGGTGCCGAAGATGCTGAGAAAGGGTGAGGTTAGTAGCGAGTGGTGACAGGGCTAGAAGAAGCTCTGAGGTGGGGGACTTGGGACTGAAACTGGCAGCCACGTGGCTGGTGAGAGTTTACAAAGAGAGACAGTCCCCCTGCTCACAGGGAACTTGATGCACTTGAAATAGTGAAAAAGGACTCCTGAGCCACGGCAGAAACAAAAGGCAGGAAGTTAGGACCCTCCAGGGACTTCCCTGGTGGTCCAGTTGTTAAGAATCTGCCTTCCAATGCAGGGGATGCAGGTTCAGTCTCCTGTAGGGGAACCGAGATCCCACATGCTGCATAGCAATGAAGACCCGATGCAGCCAAATAAAATAAATGGAAAAAAAACCACAAAAAACCACCCAAACAAACCCCACTCTCTTGCTTTAAAAAAAAAACTCTCCGAAGCTAAGATTGAGCTTGACATATACATACCACTCCCTGGAGAAGGAAATGAAAACCCACGCCAATATTCTTGCCTGGAGAATTCCATGGACAGAGGAGCCTAGTGGGCTACAGTCCATAGGGTGGCACAGAGTTGGACCCAACTGAGTGACTGAGCATGCAAACATCGATAATAGAACCTACTGTATATCACAGGGAAACCTATCCAACACTCTGTAATGACCTACTTGGGGAAAGAATCTAAAAAAGAGTGGATATATGTGTATGTATAACTGATTCACTTTGTTGTACACTTTAAATGAACACAACAGAGTAAATCAACTATATCCCCATTAAAAAACAAAAGAACTCTTGAAAGCCAGGAAGGCAGCACATCCGAGTCGAGCCCAGAGCACTGTGAGCTGAACTGAGCCGGCCACCAGGCTGGGTGGAGCCCTGAAGGCTTAGGTCACCGTAGACCCCATGGGTGAGCATCAGATGGAGGGCATCAAGTACTGTGCCCCTGACCTCTGGCTAGGCCAACTGGCTTGAGAGGCACATGCCATGCCTGGAGAAGGAGCTGTGAGCCTCCAGAGGGACTGTGGGCAGCTGGCCGTCCCACTTGGGATGTAACCCAAGGCCTGGCATCCCTGAGCTTGAGGCGCTGGGCATACCCAAGCAAGCCAGACACCCAGGGAACAACATTCCTCAGCCTTGCACACCCCAGAATGGATGCTGGCTCTACAGAGTAGGTACCTCTGAGTGGATGCCAGCCAGTCCAGCCCCTGACAGGTGGGAGTGAGCACCCCGTCCTGAGGGCAATGAAAAATGCCAGTCCGTGGAGGGTGTCCTGGAGGGGCTTCCTGCCTCAGACCTGTGTGTGGGTTCATGGAGATGGGGGTTGCTCCTAAGGCTGAAATTCTATCTCTCTGAGGAAGTGCATTCACTGTGACTGGAGATATTTATAGACCCCAAGTCCATAAAGACAGTCCTGTAATGAGAGTGCTGGCGAGGTTGCCCGAAGCTCAGAAAGCCTCGCTAGGTTTCCCGTCAAGCCCTGCCTCACCGCGGGGCCCTGGGGCAGAGACATCTCACACAGGACATCCATCACCTGTACGTAGGGCCCCTCCCCCAATCTCACAACAAGGACTCTCCTCCTCACCTCAGTCCCCTCAGCATGGAGCTCGATGCTTCCCAGAGAGAAGGCCCCACTAAGGACTGGGGACAGAATGAGAGCAGGTCCAGTACAGGCTTCCCAGGTGGCTCAGTGGTAAAGGAATCTGATTGCCAAGGCAGGGCACACGGGTTTGATCCCTGGGTTGGGAAGATCCCCTGAAGGAGGAAATGGCAACCCACTCCAGTATTCTGCCTGGGAAATCCCATGGACAGTAGCCTTGCCAGGTGCCTCTGTCTGTGGGCTCTGTGAAGAGTCGGATGAGACCGAGTGACTGAGCCCACAGTGCAGGCAGCACCCATGTCTATCCTGGAGCCTCTCTGCTCGCTGCACCCCACGCCCACCCGCGAGGACCTTAAGTCAGGACGATGGCCCAGGGCCTGCTTCTTGCACAGCACAGCTCCGAGGCCGGGCCCCGCAGCCACCTGGCTAGCTCAGCCCTTCCTTTCCCAGGAGGGCCTTCCACAGAGGCAGCCACATCTGCATAGCATCTCGGTGCTCATGGCCTCTTTGGGGAGGAAGAGCCAGTCCTCTCGGCTGGCTTGACTTCGAAGCCTTAATTCAGGACACACAAGACCCGCCAAAGGCATTCCTGCCAGAGATCATCTCCATCCAAACAGTCCTCATTTTTGACGTCTAAGCGTCTTCCCTAGGGACAGATCTCCTCCAGAGTTAGTTTCCTGTTGGCCTGAAGAGCTCTTTCTCATTAGGAATGAATTGTAGACACACGTGTCAAATCCATGTGATTCAGAAAAGGCATCATAGGCAAGAGGAATGTTTATATTAAAAAAATTAAAAACATTTATTGATGTATAGTTGATTGACAATGTTGTGTTAACTTCTGCTGCACAGTGAAGTGACTCAGTTATGCACACATATATGTTCTTTTCCATGATGGTTTATCACAGGATATTGAATGTAGTTCCCTGTATTTCACCATAGAAACTTTTTGTTGGATATTTGTATTTTGAGAAATTTTATATGCATGTCGAATCAGCTAAATCAGTGGCATATATACATATTTATAAGTATATATAAAATTAGTATATTATGCTGTATATAATATATTACAGTGTAATACTATATAATACACATATATATTATTTACTATATGTGTGCTCAGTTGCTCAGTCATGTCTGACTCTCTTTGTGACCCCATGGATTGTAACCTACCAGGCTCCTCTGGCCATGGAATCTTTCAGGCAAGAATACTGGAGCGGGTTGCCATTTCCTCCACCAGAGGATCTTCCCGACCCAGGGATCAAACCCCTGTCTCCTGCACTGGCAGGCAGATTCGTTATGACTAGTACCAACTGAGAAGCCCCAACACTACATATAATATTATACTAATTATATGCCATTATGTATAATATGGTATATTATAAATAATATATATTGATATCATATATAGAATATTTATTTTATCTGCTCTTTGTAATCATAGAGACCTTTCTTCCCATGAAATGTTGGGGTGAAATCAAGCAGGTGAAAGCTGGGTGGTCTGCTTGGAGGCAGGGAGAAGGCTGGGACCGAGTTGGAGGGAGGGGCTCTGGAGCTGGTCGGGCTCACCCCCTTTCCTGCAGGAGGCTGAGCACATGCTGGGAGCTCAGTAGGCAAACCACCAGTTCTAAGAAGCCCTATGATTACGATCCTCTAACATATGATTTAAAACCTTTCCCAAATGTAAATTGCTATTGTCAGGAGCTACAGTACCCCTCATCACCCCTTCCCCCCATATCCACACCAGGAATTTGGTTTTAAAAATTGTCATTTTAAACTTTATATTGCCTTTTTTGTTGTTTTTTTTACTATGAGAGAACAAATAGGCTATTTTTATTCTAAAAAATTATTTTATTTTGACCTTGATGGGTCTTTGTTACTGCACGTGGGCTTTCTTTAGTTGCGAGTGGCGGCTGCCCTCTAGTTCCAGTGTGCGGGCTTCTCACTGCGGTGGCTTCTCTTGTGGCGCTCGGGCTGCAGAGCATGCAGGCTCAGTAGTTGTGGCTCCTGGGCTGAGCTGCTCTGTGGCAAGAGGGATCTTCCCTGAACCCGTGTCCTCTGCATTGGCAGGCAGCTTCTTAACTACTGGGCCACCAGAGAAGTCCAGGCCTATTTTATTTTGCTTTGTTTTGGCTACACTGTGTAGAATGTGGGCTCTCATTTCCCCAACCAGGGATTGAACCTGTGTCCCTTGCTTTGGAGGCTCAGAGTGTTAACCACTGGACCGCCAAGGAAGCCCCAGGAATTTGGGTTTTCAGGCCAACTGTTTGCTCCTCCTGCAGAACAGAGGAGCCTGTTGGGCTACAGTCCACGGGGGCGCAGAGAGTTGGACACGACTGAACAGAGCACAAGAGGATCGATGTTTTTACAGAGGCAGCACTGACCGAGGGCTACCTTGTCAGCCCCCATCTCTCCGTGTCAATGCACCGTTGGCTGCTTTGGACATTGAGGGGGCATCTTGGTGGAGTCATCTTCTGGGTGGGGAGGAGGTGGGGCCGGGGAGGGCAGGAGAAGGAATTGGGTTGGGTAGGCTTCCCACAGTACTATACACAGGTGACAGATTGAGTAAAACAACAAAGACAAGTTTTTCAAGGAAAACAGCCAACTTATTTGGGACTAATTATGATGCCTTTATTAGAGGGATTTTGAATTTGGGAGGGTTGTCCTTAACTGAGCTCAAACGATATTCTCTGCTGACTGTTAATTTAGGCTTGTAGAGTCATTCTAATTTCAAGTTTAAAAGTCCTGCATGCAACCGCCAGCTGCCAAAACTCACTAATGAGGATCCCAGGGGCCTATGGAGGGGTGTTGGGGTGAAAGCTTCAGGCTTGATTTATGGATGCAGGGTAGTCAATAAATCTGGGCAAACTTGAGGAACCACCCACATTTGAGGGAACTTTTAAAAACCAAACTTTCTGGGATTTTTGCATCACCACACAAAAATTTCCTATGATTTAGACAACCAAGAGGCAAAACAATACTGTTTTTCATAAGCAGTTGAATCTTTTGCTCGGGGAGCAGAATCATGCATATATGTCCACCTGCCTTTGCCGAGGTCAGGTGCAAGACCACCGAAGCTGCTGCCCGGCACTGTGTGTGACTGTCGGCTGTGACAGAGGCAGACAGTCTTAACGCCCCAGTGGCTGAAAAGGAGCAACACCAAGACATCTGTCACCCTGGATAAACATTCCAGGCCATCCAGGGGCTCCCGGGCAGCCTGGGTGAATTTCAGAGGGAAGAAATATCCACCTTCTGGGACGCCCCCATTCCCCAAAATGGACCCTTGATACCTGTACACGTTCATGATAGGATAAGAAAGATATTCCCAGCCCGGCAGCTCCTTCCTCCTCCTCACTGACACTGAAGTCAGCCCTGGGTGGCCACTTTCTTGGGGTGCAGGGACCCCCTGCCCTGCCCTGCCCGACTCAGCAGGTTGGATTACATGTGCCCTGTCCCAGGAAGCACATGACTTCTTCAACTGCACAATTGGGCTCAAAAGGTCAAGCTCCTCCCTTAGTTTGTACAGAACAAACCTGGCACCTTTGTGAGCTGGTATGAAGAACTACACCCCCAAATGCCAATTCCACCACCTCCCCACCCCCCATGTTAAAGTAGATCTAATTTGCCAGTTCAGGTTTCAGCCCCCGCCTTCCCAGCCCCATCCAACTCCAGGCATGCATATTTCCACCTAGATGTTCAGCTCCCTGCCCCCGACAGTTATGAACATTTTTGATCGCAGCCGCCTCTGTAATAAAAGGTTGAGTTCCACCTTTAGGGGGCACACAAGATCCATCTGGGGATGGGACGGGCCTGAGGTGAGGCCTGGCATAGTGGGCCCCACCTGCCCCAGTGCCCAGCCCATTTGCTGAGCGCACACCCTGCTTCTGCTTTTCTCGAAGGCTGATCACCCCAAAGCTGGCTGCCTGGTTCCTGCTCACATGCCCAACAGCTTGTTGGTTCTGTCTCTTTGAACAGGGTGACTAGTGAAAGAAAGACATTGATCTTCAGGCTAAAAGGCCCTGATTTTTAACTTTTTAAACACTGTGGTAAAAGACATGTACATGAAGTTTACTATCTTAACCATTTTTTTGAGGCGGGGGCGGGGCGCTCCCAGATGGTGCTTCCCTGGTGGCTCAGACAGTAAAGAGTCTGCCTGCAATGCTGGAGACCTAAGTTTGATCCCTGGGTTGGGAAGATCCCCTGGAGAAGGAAATGGCAATCCACGCTGGTATTCTTGCCTGGAAAATTCCATGGATGGAGGACCCTGGCAGGCTACAGTCCATGGGGTCACAAAGAGTCGGACACGACTGAGTGACTTTTACCAGGTGGCGCTAGTGGTAAAGAACCCGCCCGCCAATGCAGGAGGACTGAAAGAGACACACGTTTGATCCCTGGGTCAGGAAGATCCCCCGGAGGAGGGCATGTCAACACTTTCCAGTATTCTTGCTTAGACAATCCCATGGACTGAGGAGCCTGGTGGGCTACAATCCGTGGGGTTTCACAGAGTTGGACACTACTGAAATGACTTAGCAGACAGGCATGCACATTATATTTAATCTAATAGATGCAAAATATGCTCATTTCAGCATGGCAGCAACATATATATTTTCAATTTGATCTTTCACACTATTTCTGCACACTAAGCTCTTGACACCTGTGTGTGTTTGGCACTTACAGCATCTCGGCTTGGATGAGCCGTGTTGCTCAGTGGCCACATGTATTGGTCAGTTCAGACCTAAATCAAACCTTACAGCTCATCTCTGCGAAAACCTATTGTCTGAGGAACTGGCTCATTCCACCTCCCTTGGTGCTCAGATGGGCCATACCTTGGGCTGGCTGAGAATGGGGGATATACCAGCCTCGATATCAGGGTTCTGTGACCTTGGGAATCAGTCCTTTGTCAGCAGCCGCCTCCCCAACCCTGTTCAGTGGCTCCCACATCAGAGCTTGTCTAGAGGGTCAGGGAAGAAGCACCTGCCCTGAGATGCATGTGGATCACTTTGGACAAGCAGAGCCAGCAGCAGCAGCTTTTAAAGGACCTGAAATGGACTCCAGGCGGTAGGAAGGGAGTGGAGCTCTGGAAGCTGGTCCAGTGGCCTGGACTGGAGAGACTGGGGATTCTGCACTAGTCCTCTGGGCTGACCTGTGGGCCTCCAGCATCAGGGCCAGACAGAGAATTCCTCCCAGGACTTTGCAGTGCCGCCCCCATGCAGCCACCTCTGGAGATGGCTGGAATGCCAGCAGCCCACGGGCCTCCTGTGTCAGCAAAAAGAGCCCTGGAGATGGGTGGCTGGATAAAAAGTCCTCTGTGTGCCATGGGCGGGGACAATGTCCACGACGGCCCACGCTTCCATTATGGGGACATTTCTCTCTCTGCTCTAGGCTCCTGAGAGAAGTGCAGATTTTCTGCAGAATTTGTGGCTTAGTGGGCTTCCATGTCTACTGTTTCCTTGGAGAGGCTGGTATTCAGAGCCTGGCCCACTACTCCCCGCCCGCATCCCCCACAAGTCCTGGCAGGTGCAGAGTGTGTTTTGAGCTGGTGGAAGGAGTCCATATATTTTGCATTGACCAGATGAAATATATTATGATTCATTTCAGTTTTTATATATTTGTATTAAAATTTTTTTTTGGCCATGTGGCCTGTGGGATCTGAATTCTCTGACTGAGGATTGAACCCGTGCCCTCTTCAGTGGAAGATCAGAGTCTTAACCACTGGACCACCAGGGAAATCCCCATTTCACTTTTTAAAGTGTTTATTTTTATTTTTTAGGGGTATAATTTTTTAAATTGAGGTACAGTTGATTACAATGTTGTGTTAATTTCTGCCATATAGCAAACTGATTCAGTTATACATGTATGTGTTCTTTTCCATTATGGTTTATCTTAGGCTATTGAACATAGGTCCCTGTGCTATACCATAGGACCTTATTGTTTATCCATCCTATGAACATAGGTCCCTGTGCTATACTGTAGGACCTTATTGTTTATCCATCCTATATGTAGTATGTAATAGTTTGTTTCTGCTAATGTGTTTGGATATAATCTTATTATACAGACTCAACAACTCAGTACAGACTTCAATCAGAAAACGAAAAGCTTTGTGTTTAGGTTCATATCTTCAACATTTTTTAAACTTGGCATAATTCACTTTTTGATCTAGATACCCACTTCACTTTTTAAATGGGGCTGCTTGAAAGTTAAAAAGCACAGCTGGGGCTCACATCTTCTTTCTGTCGGGCAGCGTGTGTCTGGTGGGTGCTGGGTGTTATGACATCATGATGTCTGAGTTCCAGTATCACCTATCAGTTCAGTTCAGTTGCTTTGTTGTGTTTGACTCTTTGTGACCCATGGACGCCAGGCCTCCCTGTCCATCACTAACTCCCGGAATTTACTTAAACTCATGTATCACCTATTGGCCCTCACAAAACAAAAGACTTCGAGCAAATCCTTTCTCTGGGCCTCCATTTCCTCTTTTGTGAAATAGGGGAGTTGAATTAGCTAACATCTGAGCCTCCTACAATTCTTTTCCACTTCTCTGCTACCCACTTCAGTATTGTTGCCTGGGGAATCTCATGGACAGAGGAACCTGGCAGGCTATAGTCCCTGGGGTTGCAAAAGAGTCGGACATGACTGAGCGACTAACACTTTCTGCTACCCAAACAACGTGGGTGAACTGGGAAGCAGTGCTGGTTGGCCCAGCCTGTCTCGGTTCCTGCAGGAGGTTAGGGGTCACACTCGCCTCTCAGATCAAAGATTAAATAGCACAATGTTGGTGAATGGATGTCAGGGGCATCTCGGGAGCTTTTATTTATTCATTAGCCAAAGCCTGCTGAATTCCCTGAGGACAGTTCTCCCTTTGGAAACCTGACTTCCTCGAGTCCCATCAAAAACCCACCCGGGAGAGGGGATGTATCTGAGAAACCCCACTGTGGCCAGCCTGTGAACACCTGGACTGCTTCTCAGAAATGGATTTCAGGGCCGGGAGCAGAGGCATTAACCACCTCTTCCAGAAACACTCCTCCAGCAGTCTTTTAAGAGCTGGAGGTGGGGGTGGCTACCTCTGGGCTCTTGCTTATGCACGCAGACATTGAAATAAATATTTAAGATGAGCAGAGAGAAGGGCTAGAAGAAGCCCAGGTCTGTCTGTCTGTTTCTCAGTCCTCTCTGCTGACCCCTAGTCCACTGGCCGGTCATCACTTCCTTCCCTGCTGGTCGCTTCTTTGCCTTACATACCTTGACCTGTCTCTCTTTCTCCGGAGCAGAGCCTGGTCTGGTGTTGGGTGTTCCCTTGCTCTGCCTCCCACCCCACACCCCTCAGATCCATCCAGCCCAGCCCTGTGTCCTGGCTAAGGATCCCTCTGCTGGAAAGGCCTTTTCCTCCAGTTTCAAACCCTGGAATCCCACCCATCTCTGTGTTTTTAGCTTTTATGGCCTGGAATTCCCCCATAGTCATGACCCGTTACTGTGGGCTTAGTCTGTGCCAATTTGTTTTCCTTCATCCTGCAGACAACCACACCCAGTGGGACTGTCCCCCGGCGAGGGTAGGTGAGGGAGTTTGAACCCAGTCAGTTGGCTCTGGAATCTGCACGAGTGGCCCCTGAGCGGACCACTTTCCCATCTGCCATCTTCTCGGTCTGCTGGCTTTCCGAATAAATTTGCTATTCCTGGCCTCAACGCCTTCTCCCCCGTCGTGCAGTAAGCAGAGTGACCTTGATCTTGGTAACACACACAGTGTCCCCTGGCTCCTGCCTCACCCTGTACACGTCTTTGTCCTGCTCTCCTCTTGTCAGAAGAACACTGGTCAGATTGGATGAGAGCCCATCCCTGTGACCATATTTTATCTCTACTCCCTCTTGGCTTCATCTCCAGATGCATCACATGCATAGGGGCAGGAGGAGGATGTCCAGATGTGAATCTGGGTACATGACTCAGCCCACAGCAGCAGGATCAGGGTCAACTCTATAGACTGCAGTGGTGTAGGTGATACCTACCCTGATTCAGCCCTGAGTCCCTCCCGGTGCTAAATCCCGCTCAGCACTTGTAAGGAGACACTTGAGACTTTGAGCAAGTCCGGGCCTTGAACCATGACAGCCTGAGGGTCACTGTGCATGGCAGGAGCATGAGTGACGTCATTTGCTTTTACCTGGATGTTTCGTGTGACATCAATCAGAGCATCACTGTCACCCACTCTGCCTCCAGCTAGAAGAGAGTCTCAGAAGGCCTGGGGGCCCTATGGGCTTTGCAGGAGGTCCCGGGGTTACGGAGAGAGGTTCAGGCAGAGCAGACAGCCTGCATGCAGGTCTCAGAAGTGAGGGGGTGTGGTCGGATGCCGTTGTGTGTGAGCACAGGGCAGTGAAGGCGGGAGAGTGACAGCTGACATCCCCAGGTGTAGCTGCCAGCTTGGCTTTGGGATATTATGGACTTTGGCTCAAGGGGCTGGGTCTCTTGGCTCCTCATTGTGCAGAAAGTCCAATCAGAGGTTACGATGCGGAGCAGGGCTGTGAAAGGGCAGAGGGCGGTGCTGATAAAGTGCTGATGAGCTCAGGGTAGATCCAGACCCTTCCTCAGGTCTGTTGAGTGGAGTATCTGGGGAGGTTCATCTAGGGTCCTGACTGATGCTTTTTTTTTTTTTTTATAATAACCGCTAATATTTATTGAATGTTTATTAAGTGTGGGTAACTATTATAAAGCTTTTATTGGGATTATCTGAATTAATGCTCAAAACAAGTAGCTGTCAAACTAAGGCCTATGGGCCAAATCTAGCCCTTCATCTTTTTTTTTGGGGGGGCGGTGAAGTTGTTTTACAGTGTTGTGTTAGTCTCTGCTGTACAATGAAGTGAATCAGCCATATGTATACATATATCCCCTCTCTCTTAGAACTCCCTCCCATTCCCACATCCCACCTCCAGGTCATCACAGAGCACCAAGCTGAGCTCCCCGTGCTATACAGCAGGTTCCCACTAGCTATCTGTTTTACACATAGTGGTATAGAGAAGGCATTGGCAGCCCACACCAGTACTCTTGCCTGGAAAATCCCATGGATGGAGGAGGCTGGTGGGCTGCAGTCCATGGGGTCGCGAAGAGTCGGACGCGACCGAGTGACTTCACTTTCACTTTTCACTTTCATGCATTGGAGAAGGAAATGGCAACCCACTCCAGTGTTCTTGCCTGGAGAATTCCAGGGACAGGGGAGCCTGGTGGGCTGCCGTCTATGGGGACAGAGTCTGACATGACTGAAGTGACTTAGCAGCAGCAGCAGCAGCAGTGTATACCTGTCTATGCCACTGTCCAATTCATCTCACACTTCTCCCATTGCCCACACATCCATTTTCTACGTCTATGTCTCTACTCACGCCATGTAAATAGGTACATCTGTACCATTTTTCTAGATTTCTCATATATGCTTTTTTTTCCTTTTAAGTAAGAAAGATATACCACATCTGGCTGAACTGTCCCCAGGGCTCCCTGTCTTGGTAAATGTCACCACACAGGTGCTCAGTTGGAAATGGGACCACTGCCCAGACTCCTGAACTGCTTTCTCTGGAGCAAATGCATCCCCAGATCCCAGTGAGTTCACCTGCTACAGGCCTCATGGGCCCTGCAGGACCACGCACAAGGCTCCAGCCTCTCCCTGGGGACCTGTGGGGGCTGGGTTTCCTGCTGGCCTGAGACCCCTCCCCTGGGACTCCTCTTACCCTCATGATCATCTTTCCAGAACGTGAATCCTTCCCCTGCCTGGGGGTTTCCCAGGGCTCTCCACGGTTCTTCAAGGTTAGTCCAAACTGTTAGGTGACCTCCAAGCCTGTGTGAGCCCAGGGCCGTGTGGCTAGTGGTTCGAGTTGTGCCCTCGGCTTGGTCCGCATCTGCCCCCTTTGTTTCTCTAAACTTCACTCACCTCACTCGACCCCTTGTCTGGGGTCACATACAGATCTCTACAGCCCTCAGCAAAGTACGGCCCTTTGGGACTTCTGGTGCAAAAAGGCAGGTGGGACCCATATTCACAAAACTCCGTGAACATCACTGAGGAGGGGCTGGGAAAAAAAGGCTCACATCTGTAAGGGTAAAGAAGATGAGAGAGGAGTCAACTGCAGGGACATTTTGGAAGGTAGAAGATAGGTACACACAGCAAGTGATTTTGCAGATGTGGGAGGCTCACTGCTAACCCTGGGTGAGAAAAATGAAGCTCAGTTTCCAGCCCAGAACTCCCCAAAGCCCCAAGAATGGCAGCCCCCATGTGCTTTTAAAAGTGGACATCAAAGGACATCATTCCTTGGAAAGATGCTTAAGAAGAAGTGAGATATTCCTTCCCTACCTCCCCTTTCCTCCTTTGCTCTGTTCAGCAGGTGACCACCTGGCCCACAGGCTAATACAAAATCGGATGTTTTTCTCTTTGGAAATGCTTGAACTGCAGGTTTCTGGACAGGAGGACACTAAACACAACGAGCCAAAACGCAAATGGATGTTTTGTAACTCTTCTTGCAGGCATTGAGCTGGATCCCACAGAAGCTGGTGGCTTTGAATTGATGGAAGTATTTAGCACAAAGGAAGGCCAGTTGTGGAGGAGATGGTCTTGGCTGGAGCCAAAGAGGGATGGTACGGGGCAGACAGGAATGGGGAGTTGAAGTGGGCTCTCAGGGCAGCGATACTGTCAGACTGGGGACTCTGATTCAGTAAGAAAGATCCTTGCTGGCTTAGCAAGCAAGACATGGAATGATGGACATGAGACTTCAGAAAGACTTTTCTGAAGCTGAAGATCTAGGCTGGGGCCTGGGGAAGCAGGGAACCCTGGAAAATGCCTTTGACAGTAACTAAGGAGCTGCCGTCTATGGGGTCACACAGAGTCAGACACGACTGAAGTGATGCAGCAGCAGCAGCAGCAGCAGCAGCAGCAGCAGCAGCAGCAGCAGCAAGGGGTAGGAGGGTGCGGGTGAGGACAGGGGTGGGAAAAACCCCACAAACCCAGAAGGCAAAGGCTTGTCTATTCCCGTGACCCTGCCCATCAGCTTTCCTAAGACACTGCTGAGCTTCATAAATGCAGATTTTTTTTTGGCAGGGAAGAACACTAGATTTGTGAAAACAAAACCCCAGCTCTTTGAATTATTTGAAGGAATCCCAGCCAAAAAATAAATGAACTCGACTTTAGATAGGAAAAAAAAAATGTTCTTAAGAGATTTTTCAATCCATTAACAACCTTTGTCTACCCCCAGAGCACTGGATGTAGTGTCCACACTGGGGAACATCCAGGAAGGCAGTGAAGTCCCACTTGCTGTCATGAGACCTGAAGCCTCCACGAGGTCCTCTGGGCCCCATCCTTTCCCACCGTCCTTCCTTCTGGGCCCACCTCTCTCCTCTCTACCTCTGACCCTGTAAGGCAAGCAAGGCAAGCAATCGCTCAGTCGTGTCCGACTCTTTGCGATCCCATGGACTGTTGTCTACCAGGCTTCTCTGTCCATGGGATTTTCCAGGCAAGGGTACTGGAGTGGGTTGCTATTTCCTTCTCCAGAGGATCTTCCTGACTCAGGGATCGAACCCAGGTCTCCATAAGGGGGGCACGATATACCTTGCAGGTAGTAAGCGCTCAGTAAAGCCAGTTGGTATTTTTGATCATTATAATTAAACCTCAGTGACCCTCCTGACATTGCTAATGGTTCAACCTCTGACCTGCAAGGGAAGTAGGACTTGGAGTTGCTGGACATCACATGGCCTGTTCCATGAGCACAGTAGGTGGGCAGCACTGCTCCAAGTACTCAAGACATGAAAGCAACCTAAATTCCCATCGACAGAGAAATGGATGAAGAAGATGTGGTACCTATATGCAGTGGAGTATTAATATTACTCAGCCATTGAAAAGGGTGAAATAATGCCACTTGCAGCAACAGAGATGTACCTAGAGATTGTCATATCAAATGGAGTAAGTCAGGCAGAGAAGGAGAAATATCGTACGACATTCTTTATATGTGGAATCTAAAAAGAAATGATACAAATGAACTTACAAAAACAGAGACAGACTCACTGACTTAATGAATTTGTGGTTGCCAGGGGAAAGGATGGGGGAAGGGATAGTTAGGGAGTTTGGGATGGACATACACACACTGCTGTATTTAAAATGGATAACCAGCAAGGACCTACTGTATAGCACAGGAAACTCTGCTCAATGCTACGTGGCAGCCTGGATGGGAGGGGCATTTGGGGGAGAATGGATACATGTTTATGTATGGCAGAGTCCCTTTGTTGTTCACCTGAAACTATCACAATGCCGTTAATTGGCTATTCAGTTCACTTCAGTCGCTCAGTCGTGTCTGACTCTTTGCGACCCTGTGGACTGCAGCATGCCAGGCCTCCCTGTCCTCCCAGAGTTTACTCAGACTCATGTCCATTGAGTCGGTGATGCCATCCAATCATCTCAGCCTCTCATCCCCTTCTCCTCCTGCCTTCAATCTTTTCCAGCATCAGGGTCTTTTCCAATGAGTCAGTTCTTCCCATCAGGTGCCCAAAGTATTGGAATTTCAGCTTCAACATCAGTCCTTCCAATGAATATTGAGGACTGATTTCCTTTAGGATGGACTTTTGGGATCTTCTTGCCATCCAAGAGATTCTCAAGAGTCTTCTCCAACACCACAGTTCAAAAGCATCAATTCTTTGGCACTCAGCTTTCTTTTGGAGAAGGAAATGGCAACCCACTCCAGTGTTCTTGCCTGGAGTATCCCAGGGACGGGGGAGCCTGGTGGGATGTCATCTATAGGGTCATACTGTCGGACATGACTGAAGNACGAATCGTCAGTCTAGGTTCGATGCAGGATACAGGATGCTTGGGGCTGGTGCACTGGGATGACCCAGAGGGATGGGATGGGGAGGGAGTTGGGAGGGGGGTTCAGGATTGGGAACACGTGTACACCCGTGGCAGATTCATGTTGATGTATGGCAAAACCAATACAATACTGTAAAGTAAAAAGAATAAATAAATTAAAAAAAAAGAATAAAATGCATGTGACTCTGGGACTGAAAAAAAAAGAAATAAAGCTATTATATACATTTAGGTATATGGTTTTGTATGAACATATGCTTTCATTGTTTTGGGATAAATACTTAGACACAGACTGGCTGGGTCATGTGGTAAGTATAACTTTAAAACAAATTGTTCAGTTAGTATAGCAAATAATGGAAACATCCCACCGTGTTACTGGGATGATAAAAAGAAAAGTAAGGATAAGCCAAAGACTGAGAAATGTGTTTAAACATTTGCTAGTTCATTTGAAATGAAATGCCATGATTTTATTTTTCACTACATTTTTTGCTATTATTCATTAAATAGTTGCCTTTATTTTGGTTTGACTTTAATTATGAGTGAGATTTAATATCTTTTAAGTGGACTGACCATTTGTATTTCTTTTTCTCTGAAAAAGCTTTCAGGGCTTCCCTGATAGCTCAGTTGGTGAAGAATCCACCTGCAATGCAGGAGANTTAAATAGTTGCCTTTATTTTGGTTTGACTTTAATTATGAGTGAGATTTAATATCTTTTAAGTGGACTGACCATTTGTATTTCTTTTTCTCTGAAAAAGCTTTCAGGGCTTCCCTGATAGCTCAGTTGGTGAAGAATCCACCTGCAATGCAGGAGATCTGGTTCGATTCCTGGGTTGGGAAGATCCCCTGGAGAAGGGAAAGGCTACCCACTCCAGTATTCTGGCCTGGAGAATTCCATGGAGTCCACGGAGTCTCAAAGAGTCAGACACGACTGAGTGACTTTCACTTTCACTTTTCTCTGAAACGCCTGTTCATTTTATTTGCCATTTTTCTATGGGATTGTTTGTCTTATTATTGTTTTTGATTTGTACAATCTGTTTGTTAATTAATATTTACATATATATTTGCATATGAAGTACAAAATTTTTTTTTTGCCAGTTTGTTATTAGGTTCTATTGGTGGTTTTTTCACATAGAAGTTAAAAATTTTTTTTAATTTATTTATTTTTAATTGAAGGATAATTGCTTTACAATATTGTTTGGTTNTGAGAGTGGGCATTCTTTTATTCCTAACTTTTGAGAAAAAGCTCTCAACTGTTCACCATTTGAGTATGGTGTTAGCTGTGGGCTTCTCATATATGGCCTTTATTATGTTAAGATACATTTTTTCTACACCTAATTTGTTAAGAGTTTTTAATAATAAATGGAAGTTGAATTTTGTCGAACATTTTTTCTATGTCCATTGAGATTATGTAATATTTTTTCATTCTTTTAATTGAAGGATAATTGCTTTACAATATTGTTTGGTTTCTGCCATAAATTGACATGAATCAACCATAGATATACACATGTCCTGTCCCTCTGGAACCTCCTTCCCACCTCCCACCCCATCCCAGCCCTCTAGGTTGTCACAGAGCCCCAGTTAAGGTTCCCTGAATCATAGAGCAAATTTCCACTGGCTATCTATTTTACATATGGTAATGTATATGCATCCATGTTATTTTCTCCATTTGTCCCATCCTCTCCTTCCTCCCTGCCCCTCATATCCATAAGTCTGTTCTGTATGTCTGTGTAGGAATTTTAAATTTTACCAGCAGCATCATGAAGGGGTGAGAGATGAAGGTAAATATTCCAGACACTTTCCTTTGGCACTTGTGGTCCACAAAGATGAGAGGAGGTTCTGGATCCTGGGGAAAGGATTCAGAACCATCTGGGCTTGTTGAGAAAAGACTTATGGGAAGAGATCAGGGCTGCCGGCTAAGGAGGTTAAACAAAGGGTCTCATCCAGAGTCTCTTCCAGAGTCACCATTATTTGCACCTGGTGTGTGTGGCCATCATCTTGTCCTGCACCTGCTGCTGGCTTTCCTCTGCTGGGCAGAACCGGGACACACCTCCCCGCGCCAGGCAGCCTCCAAGTTCAGGAAGTGTCACCCATTTTCAACTTCCTCTCAGTCAGCTCTTTTGCATTTCCCTTTCATGATTTTTTGTTCAAAACATGCAGCTTGGGAAAGGACAGGAAATTGCACAAAACCCCTCAGATGATCCTCGCTGTCTGGGGTTGGCCAGTGACAGAACGGCAGGACTTCTGCTTTGGGGCTTGATGGACTCGGCTCCGGGCCTGGCTCTGTCCCTTGCCAGCTGCGTGACTTGAGTGGGCTCCTGAAACTCTGTGGGTGTGTATGAACATTTCCTCTTCTGAAGCTTTCCCTTATCTGTCTCTCCCCTGGATTACTGTCAGGGCCAGGGAACAAATATATACCTTTCCAGCTATGTTATATTATTGTTGTTGTTAGTTACTAAGTCGCGTCTGACTCTGCGACCCCATGGACTGTAGCCTGCCAGGCTCCTTTGTCCATGGGATTCCCCAGGTAAGAATATCGGAGTGAGTTGCCATTTCCTCCTCCACGAAATCTTCCCGACCCAGGGAACAAAGCTGCATTTCCTCCATTGGCAGGTGGATTATTTATCTGCTGACCCACCTGGAAAGACCAGTGTTACATTATCAAATAATAAGAATCCAATGACTATAAATACAAGGTGCTTAATCAGTGCCTTGCATCTAATAGGTGCTTAATACATACTTGTTGATGAAAGGGGTACATGGCATGAATCACATGGCAAAGAGACCCTGAGGGTTTTCAGTGGTGCAGCATATTGGAGGCTGACCTAGGACTATGAATTAGTAGCCTTAAACATTCGACCCTTTCCATCTAGCAATTCCAGTTCCAGAAACTTTTCTTTTTCAAAGAGATAACTGGAGGAGGTATAATGATGTTTTCGTGCCACACTGTTCATTACAGTGAAAAGAACTGACAACTATTCTATGTGCATGGTCATGGCAGAGGTGGGGGTGGGGTTGGAAGGCAGTGGTAACAGGTCAAATAAAGTCTGGTTCTGTCCTGCTGGACTCTGTCCTGGTTCTGTCCCTGGGTGCAAAGGCCCTGTGGAAGCATAAGACTGGCTGCAGAACAGGCCTGGTGCTGGCAACAAAGCCAAGCGCTGATGCCTGCTGGCTCTGTGGAATTTGACGAGTTTACTTAAGCTCTCAAAACATTAATTTTCCCCTTTGAGAGTGGCTTTAATGATTCTAACCTCATTGGGTTAGGAAAATCTGACGGGAGCTTGGGATGGCTGTTGGCAGGCTGCCAGGGCCCCCAAAAGGCAGGCGCAATTAAGTCACATGAAAAGATGGAATACAGCAAATTAAATCAAAACCAGATGATTACATTTGTGTGTGTGTGTGGGAAAAATAAATACACATACGGAGGTAGGAAAAGTCTGGAAGGATATATGCAAACTTGTTGGTTGCAGTTGTCCCAGGGGCATGTTGTGGCTGGTTTTTAGTTTTATCTTTTTGTTCATTGGCATTTTCTCTTTCCTGCAAGGTCTTACAATCATCTCTGTGATCCAGTATTCTTGCCTGGAGAATCCCACGGACAGAAGAGCCTGGAGGGCTGCAGTCCACAGGGTTGCAGAGAGTTGGGCACGACTGAAGTGATAAAAACACATTCAGATTACATCTATGACATCACTCCTGGGGTATTTGGGAAAGGATTGTGTACTGTCTGGCATAGTTTGATGATTTGCCATAAAGGCAGAGTACCTGCTGGACAGTTGTATTTAGTAGATTTAGTAAGAGAACAAAGTCAATTCGCTAAGAGGCAGCTTCATCCTTTTTTGGATGAATTTACATTATTTTCCTAGGCTTCCCTAGTGGTAAAGAATCCACCTGCAATGCAGGAAATGCTGGTTAAATCCCCGAGTCAGGAAGATCTCCTGGAGGAGGGCATGGCAATCCATTCCAGTATTGCCTGGAGAATCCCGTGGACAGAGAAGCGTGGCAGGCTGTAGTCCACAGGGTCACACAGAGTTGGACTGAAGTGACTTAGCATGCACATATATCATTTTCCCATCAGAGACTTACTCCTCGAGTGGGGCTGGGGATGCAGTATCCCAGTCACCATGGACAGTGCTCGCTGGCAGGCCTTTAACAACAGTAATAATATCTCATCTTTTTGTCTGCAGGTACTGTCCCAATCATAAAAATCCTGTATATGATGCTATTGTACTGTTATTACCTTTATGGGGTGGCTTAGGAAATGGAGGCATAGAGAGTTTGAAGAAATGCCCACAGCCTCCTTGCTTCTAAGTGCTGTACACTTGAAAGCACTGCCTCCCAGCCAGAGGGTTCTGGCAATGCCCCCGGGCAGCTTTGTTAGCTGATGGACCTTGTGCAAGTTCCTTCATCCATAAATGGCTATGTTAATGGCGCTTGTTGGGAGGAATCTACAAGCCGGTGCATAGAAGGCACTTAGCACAGAGCCTGGATGAAGTCTGAGTGGACGTCCTGCACCTGTGGCCCCGCTTCCCACTAACCTTGATGGCAGAAGCATCCCTAACAGGGCTCCGAGGGACCACCCCCACCATGAATTGGAGCTGATACGGCAGATTCTCTTATCTGCCATCTCTGCGCTAGATGCTCTGATGGTGTCATTTCAAACAATAAAAGTGCAAGCTCTGGTTGAACATGGTTCTCTTTTCCTGTCCCTGTGCTGAAACCACCACAACCCTTGTGCTGTCTTCCAAGCTGTCTTGCTCTCCTCCTACCTTGGAGACAGCTCAGATGTTAATAAGCTTGGTTATCATGGTGATTTACATGATTTTGATACTATCGATAATTCTGCTTTTCAGATTAAGGTACACTGAAAATTAACAAATGAATTTGTACGGTTTGTACTGGGATTGATTATTCTTGATGATTTGTAGTTATTTATTTCTAGGTATTTGTAGTTTTTATTTCTTCCTTCTCAACTGCAATGTTGTCCTACATTTCATAGTTATGAGATAGAGTACTTTTCTTCTATTTTGTTTTATTTCTTGAAAAATTTTCTTGAAATATAGTTGTGTTACTTTTTGCTGTCCAGCATAGAGAACCAGTTAGGTATATACATATATCCACTCTTTTTTGGGGGACTGTAAGGAGAGCAAACGAGTCAATCCTAAAGGAAATCAACCCTGAATATTCATTGGAAGGACTGATGCTGATGCTCCAATACTTTGGCCACCTGATGCAAAGAGCTGACTCAGTGGAAAAGGCCTGGATGCTGGGAAAGACTGAAGGCAAAAGGGGAAGAGCATGTCAGAGGATGAGATGGTTGGATGGCATCTCAATGGATATGAGTTTGAGCAAACTCTGGGAGAAAGTGAAGGACAGGAAAGCCTGGTGTGCTGCAATCCATGGGGTTGAAAAGAGTCAGACACAACTGAGCGACTGAACAACAACCACCCACATGGGTCATTACAGAGAGAGACAGTATTATCAACTCCGGTCACCAAATGGCCGTGAACCTGCAGCATTTCAGTTTGCAAATTTGACCTTGGAAAGAAGTTTATTGATTTTCTAAGGAAACGGAATTGGGATGTGTGGGTGTGCTGTCACCTGACGGTGGTTCTTGGGCTCCACTGTTGAGTCTGTGAGGCGGGAGTGTTTTCTGAGATTTACCTAGAGATTAAATGGTCGTGTAGGACCATGAATCATCCCTTCTGACTCAGGGCCAAATGGGTGTTGCCACATGTGTAAGTATCAGTGTCTTTTGTTTTCCTATTCTTCTAATGAGCAGAGTATTAAGGTTCATAAAAAAAGAAAAGGATATGCAAAGTCCAGTGGAAATAAGCAGGTGGGTGAAAGTATTAGTCACTCAGTTGTGTCTGACTCTTTGCGACCCCATGGTCCGTAGCCTGCCAGGCTCCTCTGTCCATGGAATTCTCCAGGCAGGAATATTGGACCAGGTAGCCATTTACTTCTCAGCGGATCTTCCTGACCCAGGGATCAAACTCATGACTCCTGCACTACAGGCAGATTCTTTATCATCTGAGCCACCAGGGAAGCCCCCACTGAGAGGATAGCATGCCCAGAAATCAACACCACCATGTTTCATGCTATTTTGTTTCACTATTATTAACGGAATTGAATATACTTTTCAGGAACAGGAGCCAAGAATGAGGTCTGTCTGAGGCCACCTCTCTTTCTCTCAACCTTCATCCTTATTCCAGAGGATATCTGTGTTGTAAACAGGGGCCCTTTTCACTGTGTACTTGGGGCCACATTTTTCACATTTTTGTGCTTTTTTGCTGGTGATTCTGCAGTTTAAAACGGCTTCCAAGATGCTGAAATGCTACCCAGTGATCCTACGTACAAGAAGCTTGAGACAGTCCTTATGGAGGAAGCATGTGTGTTAGGGAATCTTTGTTGCACATCTGTTATAGTGCTGCCAGCCATGAGTGCAGTGAATTGATGGTGTCTATTAAATAAGATGTCTTTAAACAGAAACACACAAAAAATCAAGGGTTATGTGTCAACTGGTCGATGAAAACATTGTCATCAAAGATACCCTGTACTTCCCCACCCCTGGAGCAAAGGTTCAGGATTCACTAATTCAGTGTTCTCTCTGACTTTTATAAAACTGAACTGTCCCAGATAGCAAGTATCAACTGTAACCATGTTGATAATCTATAACTGAAAATAACTAAAGTTCAACATATTAATGTATTTCATCATAATGAAGAACCTACAGCAGGATAGGAAAGTGACTCCTCAGTTGTAACAAACCCAGAGCAGCCCCTACCCCTACCATACACGCAAGGTTGTGAGTCCTGTAAGAATATTGTGAGCCCCTGGTCGGGGAGCAGACCCAGCGACTGAAGAGGGGCAGCTGTTCTGAAGATGACACGAGGACAATCTGAATTATTTCATGTGGGTTGGGATGGACCTGTGAGATGATTCTCAATGTAGGCATGAAACCCACACCCTCTTCCCACCCTTCCACTAATAAAAAGTTCGAACTTCATAAAAACTAAGTTATATGCCAAAGTCCAGCGGAAATAAACATTAGAGGTGAAACACTCAAAAAGCATTACAAGGTAAGAAGGTGAATTTACTGCCTAGGAAGGGCCCAGGTGTGTCTGATTTTACTTTGTTATTATTTTGCAAAGGGTTTGCTTCTACTGTTACCTGGTTGATAGCTTAGAGTTGGTTCAATTCAACTGAAATCACCATGCATCACTCAGAGGTTTGGATTTGCTCCTTTGTATGGTCGTTGGCTGGAGTCCAGCCTTGAAACAAACCATGGTAGATTTTCACAAAGGAGTAAAGCTGCAGAATTATGTCTCTAGAACTATAAGAAAGCGTAGATGGGGATTCCTCTCCTCTCGTTGTTTGTGCAGGTGAAGAAATGAAGCCCCACTACCAACCCAAGGGAGTGAATTAGGAGCCCTGGGTCTGGACTCAATGCCACCTTTGAAAATTTATTTTTACTGAAGTAGAGTTGATTTACAGTGTTGTGTTAGTTTCAGATGTGCTGCCAAATGATTCCTATATGTATATGTATATGAATGTACATACCTGTGAATGTGTATATATGTATTCAAACCCTGCTCTTTTGAAGTCAGTAGATCCCAGGCCCTCTATTCAAGGTTCTTAAGAGCACACGGTCTGCCTAAAGTTGATGGAGCAAATCCTATCTTCTTAGAAAAAGACGTGTTAGCTCGGGTGGACCCTAGGACACTAGGGTGTGGCCTGTCCATCTTCCCCACTCTTCCCTGTGGTGGTCAGCCCTTAAGTTATCTGCCCTTAGTTAATGTCCTCCAACTTGTCCAAAAGTGTGTCGTTAATCCAGCCGGCCCCCTTCTGAATGCATTAAATTAGCTCAAAACGGGACTAAAAATATGCGAATCAGTGCAAATCCCTCCAAGTTGAAAACATCTTTTCAAGCACATCCTCCTAGTCTTGGGTGGGCTCTTCCTCTGAGTCCTTGACCTAATTGAAATAGGTCCATATGCTGTTTACTAAGTGCTGGGTACAGTTCCAAGGACTCCATACTTTGCATCATTGGAGGCTGGAGAATTTCTGTGATGTAGGCTGTGTCGTCGAGCTTGTCACAGCCCACAGAGCTGTGCTCATCTTACTGAAGAGCTGTGGTCTTATTGCACAGTGGACCTGATGTCCGGGTAATGCAGGTGGACCTAGATTAACATTTCAGCTCTGGCAGATAATCCAGCTGCCTGACCACTTGGATCATTGTTTTCCCTAGTTCTGCAGTGGGAATAATGACAGCTACCTAGTGAGCAGGTTTTCTTGTGTGTGTCTGTCATTAGGAAGAATAACACAATTTGAAGATGATTTATCTGTGAATCAAATGGCCAAACTCCTGTTTCCACATGTCAGGAGGAACTGGGTATAGGCTGGGTGAGTGAAGATGGAAGATGTCTCTCCATGGCCATATCTACGCACATTAACAAAAGAACCCACCCAGTTCTTTAGAGGGATCTTGAGCTTTTTAGAGCAATAAATCCTCAAACATCAGATCAGATCTTTTGAAAGCGGCGTCTTTTCTTCAGGAGGTATTTGCTCTCCTCCTCCTTGAATAGACCACGGTTCACGAATTCCTGGGATAGTTTCGCTGTAGAAGCTGAGATCCGGGACATCTACAATCGAGTCTCTGGGCTCTGTGCTCACTCCCACTGGCTGGAATTTTTTATGGGAGTTCGGACAAAGGCCATTTTGTGGTGACTCCCTCTGCCCCCTGCCCAGAACTGGCTCCGCTGGAATGCATTAATTGCTGTGAACAAAAGGACGCCTCTGTCCTCTCTGCTCCATGGCTGTGCATTGATTCTTTATGGCGCTGGCATCAAAACTGCCAGTGTTTCCTCTGGACAGTCTGCGCCCAGAGGGAGGAAGAGTACTGGATCTCCTGTGCTCCTGGGGACCGCTTGTGAGGCTGAGGGGTGTGGAAGATGGCGCATCCACTCACTTAGCAGCCTAGGGGGAAGCCCCTTCCACTGGCCATAGGTCCCTTTGATGTGGGCCATTCTTGATGTCTTTATTGAATTTGTTACAATATTGCTGCTGTTGTTGTTGTCGTTTTTTTTTTTTTTGTTGTTGTTAATTACTGTATTTATTTTAGTTGGAGGTGAATTACTTTACAATATTGTGGTGGTTTTTGCCATACATTGACATGAATCAGCCACAGATGTACATGTGTCCCCCCGTCCTGAACCTCCCTCCCAATCCCATCCCTCGAAGTTGTCCCAGTGCACTGGCTTTGAGTGCCCTGCTTCATGCACTGAACTTGGCCTGGTCATCTGTTTCACACATGGTGATATACATGTTTCAGTGGTCTTCTCGCAAATCATCGCACCCTCGCCTTCTCCCACAGAGTCCAAAAGTCTGTTCTTTATATCTTTGTCTCTTTTGCTGTCTTGCATATAGGGCCATTGTTACTATCATTCTAAATTCCATACATATGCATTAGTATAGTGTATTGGTGTTTTTCTTTCTAGCTGACTTCACTCTGTATGATAGGCTCCAGTTTCACCCACCTCATCAGAACTGACTCAAATGCATTCTTTTTACCAGCTGAGTAATATACCACAGATTTCTTACCCATTCATCTGCCGATGGACATCTAGGTTACTTCCATGTCCTAACTATTGTAAACAATGCTGCGATGAACATTGGGGTACATGTGGCTCTTTCAATTCTGGTTTCCTTGGTGTGTATGCCCAGCAGTGGGATAGCTGGGTTGTATGGCAGTTCTATTTCCAGTTTTTTAAGGAATCTCCACCGTGTTCTCCGTAGTGGCTGTGCTAGTTTGCATTCCTACCAACAGTGTAAGAGGGTGCCCTTTTCTCCACACTCTCTCTAGCATTTATTGTTTGTAGACATTTTGATGGCAGCCATTCTGACTGGTATGAGATGGTACCTCATTGTGGTTTTGATTTGCGTTTCTCTAATAATGAGTGATGTTGAGCATCTTTTCATGTGTTTGTTAACCATCTGGATGTCTTCTTTGGAGAAATGTCTGTTTAGTTCTTTGGCCCATTTTTTGATTGGGTTGTTTATTTTCCTGGTATTGAACTGCATGAGCTGGTTGTATATTTTTGAGATCAATTCTTTGATAGGTGCTTCATTTGCTGTTATTTTCTCCCATTCTGAAGGTTGTCTTTTCACCTTGCTTATAGTTTCCTTTGCTGTAATATTGCCACTGTTTTATGTTTTCTGTATTTGGGCTGAGAGGCATGTATGACATTAGCTCCCTGACCAGGGATCAAACCTGAATCCCTTGTACTGGAAGGTGAAGTCTTAATCACTGGATCACCAGGGAAGTCCCAATAAGGTTCCTTTGGGCATGTGTCCCAGGGACTGACTCCGCGGGTACAGTTCAGCATGGTGAACTATCAGCACCTTGCAAAGGTGTTCAGTCCACCCACTAGGCATTGATTTAAGAAGAAACCTGCTACCCAGAGAGGCTTCAAAAAGGAGACAGAGGAAGGCCATGACCAGGGGGTGGGCTAAACACCTGTATGAAAGCTTCTTGAAAGAATGATGATACAAAAATGAGCCAGCAAGGATGGAGGACAATTTTTAAAGATGGGGGGCAATCAGGATACAGAAAAGCCAGAACACAGGACAGTCCATTGAAAGGCCGCTACGAGATGCAGTGACATGAGGAAGCCCAGAGTCTTCAGACAGAAACACAGGCTCAGGTAGGAGACCTCTGGTAGGAGACCCTGGCGTTACTTCAGGGAGGGCCAGTTGGAAGCCATCTTTGGAAGGCCAGCTGGGCTGGGCAGCCCCCTTTTCCTCCTTCAAAAAGCAATGCCTTCTGCCTACTGACTCTGATAGTGAGAGTGACTTTTATATTATAGAACAAACAGATGAAAGGATGAGACAAAAGGTAAAAGATCTGAGACCCAGAAACTCCAAAGAATACATTTTGAACAACTTTGAAAAGACATAAAAACCCTTGAAAAGTTACAAGGCCCAGATCCTTTCCTGGACAAGTTCTGCTGAGAAATATATGAGCCTAGAAAAAGATGTAAACCTTCCCAATTTGTACCATAAGCTTAACTTTGAAATTAGACAAAAATATAAGAAAACAAAAGACCTAGTAAAAGATGACAGATGAAATACACATGTGTATCTTTTCTCTCTCCCCACCTCCTCACTCAAGGCCAGCCTAAAATGACATTATAGGAGGACAAAATGTATAGGGCTTGTAAGGGCTAGGAAGGCCAGACTGCTGCTAAGTCACTTCAGTCGTGTCTGACTCTGTGCGACCCCATAGATGGAAGCCCACTAGGCTCCTCTGTCTCTGGGATTCTCCAGGCAAGAATACTGGAGTGGGGGTGCCATTGCCTTTTCCAATGCATGAAAGTGAAAAGCGAAATTGAAGTCGCTCAGTCATGCCGACTCTTAGCGACCCCATGGACTGCAGCCCACCAGGCTCCTCTGTCCATGGGACTTTACAGGCAAGAGTACTGGAGTGGGGTACCATTGCCTTCTCCGAGGAAGGCCAGACAGGAGTCCCCAATGGACAAGAGATTTAAATAAGTTTCTGCAAGATGGAAAACAGATGGGAGAGAGAAACTGAATTAGTGAAGAGGAAGAGGGTATGTTCTAATGTGTGTAGGCAAGGAACACTAAAGGAAAACAAGCTATGTAATTTCATGAAACCCCTTGAAGGCTCTGGACTCAGAAGCATCACTTATGGAACAAAGTCAGAGGTGAGATGAGCTGGAGATGAGAAACGGGAAACACTGTCTCCAGTGGGGGTCGGTCTTCATCCAGGGGTCCTGGTTTTCTAGGTCCTCCCCGCTCCTCTCAGAAAACTGCAGGTTTGTGTTCTGCATGGATTAAACAGAAGGTGCTCTGGTCTTGGGCATTTCAGGTGCAATATGTGGGAGGTATGAAATGAAAGTCTGGTCCCCTCTCGCCTCCCTGCCCCTTTCCCCCACTTTGTTCACAGACTCCTCGCTGCTACATGCAGAGGTGGGGGTTTGGGGATCCCTCCCCAGAGAAAATGGCTCTGCACAGTGAAATCTGCCCGTATGTGGAGGCCACCAGGTGACAAGACTTATTCACTGGAAGGACACTTCCAGTGTCCTTCTTAGAGCCTTGGTCTGAAACATATAAAGGAGTTAGGGGTCACTAGGCATTTGAGGCAAGGTTCCAAAATGAACAGGAAAAGAGGGTTTAGCTATGCATGGTAGAGAAGAAAACAAGACACCATGCAGTTTGATATCTCCAAACTGATATGAGATAGCATTGCAGACATGCAAGAGTGCTGTTTTCAGAATAAAACAAAAGTCAGGCCATGTTAAAGGGCTCTTGGAAATTAAAAGTTTTGGAGCAAAACAAATGGAACAGGAAGTCTGGGGGATATAATTGAGGAAATCTTCCAGAACATGAAAGGTTAATGACTAGGTAACAGAAAACAGGATAGAAATGATGGGAACATTAGAGGATCAATTTAAGGGAAATAAAGTCATCTAATATTAGTTCTGGAGGAAATGGAAGAAAGAAAATTATCAAAGAATAGTGCAAGAAGGTTTTCTGGAAGAGAAGGATGGGAGAGTCCACATGATAACCAGCCAAGGGTCCAGCATCATCACCATGACAAACAAAACAAATAACAAGCCCCTTGTGGGTCAGTAGGTCAAGGGGCTTCCCTGGTGGGTCACTGGTGAAGAGTCCATCTGCCAGTGCAGGAGTCTCTGGTTCGAGCTCTGATCTGGGTAGCTCCCACATGCTGCAGAGCAACTAAGCTCGTGCGCCACAACTATGGAACCTGTGCTCTAGAGCCCAGGAGATGCAACGACTGAGCCCACGAGTCACAGCTGCTGAAGCCCGCGTACCCTAGAGTCCATGCTCTGCAGCAAGAGAAGCCACTTCAGTGGGAAGTCTGTGCACTGCAACTAGAGAGTAGCCCCTGATTGCAGAAACTAGAGAAAGTCCAATCAGCAACCAAGACCCAGTGCAGCCAAATACAAACAAGTAAATGAAATCATTAAAAAAAAAGTAGGTTGTAGAATTCTTTAAAAAAAAATGCATAAGAAATCTACCTTTCTGAAATTTCAGAACAATAGTGATTTTAAAAAGACACTGAAAGTTCCAAGAGGGAAACCAGGTCATGAACAAAAAGGATTAGGAATCAAAATGGTATCATGCAGCCCTGGACAGTTCATGACAAAATTCTGAGGGAAAATTATTTTCAACCTACTATTTACTACTGAGATGAACTGGACTCAAGTGTGAGGAAAAAATATGACATTTTCAGGGGGAAAAGGCAATCACACATTTTGCTGGCCATGGAGCTTCACGTCAGAAACTGTAAGGATTTATTCCACTAAAGTGAGAGAGAAAACCAGACACGGAATAAACAAAGGAGCCAGGAAACAGAATATTTAATAGAGGGAAAAAGGTAAATAAAAACTGAATCAAAGCCTCAGGTGTCAGCTGTGTAGAGTGAAGCTCACAGCGCTCCGAGAAAGCTGTGTTGACTCGGGCTGGGACACGCTCCTCCTTGGCTGGGGTCAGAGCACTTGCGCTCTGGTCCAGAATCTTGCAATGGTGTGACTGGCAACTCACCCAAACTCCCTGGACTCCCCATTAGTTTCCTGGCTTGTAAAGAGATGAGCCTGAATGGCATACTTCTTGAGTTTCCTTAGATTTCCAGCAGTCTTTGTTTTGCAGAGCAATAGGAAGAGGTCAGGGATGAACTTTTTCCAGAAAAAATGTGCAAGCATGTATACTTTTCACTTCCTGTGGAACAGAACATTGATACTGGAATAAGAAATAAAAACAAAGCCACTTGACATGTTCTCTAGTTCTGAAAGTCTGCTCTTCCTTCCTTCGGGTGACTAGCCATCAACGTTGAATTTGGGGTGGTCTATACAAGGCTGTATATTGTCACCCTGCTTATTTAACTTATTATATGCAGAGTACATCATGAGAAACGCTGGACTGGAAGAAACACAAGCTGGAATCAAGATTGCNTGATTCATGGGGTCGCAAAGAGTCAGACACGACTGAGCAACTGAACTGAACTGAACTGTGTCCTAGTTTAGATTCCACATGTAAGTGATATCGTATGTTATTTTTCTTTCTCCTTCTAATTCATGGAAAGAGTATTCTTATGTGAATGCTACTTGGTGGTTCAGCTGGTGAAGAATCGGTCTGCAATGCAGGAGACCTGGGTTCATTCCTTGGGTTGGGAAGATCCCTTGGAGGAGGGCATGGTGACCCATTCTGGTATTCTTGCCTGGAGAATCTCATGGACAGAGGAGCCTGGTGGGCTGCAGTCCATGGGGTCATAGAGAGTTGGACACAACTGAGAGACTAAGCACAGCACAACTGGAAACAGGACAGCTTCTGAGTCACGTGTCGAAAATAACAAGATCATCTATCACCAAAAATTATCTGATGAGTGAACTGCTGTTTAGGTCTTCTTTCCATTTTGTAGGAAACTGATTGGAAACCCCTGAACTGGCAACAGAATTCCCTACCTAAGTATCAGAGTGATACACTTCTGAACCTGTTAACAAGTCTCTGAAGTGTCCTGCAGTTGGACATCCTGGGATGTTTTACACCCAAGGCAACACACTCCTGAAAGTCAGAGAAAAGACTGTTTGTGATACAGATGGGGAGCCCGGAGGAGGGTTTCCGAACTCTTCTCCCTGAGGCTGGGTAGGCTGTAGAAATGAACACATGCAGCAGTGGAAGCCCTGAAATGGTTTGAGGGCCTACCTGCCCCTTGGAAAGGGTTCCAGTACCTCCAGAGTTCCGGTGCTCTCCACTGGGCTGGAGAAGAAAACTGGGCTGCATCTAAGACGATGCCCCAGACTCAGCTAAGACTCTTTCCTGTGCCCCCCTTGGCTCTGTTCTTCTGGGCTGCATCCTTGGAGTGGGGATGTCCTCACCTGCCTCCATCCTCTGCCATTGCTTCCTGGAACCCACAGAGACTCCAGGGAGAGAGACTCCTGAGTGTGTGTGTCAGGAATCAGGGAATCCATTTCCAGAATTATTTCTAGGCTTGTGTTTGAAAAGCACAGGAACTCTAGGGAAAAACTAGGTGAAAAAATTGTAAAACTAGGGGAAAACATTAGCCCCAGGATTCATAATAAACCTTGATCTAAATTAGTTTTTGAGCCCATCTACCTTAAGCTGAGAGGAGAGGGAAAAAAAAAAGTCCCCCCTCCCCAGTCTAGTTATTTAAAAATAGTTGTCACCTTTCAAGAAGCCCTTGGTCATTTTCAGGAAGGGCTGGTGAACCGTCCCAGGTTGTGGCTGAGTTGCAGCCACCTGTAATTACATCCTGCCCTGCTGTGGTTCTGTCGTGAGAGACTTCCTTTCCAGTGGGAGAAAATAGTCGCCTGGGGCTGTATAGGTTTCCAAACCCACCCCCCAGGTACCCCTCTTTTGTTCCACAGGATTGAGCGGGTTCTGTGGCTGGGAGGCAGGGACTGTTCCACCTGTGTCTCAGTGAACCCGGGTAAGAAGCTGGGGAGTTGGGATGACTATCCCAACGTTGCAGACAGGAAACCAGTGAGCTTTACTGCATCCCAGAAGTTGTGGACCGTTGTGCTTTCATTTTTGTTTGTTTCCAGGTATTCTTTTATTTTCTCTTTGATTTCTTCAGTGATCTCATGGTTGTTGAGTTGCATATTGTTTAGCCGCCACGTGTTTGTGTTTTTTGGAGTTTATTTCTAATCTCATGGTATTGTGATCAGAAAAGATGCTTAATATGAATTTCAATTTTCTTAAATTTTACCCAGGCTCGCCTTGTGGCTGAGTGTGGAGTCAATCCAGGAGAACGTTCCATGTGTACTTGAGAAGGTGTAGTTGAAACCAGTGAGATTTAAATGACATGTTCATCATCTTGGACCAGAAGAGGCCAAAACAAACCTGCAGCTTGAGTCTGTCTCATCACTGAGCCCACGTCCTTTCCAACACATCATGCGCCCACATCAGACAGAAAGACCCTTTTCATGGTTCTTCTACTGCTGGAGCACGCAGCTCCTGGCTGGGGCAGGTACCAGGAGGGGACGTAGGCAGTTGCTGCAGGTGATGCTGTGATTTTTAGGGATGCCTGGCAGATAGGAGTCCTGAGCAGCATTACCCAACCCTTTCTACATCAAGGCTCAAAGAGAAAAGGAAAACGTGTGTTCTGCAGTTACTCAGTGGGAGCTGGCCAAGGCTGGAGGCCAGGGGCCCGACCTTGACCTGGCTGCTGAAGGAGGCACCCTGCCTGCGTGCCAGGTGCTGACCCACCAAGCACGTCATAAGGGAACCACCGCTGTCGACAGCGGGGCCTTTGCAGAGTTGCGTCCCTTCATGCGATGAGCCATGGGTGGTGCGTTCTTCACCTTTAAGAATCCTCAAATATTTTTATAAAGATTAAAGAAAGGGCTATCTGAACAAACATAAGATTTGGTATGGTTGCCCAAATCCAAGTAAAGCCCTTCTTTGTTACAAAGTTTGCCTGGATTTCCAGGCCCCACCCTAGACTTACTGAATCAGGTCCTCTGCAGATGAGGTACTGAAATCTGCATTCTAAGAGCTCTCAGGGAAGTTCCGATGTGGCCTGTTCCTCACTGGGGAATGTTCTCCCAGAGCCACAGCATCCCTGTGCTGTGACTGGTGAGCTAATTATTGGCCTATGTGAAGCAGTTAGTATTTTTATGAGCATTCCGGGGAAGTGTGGGGTGGGCGTAGAGGAGCTGATGTTGATTCCAGGCGAGCACAAATCCTGCTTGTTTGCAGGAGTCTGCAGAGGGCTGGTCTACCATCTTCGATATGGAGGATTGTAGCTGGCATCTCTCTTCTCTGCACCCCACCTGACAGGCTACCCGGAGGACGGTTCAACCTCCATTTCTGAACAAAGATGTCTGCCTGAGCTCCTACCTCTTTGGGGGCCCTGATGAGCCAGGCTAGGTCAGAAGTTCCTTTTTAAAATCTAGTTAGAGGGCAAACCTGGAGCAAGCCTGGACAATGAGCCTCGGTCTCCACTGATTCCTAGAACTCATGTGCTTTCTTGAGCAAAAGGCAGCCAAAGGCTCAAAAAGCACCCCCAGGCCAAAGGCCACAGCATCCCTGATTTGTAGGGTTTCCTGGCTTGTAGCCTTCCCGTCCTTTCTTTTTGCGATTTCTCTCTTTATGTTGAGAGCCTCACCTAGGGAGAGAAGGGGCATAGAAGATAAAGGGGAGCCAGCTGCTTCTTCTACTTCTGCTTCACCCCAATTTCTTTTATGGCAAAACCAACTTGTGGTCACCAGGGGACCAGCTCTGTGTAGGTAACCAGATGGCTTTTTTTCTCTCAAGCCAGCATCTCCCACTGACAAAACTAAACCCCCAGCTCTGGACCAGGGCAGACGGCTTGCCTCAGCTCCTTCCTGGAGTAGACACAGGGACAAACACACGCTGTCCTGTCACCTTCTCTGCCTCCTCTTTGTGCCTTGCAAGTGACACACCTTCCTTTGGCCCTTGGTTTGGGAAAAAAATTCATGTTCCTGATCCACGTTTATGTTTTTCCTACCATTGCTATTTCATACATTCTCATTCATTTAACATGTAAGACTGTGATATTATTATTGTTGTTGTTCCATCTCTGTCATGTCCGACTCTTTGCAACCCCGTGGACTACAGCACACCAGCCTTCCCTGTCCTTCACCATTTCCTGGAGTTTGCTCAAACTCATGTCCATTGAATCTATAATACTTCCAACCATTTCATCCTTTGTTGTCCCCTTCTCCTCCTGTCTTCAATCTTTCCTAGCGCCCGTCTTTCCCAATGATATTATTAAATAATGTGATGTTGTTACATCATAACATTGTAATATTATTATTACATACTGTGATATTAGTGTTACACAATGAATTAAAATTAAAATTAAAATGGCATCTTGATCCAGGGCCCTCTCCTCCAGCACAGCCTCTGCCTGCACCTCGCTCTGGCAGCAGTGTTGGCGAAGAGGTCACTGGAGACTCCCTGGTGGTGTCAGGTTGGGTGGCATGTGACCCAGTACCAGTACCCTGTGCAGGTAACCACTGTGTGTATTCCAGCTTTTCAATATTGCATACAGTTTCCTTCCATCTTCACTACTTGAGTAATAAGAATACTAATTCTACCTCACGTTGCTTCTGCTGAATCATTACAGCCTCTGTGGTAGTTTTCAGGACACTTTCCCTAAGAATTTGACAATGAGTGGCCAGGAAATTGGGTCTACCAGAGGTGATTCCTTGCTTGTGTTTTAGGCTCTTTGAGAAATAGAGACAATGATTACCAGCAGGATATGAAGAAGGGGACGTGGAGAAGTAAGAAATCTCTTGGAAATGGAAGGTTGTTTGCAAACTGGGAAGTCACCGAAGAGACAGTGAGGTTCCAATGACAGGGTATCTGGTGGCTCCCAGGCAGGACAAGTGTATGATTCTCGACCAGAGTTTTGCAACATCGAATGTGATGACTAGGCTACTCTCTCGATGACTCAAGATCAGACTTCCTAAGAGAGCAGATCTACTTAGAGCAGCCTGGGTGACAGCTCCTTAGCCTGCTGGCCAAACTGCAGACAGGCCACTCGTGCCCACCTGTGGCCGGTCAGCTGTGGCCGCGGGTGCTAGGTGGAGGTGAGGACCACGTGATGTGGAACGTGGCCATTGTCTTAGCTTGAGTTCCTCTGAAGATTCATGTGGAAGTGATAGATCAGAGGATGTTCATGTGGAAAAGCTGGTGGAGAAACAGAGCAGTGGGTCTGGAAGAGAAGTCAGGATAAGCAGGAGTGTGATGGCAGGGAAAGTCCCTGGTGGTGGTGAGTGGGGGGTGACTTTGGTTCAAACCTACAGGGGAGCCCTGGGGATGGCATATGTCACATCTCAGCATTGTCTCAGCTGGGCTCTTTCCACTCTTGAACTTGGTCTTTGGTTAAGGGCTGGCCTGATGCATGGCTTCTCATCTTTTCTGGTGCAGGCAAGCTAGATTCTGGAGATCCTTCTTCAGGGAGAGTAGAGTCCACTGCTGGAGGGAAAGTCCACCAGACACCAGCACTCGAGAATGGCCAAAGAGTCCGAGGTTGGGGGGATCGGAGCACCAATAGCACCTCTACAGCCTCCCAAATAACTCTCTGGAGAGGCTTTCTTCCCCAATCTCAGAGGTCATGGCTGATTCCATCAGCTGAAAAGTCTTTCCTCTATGGCCTGACTATAACAACAACAAACCCGAGTGGAAACTAGGAGCAGGTTGTAGCAGGAGCCTTCAGTTTTCTAGTAACTTTGTCCACAGCGTGACCTCAGCAGAAGCAATCGACTGAAGCGGACCGAAATCAGACAAAGGCTAACACCAGGCAGACCACAATCACCACCAACCACATTCTGCCTATTTCTAGTTTACAAATGAGCGATAAAATATCTTCAGTCACATCAACAAAAATAAATTAACTTTCTTATTAAGTCATGTGAAATGCCATTTCAAATATCTCATACATAGCATATCTATGTATATCCAACTCCGTTTTTATTTCTACACACGTTTCAGTCTAAAGAGCTACATGATTTCCCATGTAACCTGTGAACCAATCTTCCAGAAGTCCCTGGATGACTGCTGCTTTGCCCTGTCAGAACTCCAGATTGAATTCCTTTCTAACACTTCTCACCACCCTGGAGCCTGCACCACAGGGGTTTTGCCTGGCCAGATGATAATCTCTTTAAAGATAAGCACAGGGGCCCACTTCCACTGATGTAAACATTTAACAGCTGGCTCTCTTGGGTAAATGTCTGTATATATAAACACATAAGTTTACTACACATTTTACTATATAAAGATAGATATTAATAACATACAAGTTATAAATAATCACAAAAATCACAGGGCTCTGGATTGTAAATTCCACATAACCAACTGATTTTCACCACACACTTTTATTGATTTTTGTTACACTCTTCTATCTCTAGCCAACCCTGCAACGATGAACAAGAGTTTCAACTTGACCGTTGATCGATATTTTCCTTTATGTTAATGAAAAAGACAAAACTGGAGATGTATCCCGAAATTTCACTTAATAAAATGAACTGCTTCTTTGCTGAATCAGATGTTTGCCTTCAGTAAGAAGAGTGTAGCTTCTTTTTTTGTTTGTCACAATGTAGGGCCACACACACAAGACTTAAGTTTCATCAGTATGATAGCATTTTCTTTATGACGTTCTTGAGTCTAGACAATCAAGAAAACAATAAATCAATCTTTGATTTATAGCTTTTAATGATTTTCATGGTTTAAATACTCCCATCATGGTCAATTCCAATTTATCAATGTGATATCACTGAACTTAAAGATGGGAATGGATATTGTCATTACGTATTGATTTTATACCATAACAAGGCAACAGATGAAAAGAAACTCAAGAGGGGATTTCCCTGGTGGTCCAGTGGTTAGGACCTGGAGCTTTCAGTGCTGAGAGTCCAGGTTCAATCCTTGGTTGGGGAACTAATATTCTACAAGCTGTGTGGAGCAGCCAGAAAAAAAAAAGAGAGAGAGAGAAAATAAACTCAAGAGGATGAAAAATAGTACAGTGCTGTAAAAGAATCAGAAAGTGATGTTTTGAGTATTTGTTGCCATTGTCAAAATACAATTTATTTAATTGTACATTGAAATAATTTCATTTTTAATAATGACTATAAAACAACAGGCTTACAGAATTCCTGAGAACTTATCAATGGGCTCTTGTGAGCCAGTATAAACCAAATTACAGCCAGTTACCTAGTTCACTGGCTTGCATGTCCAGTGTTAAAAAACACTCTGATTGCTTTCATGATCTTGGTCCAGTAAATTCGAGACACTGTCTCTGTTTGACATGTTCTATCACTTTCACTAAAGTTTAAAACCTCTCAGTGGTAGCTGAGTTCAGAAGCTAATTTTTCTTTTTTTTTGAACTTTTTATTTTGTTTTGGGGTATAGCCAATTAACAAACAATGTTGTGATAGTTTCAGTTGAATCGTGAAGGGACTCAGCCATACATATACATGTACCCATTCTCCAAACTCCCTTCCCATCCAGGCTGCCACATAACATTGAGCAGAGTTCCCTGTGTTATATGGTAGGTCCTTGTTGGTTATCCATTTAAGTATAGCAGTGGGTACACATCCATCCCAAACACCCTAACTATCCCATCCCCCCATCCATACTCTTGGCAACCTTAAGCTCCTTTCAGTCTGTGAGTCTGTTTCTGTTTTGTGAATAAGTTTATTTGTATCATGTCTCTTTAGAGTCCACACATAAAGAATGTCATACGGACCTAGAGAATCTCATACTGAGTGAAGTAAGTCAGATAGAGAAATATTGTTATGACATCCCTTATATGTGGAATCTAAAAAAAATGATACAAATGAACTTACTTAGAAGCTGATTTTTCTTAACTGATAAAGAGTCATCTAGATGAAAAATGGTGTATCACTGCTTAAGGACAAGCCTACTCAGACCTATTAGTCTCTTTGCTTGTAACAGTCACATTTAAAAAATAATACAGTCTCTGCAAAATCTTTGCAAGAATATTACAAAATGGCTTCAGCTCTTAAAATGTCAGATCTTTTGAGTAGCCTTGATATAGTTCTCTGCTTGTTCATATATCGCCTGAAGTATAATTGATAACCTAACTTTTACCACTGTATGACTTTGAACAACTTTAAATGGAAAGTTCCCCCCCTGTCCTGCTTGTGCCTTTGTCTTCTCCTTTACATGGCCAGGACCTCCCCTATAGTACTTAAAATGAGTCATCTTTGTTGTTGATGATGATTAATTGATGATGTTGGCCTGCCAATAAATACCAGGACCTTCTAAATGGAACTTTGAATTTTAGAGGTGTCCCAGATCATATAAGACTTTAGGTTATGGAGATAAATAAACTGTCTAGCCATCTCAGCTGCTGATTAATACTCTATAATGCACGTCCCCTGATAACTCCAACCTGAGTTGCTTATCCCTCCAGTTTCATTTCTTTCAGGGAGTTGGGGAGGCAGTCCAACTGGCCCTGTTGGAGTGGTTGCCATTCCCTTTAGATGAGCTAAGAACCCTTAGCTTTTCCAGAACCACTTGTAAGTGAGCATCTGAATTTCAATCTATTTTCTGGAAAGAGTTTCAACAGAGCACAGTATTAATAGTCTTCCTTTTAGGCCCCTGAGGCATCATTAGCCCCATTCTATGGAGAGATACAACAGACCTGGGATGTTTTCAGGGTTTGCCCAAGACCACATCATCAGTAAGAGCAGGGGAGAGAAGCTGGTCCTTCTTTTTCCAAGTGCTCATTCATTCTCTCAAGAGACACGCGGTGGTAAAGAATCTCTCTGCCAATGCAGGAGACACAAAAGAGGCGAGTTTGATCCGTGGGTCAGGAAGATCCTCTGGAGAAGGAAATGTATTATTACCTGGGAAATCCAATGGACAGAGGAACCCGGTGGGCTATATATAGTCCATGGGGCTGCAAAGAGTTGGACACGCTTGAGTGCATGCATGTGTGCCTGCGCGCACACAAACACACCAAACTTGATGGTGTGCTGAGGCTAGAAAGGAGAATATATGAGAAGGAATACAGCCATTGGATGTGGAGAAAAGACTGTGGAGTTTGGAGTCAGACATACCTATATTAGACTCTAAGACCTCTTGGCTAATGTGACCTTGGTCAACTTATTTAACCTTGGTAAGTCCCTGACAAAGGGGGATCATATCATCAATTTTATGGGGGTATGATGGAGGTCATAGAGGATGTGTATGAAGCTGGCACAGAAGGAGCACTTCAAAATGGTTCCTGTGACTAAGGAACCATTGAAGAATAGGGACATTGTCTGATGGGGAAGGCAATATGTGAAAACATACAACAATGAGATCACAGAGGATGGGAACATGAGTGAGGGACCTGTGGCATCCACTGTTTTCTACTTGATTTTAAAGTAATGCAAAAATGTGACCCTGGGCATGTCACTTAGCCTCTAGGACACAGTTCCTCACTTGCTAAGCAAGGGAGCTAGAATATCATATCTGAACTTGATGGAGTCAGTGTACCTTGGCTCTCTGGAAATATTCCCAACAAGGTGTGCCCTGCAATTTCATGTCATTGAAAACAGTCATTCAGTGAAAAAAGCTGATGGTAAAACACACCCCTACAGATAACCTAGTAACATAAGCAAAACATAACAGTGACAACTGCTATTACTTTTCTATTGTCGTAAGAAGATAAAATTCTCAGTGAATGCATCACACACTCAAGTTGCCAATAAACCCTCCATAAAGTGCTTTTCTGTAAATATTAGTGCTATATTCTGTTCATGAAGGCCACTGGGATCCCATACCCAGTTATAGATTAAGGAGCTCACAGTCCAGGAAAGTTCCAGTGGAGGGTTGTGGCAGCTGGCTTTCCTGCATGCAGTGTGTCAAACAAGGCTGGACTAATGGACTAGGGATTGGAGACACAGATTCTGACCACTAGACCTGGACTTTGAGCCCGTGGAGACTGGGATAGTTGTGAGATCAAGCAGGAATCCATGTAGAGGCCATGCACAAAGATCATTTATCTAAGGATTTGACAAGGCAAGGAAGGGCAGTATAGGTCAATAACTCAGAGAAGCAGGAACGCCCAGGGGCTTAATTCAGTACCAGCCATGGTTGGGTTGTGTTGGAAGGTGGAAAGGAAGGTCCTGATGGAGGAAAAGAAGTGAAAGATGCTGGAAATATTTCAGACATCTGAGTGGAGGGAGGCAGCGTGCTTCTGTGAAAAATCTTCTTTCTCATTGGATGAGGGCTTCCTTGGTGGCTTAGATGGTAAAGAATCTGCCTGCAATGCTGGAGACTCAGGTTTAATCCCTAGGTTGGGAAGATCCCCTGGAGGAGGGCATGGCAACCCATTTCAGTATTCTTGCCTGTAGAATTCCGTGGATGGAGGAGCCTGGTGGGCTGTAGCCCATGGGATTGCAAAAAGTCGGATATGACTGAGTGACAAACACTTTCACTTTTCTCTAATGATGAGGGTGTGAGTGAGAGAAGAGTGAGGTATGGAGGGTGATGAACAGGCCTTCACAGAGATAGAGGCTAAGCTCTTCATTTACCACAAGTCTTGGTCAAACAGGGGTGAAATAGGAGTTTTAGGACAATAGTCCTTCATGAATTAGGGAAAACTGAGTCAACAGATTTCAAATAGCATCAGATCTTAGACCAAACAGGAATGGCACTGATGTCCAGTAGCAGCAAATCTAAAGCAACGCACACCTCAGGGTTTGAAAGGAGGAACAGAGGAGCAGGCCAAGGACAAGCCAGCCATGGGTGTGGAGACAATGGTGGGGATCCAGGAGTGAAGATGGAGGGACCACATGTTGTTTTTGATGGGGAAGTAGAGCTAGGAATGGGCTGATAGCATCTTTTTTAAGTTAAAAAATTAAAAAAAAATTTATTTTGGCCTTGCCATGTGGCAGGCAGGATCTCAGTTCCCCTAACTCCCAAGCAGTAGAAGGGTGGAATTTTAACCACTGGCTGATAGCATCTTTGACAAAGAGTAATGGGCTGAGTGATGGGAAGCCCCAGAGAGACAGGCAAGGAGGCTAGGTGGTTATGGGGCTGAGGGGATGAAACATAGCAGATAAGGAACTCAGAGGTAGAGAGGGCCTCAAGCAGTGTGTTCCTTGAGCAAAGTTAAAAAACAGGCATGATCTGCTTTATTGCTTCTCCTCCTTACCTTTGATGATCTCCTATTGCTAATCATCACATACATCCTTTCCCTTAACCAAAAAAACAAAGCAAATCACCTCCTGTGTGGCTGGACTAAGCCACAAGCTGCAGACACAGGGATGAAAAGAAATAGATACACCCCCGAGTTTCTGGAGCTGCTGAGAAGAGTGAGATTGAATCACAGAATGCAGGTTGTTTAGGTTTATTCTCTTCATAAACAGAGAAAAATAAGCAGTTAGAAGGTGTCTATTGTAAAATAAACCTAAAGAGTGAGATAACTAACCTCTTAATTCCAGCAAAGACTTGATAATCACAGAACAATTTTTTGGAGGGAAGGTTTCTAAGTTATTTTAAGAAATCATCCAGTTATTTCTGTGGAGATCAGAGTTGACCAATAATTAGGAAGTTTTAAATTTTAGTGACTCAAACTATCATGCAAAAGACCGAATCTGCTATCATTTTTCCTATTTATTTTAAAATCAGACATTGACTGATTTTGATATTCAATTAGCAATGATATTGGGCATTATGTTGTGTGCAGTCACAAAGATTGAGTATCATCTCAGACGAGTTTGCAGGCAGTTTTGGCTCAGAGGTTAAAGCGTCTGCCTCCATTGTGGGAGACCCGGGTTTGATCCCTGGGTCGGGAAGATCCCCTGGTGAAGGAAATGGCAACCCACTCCAGTAGTCTTGCCTGGAGAATCCCATGGACGGAGGAGTTGGTAGGTTACAGTCCACAGGGTTGCAAAGAGTTGGACATGACTGAGTGACTACATTAAGTCTGTTTCACGACTGCTGCAGGCCTTTTGGCTGGTGGTGATGACTTCATCCACAGCCTGAGGCATCAGAAAGGCCCATCCAGAATTCTGAGAATTAGTACAAAATGCAACACACTGTGCATGGGAAAAGCAATAGAAAGAGTGCTTGTGTGCCCATTCATATCCGACTCTGTGATACCATGTAGCCTGTCAGACTTCTCTGCAAAGGAGAAAAGGAAAGATATACCCATTTGAATGCAGAGTTCCAAAGAATAACAAAGAGAGATAAGAAAACCTTCTCCAGTGATCAGTGCAAAGAAATAGAGGAAAACAATAGAATGGGAAAGACTAGAGATCTCTTCAAGAAAATTAGAGATACCAAGAGAACATTTCATGCAAAGATGGGCACAATAAAGAACGGAAATGGTATGGAGCTAATGGAAGCAGAAAATATTAAGAAGAGGTGGCAAGAATACACAGAAGAACTATACAAAAAAGATCTTCATGACCCAGATAATCACAATGGTGTGATCACTGACCTAGAGCCAGACATCCTGGAATGTGCAGTCCAGTGGGCCTTAGAAAGCATTGCTACGAAACAAAGCTAGCAGAGGTGATGGAATTCCAGATGAGCTATTTCAAATACTGAAAAATTATGCTGTGAAAGTGCTGCACTCAATATGCCAACAAATTTGGAAAAGTCAGCAGTGGTCACAGGACTGGAAAAGGTCAGTTTTCTTTCCAATCCTAAAGAAAGGCAATGCCAAAGAATGCAACTACTGCATAATTGCACTCATCTCACACAGTAGTAAAGTAATGCTCAAAATTCTCCAAGCCAGGCTTTAATAGTACTTGAACCATGAACTTCCAGATGTTCAAGCTGGGTTTAGAAAAGGCAGAGGAACCATACATCAAATTGCCAACCTCCTCTGGATTATTGAAAAAGCTAGAGAGTTCCAGAGAAGCATCTACTTCTGCTTTATTGAATATGCCAAAACCTTTGACTGTGTGGATCACAATAAACTGTGGAAAATTGTTAAAGAAATGGGACTATCAGACCACCTGACCTGCCTTTTGAAAAATCTGTATGCAGGTAGGGAAACAACAGTTAGAATTGGACATGGAACAACAGACTGGTTCTCAATAAAGAAAGGAGTATGTCAAGGCTGTATATTGTCACCCTGCTTATTTAACTTATATGCAGAGTACATCATGAGAAATGCTGGGCTGGATGAAACACAGGCTGGAATCAAGATTGCTGGGAGAAATATCAATAACTTCAGATATGCAGATGACTCCACCCTTTATGGCAGAAAGCGAAGAAGAACTAAAGAGCCTCTTGATGAAAGAAGAGAGTGAAAAAGTCAGCTTAAAGTTCAACATTCAGAAAAGTAAGATCATGACATCCAGTCCCAACACTTCATGGCAAATAAATGGGAAAATAGTGGAAACAGTGACAGACTTTATTTTTTGGCCTCCAAAATTACTACAGATAGTGACTGCAGCCATGAAATTAAAAGATGTTTGCTCCTTGGAAGAAAAGTTATGACCAACCTAGACAGCATATTAAAAAGCAGAGACATTGTTTTGCCAACAAAGGTCCATCTAGTCAAGGCTATGGTTTTTCCAGTGATCATATATGGATGTGAGAGTTGGACTATAAAGAAAACTGAGTGCCAAAGAAATGATGCTTCTGAACTGTGGTGTTGGAGAAGACTCTTGAGAGTTCCTTGGACTGCAAGGAGAGCCAACCAGTCCATCCTAAAGGAAATTAGTCCTGAATATTCATTGGGAGGACTGATGCTGAAGCTGAAACTCCAATACTTTGGGCACCTGATGTGAAGAACTGACTCATTTGAAAACACCTTCATGCTGGGAAATATTGAAGGCAGGAGGAGAAGGAGACGACAGAGGAATGGTTGGCTGGCATCACCACCTCAAGGTACATGAGCTTGAGTAGACTCCGAGAGTTGGTGATGGACAGAGAGGCCTGGCAACTGAACTGACATGAACCGAGGCTCCTCTGTCCATGGGATTCTCCAAGCAAGAATACTGAAGTAGGTTGCCATTTCCTCCTTCGGGGGATCTTCCTGACCCAGGGATCGAACCTGAGTCTCCTGTTGTGTCCTACACTGGCAGGTGGATTCTTGATCACTGAGCCACCTGGGAAGTCCCAGTAAAAAGAGTGAAGTAAAAGTCATTTACTCATGTCTGACTCTGCAACCCCATGGACTATACAGTCTATGGAATTCTCCAGGTCAGAATTTGGAGTGGGTAGCTTTTTCCTTCTCCAGGGGATCTTCCCAACCCAGGGATGGAACACAAGTCTCCCGCATTGCAGGCAGATTCTTTACCAGTGGAGCCACAAGGGAAGCCCAGTGAAAAGGATAGCTCAGGGTAATTGTTCTTCATGCCAGATATAGGAAGGGTTGCTGGTAAGGAATATGGGAAGGAAAAGGCCTGGATGCTGGGAAAGATTGAGGGCAGGAGGAGAAGGGGACGGCAGAGGATGAGATGGTTGGATGGCATCACTGACTCAATGGACATGGGTTTGGGTGTACTCCGGGAGTTGGTGATGGACAGGGAGGCCTGGCGTTCTGCAGTTCATGGGGTCGCAAAGAATTGGAAACGACTGAGCGACTGAACTGAACTGAACTGAATATGGGAAAATAGGATGACATTGGCAGGGCGCTGGTAAGGGTCTGGGAGCCTAGACTTGGTTTGTCCTTGCCTAAGTCAATGAACTTTTCAAAGTTTGAGTACGTAATGGAAGGTGCATGGATGAACACTGATGTAGGTAAGACATGTGGCGCAGACCTATCCAAACAGGGAGGACTCCTGTTTACAGTAGCGCCAAATCATTTCCTGAGAGTGAGGAAGTGCGGAAAGCTCTCTGGATAATCCCTTCATGGAGCGAAGCAGGTGGAAATGTGGGTGCCTGTCAGCATTCCTAGAATGGATCACCAACGTCTGGCGGGGAATCCCTCACCCCTTCACCCTTCCCGCCCCAAGGTCTTCCGGGAGCCGTAGTTACTATGCGTCAGAGCGTCCATGGCAACCATCACCAGCCCGCTGGGTTTGTCTCCTCCCCCCAGCTCCCATCACCCGCCTCTCTCTCTCCACCGGCCAATCGGCTGCCTCGGCGTGCCCGCAGCGGCGGCCGTTGAGTGGTCCGTGTGCGCTGACGTCACAGGCGGGATAGGCGGGGCCAGGGCTGGTCGGTCCTCCGAGCCTCAGCGGGTTGTAGGTGGTGGGGCTGCGACCCCTCCCACTGCGACCCCTCCCGCTCACCGCCCGTTTCCCTGCCCTTCACCCGGCACCCCTGACAGGTGAGTGGTCCGGTGGGCTCCTGACTGCCGCTGGGACGACCCTTACAGCGCCCCGGCCCCGATTCGGACTCCAACGTCTGGCGTCCGAATTCGGGGTGAGGTCTTGGAAACCCTGGAATTCTCACCTCCCCGTCCATCTTCACTTCTCTCCTCCCATCCTTCCAAATAAAAACTATACAAACCCATAGGCACCCTTACCCAGTCCCCCAAGCCTTCCTAATGCATATTTCTGATGCTTTTCAAGGATTGAGAAGTTATTTCTAAATGCAGAACCAGGAAGGGGGCGTCAGAACCTCAGGCCCTAAGTATAATATCTTACACCTGTTACCGGTGCGGTGCCCCAACCTTGGTCCTTGTTCTCCCGGATTCCTTACCCAGGTCTTCAGAATGCAGCCGAGGGGAGGGCTGGACAAGCAGTCAAAGAGGTGCTGAAATTCGGATCGCGGCAGTTGCTCACTGTCCATGGCCTTTTCTGTTTAGCCCTGGCTATGACGTGCTCGCTTGTATTTTGACAGTTTACACCAAGTCTCTTTTTTTCTCCCTGGATTCTTGTGTAGCTGTAGGTAAATAAACATTTTATAAATGGGTAAAATTACTCATTTGGCTATTGTGAAAAAAGCAAGCAAATTGTTTGACTTATAGGTCAAGTGTTTTGAAAAAATCTTCTTTTTCTTTTTAAAAGAAAATATTTCACAAAATAAAGTGTTCAAGCATGCATGTATGCCTTGTTTAAAAAAATAAAAAACCAAGCAGCTGTTACAGACAGGGAAGAGGCCGCATATGTGTCCCTTGGGAATTTCACGTCCTTTCTCTCCTTCCCCACCTACCAGAATATAGTGTTTATTTATACTCTGCATATTTTTATACTTTTACTCCTTAGGTATTTATCCAGAAACCAATATATAGCGTCCTTTTGAACAGTTATATAATGATACCATTCTATGCATGCTCTAGGTCATTGCTTTTAACTGTTGTGTGATAACTCTGGCATGAATTTACCACAAATTACTCTTGTCGATGGACTTTCAGGCTCTTCCCTTTTAAAAACTACTAGAAGCATATTCTTGTACATTCTAGTTGTATACAAACTTGGGTTTTTTGTATTTGTGAGTGTATATATAATGTATATTGAATTTTAGTTTTTAGAGAATGTGCATTTTCCACTTTAATAGATACTGCCCCATACGTAGTTTTTCAATGTGTAGTGATTTATACTCTCACGAGCAATGAAGAGAGTTTCTTATCAAGCTTTTATTTTAGAAGAAAGAGTTATTAAATTTTCCCTGAATTCTTATTTAATATATGCATAGGGAGAAATTACTTAAACATTGAAATATGATATAATTTCTTCAAGTCTGGTACTTATTAATGTGTTAAGAGCAGTGTTTTATTTCTGTTTCAGCTTGAAATTGTAATTAAATACATATGGCCAAAGGAACAGAGGTTTTGTGTGATTCTTTCAAGCCTGTGCTGGCCACTGATCTGAGACAAGGTGTGAAACAATTCATGGAAACTTTCTATCCTTGTCATGCCTTCTGTAGACTATAATTTATAGGTTTTTATACATTAAAATATTTATGATCTTAAAGCCTTGCCTAAATGTGCTAATATTTTTCTCCAACTTGAGGCCACTTTTTGGGTTTTAAATAGAGCTTTCCTGGATTTACAATCTCTGTGTGATTAATTATATTTTAGCATGTTAATATTTATAGAAGACTATTATAGCATTTTTCCAGTATGTAAATAACTATTGACCTCACCTTCAATGAATACAGTCAAATACTGTATTTGAGTTTGTAACAGGTCTTATTTCTTAAAATGCCTTTTGGTCATGACTAAAAGCAAAAAATAAAAAACAATTGCATGATTTAGGGGATGAATTTTTCCACAGCTATTTTCAGTCATCTTTCCAAAGAATTTGTTTAGTTTGCTTGCAAATATGAGATATTTATAGCATCAGTTAATGATCTTAGTATGTGCTGCTCATGGCCTCTTGGGAAGAGACTGAGTTAGAATTTAGAAAATAATTTAAATATTGTGAAAGGCACATCACCCAAGTAAGTGATGGGCTTTTAAAAACTGATATTATTCCTTAAAACTTGGGCAGAATTTATCATTGGACCCATCTGGGCCTGAAGTTTTTTTTGAAGAAAGATTTTAAGTTACATATTCAATTTCTTTAATTCCTACACAGCTATTCAGGTTACCTTTTTCTTCCAGTTAATTTTGGTTGGTTGTGTTTTTAAAGAATTGTGCCTGTTTCCTCACTGTTGTCAAATTCCTTGGCATAAGGTTGTTAGTAATAGCACCTTATTAACTTCTAATGTTTGCAAGGTCTTTAGTAGTATTCCCTCTCTCATTTCTGGTAGTACTTTGTCTTCTCCTTTTTAGAATCTGGATCAGTCTTGCAAAAGGTTTATCAATTTTACTGTTAAGATTTCATTGCTTTCCAAAAGTTTGTTCATTTTCTATTTCATTGACTTTTTATTACTTCTACTTTGGGTTTACTTTGCTTTCTTTTTTTTTTTGCTAGCCATTACAATGAAAGTGTAGATCATTGATTTTAGCTCATTATTTTCTAGTATAAGTGTTTAAAGCTAAAAGCCTCACTCAAAATACACTTAGCTGCATTTCATAAATTTGATATGGTCTGTTTTTTATTCTCATTCAGTTCGAAATATTTTCTAATTTCCTGTGTGATTTCTTCATTGACCCAAAGGGTATTTAGAAGTGTGTTGTTTAGTTTCCTACTTTCTGAAGATTTTCCAAATACCTTTCTACTATTGATTTTTAGTTTAACTCTGATATGGTCAGAGAGAACATATCCTGTAGAGCTTTAATTTAATTACACTGTTGATACTTATTAGAAATTAAAATTGAGAAATTAAAAATACTGACTCTTTTAAAAATAATGAAAGCCTCTTAGATAGTAGCATAAATAACACTTTCCATTGAAAAAACATATTTTCTGAAACAAATTGAGTGAGAAGAGTGGTGGTGGTGTTTTACATTTTTGGTAAAGTTTTAAAAATTTCTCTTATCTGGCTCTCATATCTATTTCTATATTGTCTGTCGTGATAGCACATATCATGTCACCTCTGGAAACCTCTAGTGTACGTTTGTGAGAGAACAAGAATGAAAAAGGCAAATTGCATCTGGGTGTTTTCTATAAAAATAATTTTGACCTTGTCACCCCAGANGTCGTGATAGCACATATCATGTCACCTCTGGAAACCTCTAGTGTACGTTTGTGAGAGAACAAGAATGAAAAAGGCAAATTGCATCTGGGTGTTTTCTATAAAAATAATTTTGACCTTGTCACCCCAGAGGAGGTCTGAGGCAAGCCTATGGTTTCCTGGATCATGTTTTGAGAACTGCTGCTCTAAAGTTTACAGTATGCATTTTTGACTTATTGCAGTATACATTTAAATAACATTATTCCATTTAATCATAAGACCTTGCAGTAGTACTTTTCCATTTCAGCTCTCCCGTCATTTGTGCTATTATTATCATACAACTTTTGTTTTTTTATAATAAACTTCACAGTACATTTTTTATTATTTTTACTTTAAACAACCATCTTCTAAAGAAATTTAAAAGTTAGAAAAGGTTTTTGGTTTTTTTTTTCTATTAGCACACATACTTAACATTTCTGACACTTCATTCCTTTGGGCAGATTCAAGTTTCCATCTGGTATAATCTCCTTTTGCGTGAAGAATTTCCTTTACTAAGTCTCTTACTGCAGTTCTGCTGCTGCTGAATTTTCTTGGCTTTTGCTCTTTTATTAAGAAAAAAATTTTATTTTCAACTTCATCTTTGAAGGATACTTTCACTGGAATAGAATTCTAGGATTACAGTTTCTTCCAGTCCTTTAAAGAGGTTGTTTGATGGTCTTCTGGCTTGCAGAGCTTCTGAGAAGAATTCTTCACTTATTTTTTTTCTTGCCTACCTAACTCCTCTGATTAAAAATTTTTCTCTTTCTTGTGGACTTTCAGCATTTTTATTAAGATGAGCCTTGAGGAGGTGATTGTAGTGGTGGTGTGTGTGCACACACACAGGCTTGTACTTATCCTCTTGGAGTGTGTGGAGCTCCTTAGACCTAGGGGTTCATAGTTTTCACCAAATTTGGGAAATTTGCTGCCATTATTTCTTTAGATATTTTGCCTCCTCTCCTTCCTAATATGACATTCTAAGTACATGATGTTAGACCACTTGATATACTGTAGTTTACTGAGCCCCTTTTCATTTTTTTCAGTTAATTAAAAAACTCTGTGATTTGGTTTCGTTAGATTTAAGCTCACTAATCTTTGCTTCTCTGGTGTCTATTCTTCAATTAACCCAATCCAGTGAAATTGTGAAAATATATATTTTATGTTTTATCCTTAAAGTTTCTCTTTTAAAAATTTTATTTATTTTAATTGGATGCTAATTACTTTACAGTATTGTAGTGGTTTTTGTCATACGTTGACATGAATCAGCCATAGGTGGNAACCCAATCCAGTGAAATTGTGAAAATATATATTTTATGTTTTATCCTTAAAGTTTCTCTTTTAAAAATTTTATTTATTTTAATTGGATGCTAATTACTTTACAGTATTGTAGTGGTTTTTGTCATACATTGACATGAATCAGCCATAGGTGGACATGTGTTCCCCATCCTGAACCCCCCTCCCACCTCCCTCCCCATCCCATCCCTCTGGGTCATCCCAGTGCACCAGCCCCAAGCACCCTGTCTCATGTGTCAAACATGGACTGGTGGTCTGTTTCACATAATCCTTAAAGTTTCATATGGTTCTGCTTTAAGCCTTCCATATCTCTATTACGTTCTCGTCTTTCTTTAAATACTCGTACATAGTTTTCTATCTCTACCACATCTCCTCCATTTTAATCCCTCTTCTGTTGACTGATTTTTCTCCTATTTATGGGTCACATTTTTCTGCTTCTTGGCATGTCTGGATGTTTTTGATTGGGTGCTGGACATTGTGACATTATATGTTTCAGCATCTTGTTGTTGTCAGGCACTTTACTTGTGGGTTAGCTTCAGTTCTTTGAGGCCTGTATTCAAGCTTTGCTAGAGTCTTTAGTACCTTCATTCTAGAGCTAGGCCAGTCCCATTCTAATGTGTGACCTCTCTGGGGTCTCCACCGAATGCTCCAGGTGATCACTAATAGGTCTCTACTCCAGCTGGTCTGGGTTCAAAATGTCTCTGTGCTTTCTCTGGCTCTAGGAATTGTTCAGCTAACAACACTGCCATCGTTCTTTGCTAAGGTCTGTGGAATGTCTCTTGATGTCTGTACAGTCTATTACTCAGCAAAGACTCAATTGGACCCTACATAGATTTATGGGCGTTCTGTTTCTGCATAAATCGTTTTATTCCAGAATCCTGCATCACAACTTCCAGTTGTCTCAGACTTTTCCAAATTCTGACCTCTTCCTAAACTCACAAATTGAAGTCAGAACTTCCAGGCTGTGTTTGGTTTTCATCTGTTTTTCCCATGGTCTGGAAATTGCCTCCAGGTGATCAGAGGGCTCACCGTATTTGTTTCTCTTCTCTCAGGGATTGGAGTCCTATGCTGCCTGAAAGGCTAAGTCTACTTTTTATTGCTCTATCCTGGTTGAAGGCAGAAATCTATTTTGAATTAAGTATTTTAGGGGCCATGACATTCTTAATTTTCTTGGCCAGTGTGGGGAAAAAAATTACCATGCTGTTGTCTTGCAACAACATTGGATTAGCAGACTTCAGATATGTACACAACACCACACTGAAGCTATTGGCAAGGTATGTGGATTCATGTATGNAGTATTTTAGGGGCCATGACATTCTTAATTTTCTTGGCCAGTGTGGGGAAAAAAATTACCATGCTGTTGTCTTGCAACAACATTGGATTAGCAGACTTCAGATATGTACACAACACCACACTGAAGCTATTGGCAAGGTATGTGGATTCATGTATGATATTAATGCGCGGAAATGGGGAAAGATCTTTTTAACTTTGTTTTTTTGCATTTTAAAATTGAGATTCACATGCCATAAAATTGATCCTTTTAAAGTGTACAGTTTCATGGGTTTTATTAGTATATTCATAAGATTATAGAGCTGTTACAACTATCTAATTCCTGAACGTTTTCATCACCTTCCAAAAAACCTGTATCTGTTTAACAGTCACTCCCTATTCGAGTCTCTCTTCCCAGTCCCCTGGCAAAAACTAACCTGTAATTTCTGTTTCAATAGATTTGTCTATTCTGGGCATTTGATATAAATGGAATCATACAGTATTTGGTGTTTCTTTGTTTGTTTTTATCTGGCTTCTTACAATAAGCATAATGTTTTAGGGGTTCATGCATGTCATTGCATGGATCATACTTTATTCCTTTTTAAGACTGAATAATCTTCTTTTCGGAGAAGGCAATGGCACCCGACTCCAGTACTCTTGCCTGGAAAATCCCATGGGCGGAGGAGCCTGGTAGNCATTGCATGGATCATACTTTATTCCTTTTTAAGACTGAATAATCTTCTTTTCGGAGAAGGCAATGGCACCCGACTCCAGTACTCTTGCCTGGAAAATCCCATGGGCGGAGGAGCCTGGTAGGCTGCAGTCCATGGGGTCGCGAAGAGTCACACGACTGAAGCAACTTAGCAGCAGCAGCAGCAGCAAATGACTTACAGGGCTTCCCAGGTGGAAGAATGGTAAAGAATCCACCTGTCAATGAGGGAGACACAAGTCATGGATTCGAGCCCTGGAGTCAGGAGTATCCCCTGGAATAGGAAATAGCAACCCACACCAGTATTCTTGCCTGGAAAATTCCATGGGCAGAGGAGCCTGTCAGGCCACAGTTCATGGGGTCACAAAAAGTCAGACACGACTGAGCAATTGAGTACAGTCATGACTGATAAAATGGCCTACTGGAGTTAGAATATGGAATACTGGAGTATGGAATAGAGAGAGAATATTGTCTCTCATTTGAAACTTACTGCCATATGTGAGGAGCTCTGTATCTGGGAACTTTTTAAACAACTGAGTTTATACTTCAGATTCAAGGTTTTAAATTATATCCCATCTGTAATTTAAAAATATTACCGGATGCTTTTACAAGCCATATTGATTTTCTCGATTCATAGATCTTCTCTGGCTTGTGCACCTCACCCTTTCACGTGTCACCCTTTGGAGTGGATGACTCATGGTTCAATATTTGACAAACATGGATTGAAATGCTTGATTCAACATCATAGGTGTTGATTAAATACATGTAGTAATTCTACACCTGGGATTCCATGGTTGAAGAACCAAGTGTGACATTAACTTTTAGATTCATTGTCAGTAATTTAAAAAAGCCAATCAAGAGTGGTCTAGTCTTACTTGAAGCTTCTGGCTCAGAGAAAACTGACCAATTTATTTCTATATGGGACTTGAGAAAGAGGTTGAAACTAAAGGTAGCCATGAGGACCCTAAGGTCTCAAGTTACTTTGAATTTGCTTTTTCCAAAAGCAGTGTGTTTCAGAGATTCACAATGGAAAGTGGTTGTTAAGACTTTTGTTTTTTCTGTTGTAACCTAAGCTTGGCCAGTATAAGTCATTTGGGGGCTGAGGGAGGGGAGAAGTAGGAAATAGTCAGGGAGCTAGTGTCGGGGGGGACACCACCTGTGGCGGCGGGCAGCTGTTTCATCACATGTGGTCTGAGTGGATCGACAAATAGATCATTTTGTGGTTTGGGTACCAATGGTGTCAAAACAGTTATTTAAAGAATCGTTGAACTTGTTCTTGTTTTTTTTTTTTTTTCTTTTTTGAGCAGATTACAAAATCGGATCTGATATTATTTTTTATTTTCAGTAAATGAGTCCATAGACATTAACCCCCAAGTAGAATAACATTTAGATGCTGAAATGTATGTCATAGTCTATGGCATCCTTGGCTTTGTGGACTGACAGTGACCTCAAATTCCAGACAATACACTACTTTTCAGCTGGTAAAAAAGGTTGTGCTAAGTCGCTTCAGTTGTGTCCTACTCTTTGCGACCCTGTGGACTGTAGCCCTCCAGGTTCCTCTGACCACGGAGGAGAACAGGCAAGAACACTGGAGTGCACTGCCATACCCTCCCCCAGGGGATCTTTTCGATCTAAGGATCGAACCTGTGTCTCTTACATCTCCTGCATTGGCAGATGAGTTCTTTACCACTGGCACTACCTGGGAAGCCCCCCAAAAGGATGAAGTGCATCTATGTGTTTTAATAAGGAGAGAGATCCAAAATATGTTTATTTTTAAAAATGCATGTTATTGGAATGATACATATAATGATTATGATAATTCAGTTTTTGTATTAAAAAGCCCTGTGCATATGTATGTTAGGGAGATATATATAGATTTAAAAATAGTCTATGTTTTAGTATAAGAAAAGAAAAAATCTGGAAAGAAAACTACTAATGAACTATTCACAATGTATACTTCTGAGGAGTAGTTTTTTGATGGGAAAGAATGGATATTCATCTTTTACTTTGTTTATTCCTTTACACTAGTAATTTTTAAAGTTAACATTTATTGAGCATTTGCTTTGTGCCCAGAACTGTGCTAAGTATTCCAAACACTCAGCCTTGTCCTCCTCAATCCTCATAGCCCTGCAGGGGCTGAGTTACATGTCTGTGTATATTGGAGGTGGCAAGTTGCCAGGAAAAGGGTATCAGGGTACTTCCTTGAACTGTGTTTGCATACTTGCCATTGCTACTCTGATTGCATGTTTATTTAGAAAGCTCGATGGGGCCTGGGGCAGGGGAGTACTAAGTAACCCCTTGCTGCTAATACTGCTTATAGCAATCCAAAGTAGTGATTGCTATTATTATTCCCAATTTAGAGATGAGGCACTGAGAGGTTAAATCATTTGCACGTGTCACAGCTAGTAAAGAGCTCAGCCAAGATTTGAACCCAACCTGTTAAAAAGCATGGTTCTATGTTTGATGCAGGATGCAGGATGCTTGGGGCTGGTGCACGGGGATGATCCAGAGAGACGTTGTGGGGTGGGAGGTGGGAGGGGGATTCATGATTGGGAGCTTGTATACACCTGTGGGGGATTCATGTCGATGTATGGCAAAGACAATAGAGTATTGTAAAGTAAAATAAAGTAAATAAATAAATAAATAAGGGGAAAAAAAAGCATAGTTCAGGCTCTTGATTTGAACCTGTTACGAGACAATGTTACTTCTCATAATTAAAACAAATATTTCAAAAACTCAAATGGCCAGTCTACAAAAAATGTGATTTGAATACAGTCTAGAGATACAGAGATCAAAAAAAATTGGGGTATGTTATCACTAGTGAAGGTGGACATCAAATTAAAACAAATATCTAATGCTTTATCACTGCTACTTATAGTGAGCCAGATATGACCTTTTATGTGTAAGTTTTTGCCTAAGTTTATGTGACTATCTATTTTTGCCTTCCCCTGACCTCTTTTAAACAGGAGAGATTTACAAATAGTGTTTGAGCATCATGGAGCTTCTAGGTTCTACCTTAACGGCAACTTATGCCCACCCTAGACCAACACCAACCAACTTCCTACCAGCCATCAGTGCCATGGCTTCAAGCTACAGGGATCGCTTCCCCCACTACAATTTGACCCATAGCCTGAGCCTGCCTTGGAGACCAAGCACATACTACAAAGCAGCCTCCAACTGGCCAACCTTGGACCCGTACTGCACCAGATCTCAGAGGGTGTCCGAGAGCACGATGCTACCTTTTGTCTCCAACAGAACCACCCTCTTCACCAGGTATACGCCTGACGATTGGTACAGGTCCAACCTAACCAACTTTCAAGAGTCCAACACTTCCCGACACAATTCAGAGAGGCTAAGGGTGGACACATCTCGCTTGATTCAAGACAAATATCAGCAAACAAGAAAAACCCAGGCAGACTCCACCCAAAATTTGGGAGAACGAGTCAATGACATAGGGTTTTGGAAATCTGAAATCATTCATGAGTTGGATGCAATGATTGGAGAGACAAATGAACTAACTGACATTAAGAAAAGATTGGAGAGGGCTTTGATGGAGACAGAAGCTCCTCTTCAGGTAAATATAAGACTTTTTAAAAAGGATTATAACCCAGTCATTGAATTGTCAAGATCATTTATCTATTGCAGTATATTCCACTTAACCTGTAGGTGCCAAGCCCCTATCAATATATCTGTAACAGGTTTCATTGATGATAAAATCACTGCTATTTTTCACACATTTTTCAGAACAGCCGTTTAAGTAGAAAGAATTTGGGAATTTTCTGGTGGTCCAGTGGTTAGGACTCTGTGTTTTCACTGCTGAGGTCACTGGTAAAATCCATGGTTGGAGAACAAAGATCTCCTGCAGGCCCACTGGCACAGCCAAAAAAAAAAAAAGAAAAATCTGCACTCAGGATAATTAAAGCAACATTCTTCAGTTCAGTCACTCAGTTGTGTCCAACTGTTTGTAACCGCATGGACTGCAGCATGCTAGGCTTCCCTGTCCATCACCAACTCCCGGAGCTTGTTCAAACACATGTCCACTGAGTCGATGCTGCCATCCAACCATCTCATCCTCTGTCATCCTCTTCTCCTCCCCCCTTCAATCCTTCCAGCATCAGGGTCTTTTCCAGTGAGTCAGTTCTTCGCAACAGGTAGCCAAAGTATTGGAGTTTCAGCTTCAGCATCAGTCCTTCCAATGAATATTCAGTACCGATTTCCTTTAGGATCGACTGGTTTGATCTCCTTGCCATCCAAGGGACTCTCAAGAGTCTTCTCCAACACCACAGTTCCAAAGCATCAATTCTTCAGTGCTCAGCTTTCTTTATAGTCCAACTCTCACATCCATACATTACTGTATCTCACATCTATCCATACATACATGTAGTCCAGCTCTCCCACCATACATGGAGAAGGGAATGGCAAACCACTTCAGCATTCTCACCATGAGACCCCCATGA
>SJYV01054125.1:1349206-1415937 GCA_006410875.1 Neotragus pygmaeus | reverse complement strand
ACCCTGTAACTTCTCATTGTGCCTCCTCCCTACTGAACACAAGTGCACACAAATACACAGAACCACAGAAACACTAAGAAAGGTCTATAGGACACTAACGAGATTGTTTTAAATGAACTTATCATGAATTGTTTTTTGGGAATCAGAAGTCCTTCCATACTTTCTCTGAGCTCTGGATCATTTTGAGGATTTCTGGTCTGTTTTACATCCCTCGCCACTCCCACTTTAATGAACCCTTAGAATGGTAGCCACTTTTACTTAATTCCAGAGGAGATTAAATTTCTTCCCTTATCATTCCTTTCAGTGATGACTGATTTCCATAAGATGGGTATAATTTAAATTTCTTTTCTGCAGTTTTTTTGGTCCAGAAATCTTGTGTGTTTAAACATTTACAACCAGCACAGTAGCAAAAGACCCTAATTAAAGTGAGAATTAGTCACATGACAGAACATCTCAAAAGAGGATATACCGATGGTCCACTGTATGTAAGAAAAAATATTAAAACTCAATGATAAACATGCAAGCTGAAACAAATACAAGCTAAGGCATGAAGTAAACTTCTTAGGCTCATTCAAATTTGCAAAAATGAAAACTGATAATGTGTAGGGTCAGCAAAAATGCAGAAGACAGATACTCCATATATTGTTAGTAGACTATGGATGAGTAGAAACTTGCTGGAAAGCAATTTTGTAATACACATTAAAATAAGAGTTTCCTTCAACCCATTAATTCATCTTCTAGTAAGTGTACATTGTACTATTAAAAAATTAGAGATTCACTCCAAGATTTTGTTCAATGATATTATATCCAGATTATGGTATACATACTATTATGTTTTATGCTTTAAAAAATTTTAACATTATACAGTCATCCCATGTCATGAAAAACTCTTTGAAAAACAGTGTTTTAACACATAATGTTCTTTCATACATAATTTGGTTGTTGGCTACCTCAGCTATGTTCTATTGAAGTTATTAACATACTTTGTCTCAAAGACTATTTCAGGTCTACTATTTAATATCAATCCTAAAATGTAAAATTATGAGGGCATTATAACTTCTGTTTTGTTAAAAACAAACACAACGGTGATAAGAGTATGAATAAAATTTTAAACTTCTCTCTTTTTTAAAATTTAATGATTAAGGTGTATTATTTTTATAATTAGGAAAGCAATAAATGGTACTTAATAATCACCTGGATTTTTGGCTACACAAATGTTTTGGTTTCTTTAAATAATCACTTGTTTATTCCTCTCACTTCTCAGTAGAAAATATTTAGAAATAATATCTTGAAGACTATGATTTGGGTTATAGTGAACTATAACTAGAAGGAACTATTCTTTAGAAGGAATTAATGCCAAATAATTTTCTCAGATGATCTGTGGGGATTAAGTAGGACACCATCTGCTTCATTTTGTCAACTTTCCAAATCAGTAATTTTTCAAACTCTTTACCTTTTCACTAGCAGTAGGGATTCATTTAGTTGTCACAGTGAGTTTCTTGTTTGGTTTTCAACAAAGTGGCTTGAAAAGTTGGTATTGGGAGTCTTTATTGACTTGTCTTAGAAACAGGTTGTTAAAAGTGCTAGTCACTGATTTTAGTCAGTTTGTATTAGTGTTTCCCATTATTTCTGTGTCTGTAGGTAGCCCGAGAATGTCTATTTCATCGAGAGAAGAGAATGGGAATTGATCTAGTTCATGATGAAGTGGAAAAAGAGCTGCTGACGGTAAACATGGGGCAAATCCTTCAATAACAAGAAGCTTACTTGCAAATGTGCATTTACCATTTAAATGTATAGAAACAGAAATGATGTTACATAAAGACACTTATAAGTAGGGAGTTGTAGTATCAGATATTTATAGCATTTAATTTTTTAAATTGAAATGTAGTTGATTTACAACGGGCTTCCCTGATAACCCAGTTGGTAAAGAATCCACCTGCAATGCAGAGGACCCGGGTTAGATTCCTGGGTTGAGAAGATCTGCTGGAGAAGGGATAGGCTACCCATACCAGTATTCTTATGCCTCCCTTGTGGCTCAGCTGGTAAAGAATCTGCCTACAAATTAGATCTTCAGTTTTGTAAAGAGGAACATTAAGAACTCTGGAGTCTGACAGATCTGTCCTTGTGCACATTATTTTACCTGTAAGCCTCATTTTTCTGATCTGTAAAATGGAAATAATCGTACCTTTTCATTGGGTGATGATGATAAATTAGGCAATGCATTTTAAATTAGTTCTCTGACAAAACTGTGAGCCTTGTTTCTGAGAGGCAAATACCAACCTGATAAGGATAAACTACAGAAAATCTCAAAAAAAAAAAAAAAGAATCTGCTTGCAATGCAGGAGACCTGGGTTCAGTCTCTGGGTTGGGAAGATGCCCTGGAGGAGGGGAAAGCTACCCACTCCAGTATTTCTGGCCTGGAGAATTCCATGTACTATATAGTCCATGGCATTGCAAAGAGTCGGATATGACTGGGCAACTTTCACTTCGTTAGCTTCTGGTGTACAGCAGAGTGATTCATGTATGAGTGTGTGTGTGTGTGTCTGTGTGTGTATAAAATATACACATGTATCTATTCAATTTCCTATTATTTTCTATTATGTTTTTTTACAAGGTATTGAATATAGTTCCCTGTGCTATATAGTAGTGTGTTACTTTTTTATAAAGATATATTTTGGGGGGGTTATAAAAGTAATAGATATTTCCTGAGGGAATTTGAGAAATGTAATAAATATAAACATAGATAAAGAAGATAAAAAAGAAAAGATAATCACTCAAAGTTCAGTTAGGAATGACTATTCATTTTAGAGCGTTTTGGTCTTTTTCTTAATCACGCCTTGATAGATGACACCCAATCTGAAGACACACAAACATATCTTCAAGATTAGAATTATACTATATCTATGAATTTGAACAGTGCTTTTTTTNAAAGTTAGGAATGACTATTCATTTTAGAGCGTTTTGGTCTTTTTCTTAATCACGCCTTGATAGATGACACCCAATCTGAAGACACACAAACATATCTTCAAGATTAGAATTATACTATATCTATGAATTTGAACAGTGCTTTTTTTGGTGGGATACACGCTCAGTGGTGTTTATTCTTAAATGTTGATTTGGAAAGGCAGTGCTACTTTTTAAGACAATGTTTTAGAGAATTTTTAGGTTCACAGCCAAATAGAGGGAAAGGTACAGAGATTTCCAAGTGGCCCTTGCCTTCATACAGGCATGGTATTAATAACTGTATGTATTTCCGATTATTTCCTTAGAATACATTTTTGAAAATCTAATTGATTTATCAAAGGGTACATGCATTTGTAGAGCTTTTGACATGCAGTGAAACTGCCATCCAGAAGCTTATAGTTATATCTGATGTATGGTGCTGGTCCCCCCATTAGGCTCTCTTCCACCTTCCACCAATAAAGATGATTTTGTTCTCCATTCTCTGACCTTACCTCCTAGGCTCTCTCTCACAAGGTCTCTGCCATTCTTAGGTTTCAGCTCTTATGTACCTGGTACTCTTCCCCGTTTCTGTTTTTCAGCTTGCATACTCTATTAAGCATTCATTCTGCATCCCCAAGTGCCAAACATATGTCTGTTGGTAACTCATTTTTTCGTTCACATTCATGAAGCCTGAAAGTGAACTGTTCTTGGACCCTGATGCCTTCTGCCTTCCCTTCCTATTGAGGGGCCTGTTACTGCTTCTATGACTCTGTCCCAGGAGGATTCTGCTCTGAGACAGTATTGAATAGAACCTTGATGCCAGCATGGAAAGAATGTCTGGCTGGGTTCTCACCACCAGTAGCAAGACATGCCTTCCCTATCTGGGATTTCTGCCTCTAAATAGGTTGGGGGACTACAGCCCCCTCACGACTAACCGGGTGATGGGTCAACTTCAAGTGATGGAGGAGCAAATACCGAGAATGCAGATCTCTAAGGAAACACTTCTGCATCCCAAACTCAAGGATACGTGAGAATTTGAGAGTATCATCATTTCAAAACACTGTATATAGAAACCTTGGTGGTCCAGTGGTTAGGACTCCACACTTCCACTGCAGGGGGCATGGGTTTGATTCCTGATTGGGGAACTAAGATTCCACAAAATAAAACCCCCAACAAAAACAACCAAACCAAACCAAAACAAAACCAACCCCACAAAGAAATGGAGTGTCCACTCCTACAGGTGATATTTGCCATCATCCAGATTCCAGATACAATTGGACTTACAGTTTGATTTTTAAAGTTTGATTTTAGTAACCTCTTCTGTCTGTTAAGAGTGTTAGATGACCCACTTTCCCCAAACTGAAAAAGGCTCAGTTAACGTGGATACATAGAATGACACTCCACTAGAAGCAGGGTCTGGGTTTAACAGTGAGATCCCAGAGATGACTGTATGTCCACAGTTCAGGGTGTAGCCGAGTCAGCACACAGCCACACGTGTGGTCAGCATTCAGGGTTCTTGTGACCTGGCCGATGTCCCTCAGCTGAGAATAGGGCGGAGCCCACATTGTGCGTGATGATCAAGTTCTAAATCACGCTCTGTGACCCATGTCATGTTGTAAGGTCCACGCCTTGTTGAGAACTTTTCACCTGCGAGGCATGTAATTCTCTACTCTGCAGCCTCGAGAGGTAAGTGCTATCTCCTTTAGTTTATAACTTGCCTTTGGTCTCAGCATCTGCAAAGCCAGCCTTGGAGCTGGGCTAACTGATGCCAAAGTGTCTTTCACTACTATCCCACCCAAGACCCAGGAGTTTGAGGCAACAAGGCGGGGTTTTGCTTGAGGTGAGGGGAAGCCAAAGGCTGTGAAGTCTCTGTTCTATCCCCCAACCCCTCTCCCCATCCCAAGACTATATAGCTCCCAAGAGGAGAACCGTAACGGATGCCTCGCAAAGGTTTCACCTGCTCAAAGTAGGATTCGTTCAAGATTCTTCAAATGCCTGGATGCGTCGTCTTGTTCTCGTTCCATTTTAAGCCACAACATATTCACTCTGATCACTGAGACTCTGAGAAATGCAGAGCAGTCATCATGACCCTTTTATTCATGGGGTTTATTGTTCCTCCCCAAGTTTAGGATCCAGAGGGAGTGGGCCCACTTATCGGGCTCCTAGTATGCTGTTCTTGGGTTTCCTGCCATGATCTCTGTTTGCTTCCCTGGGTGTCGGGCAGTAGCTATTGATCTGGTAGCTATTACATTTGGGCTCTTCTCACACTTCTGCCCTCTGTCTGTGTTCACCATCTTCTGTAAACGTTCTTTTCATGGGCAGCTGAGGGGATAAGGCATTTGACCTGCATTTGCTTCCAGTGGGAGCATTTCCTGGAGGCCCATGTATGAGTACGGATTAGTAGGTGTTAGCATTGGGGAACAGGTTCCAAAAGTCTTTGGTTTCACGCATTCCCTATCCCCACGAAGCCTTCTACCTCCAGCCATGATGTTCACCATGTGACATTATTTAAATTCAGATGTAAAAAATACAGCTGAAGGATCTCATAGCAAGTGTCTCATTAAATGTAGTTTTTTCCCACTTGAAGTTCCAGGAATTCCCTCTGTGTGCATTGTGTACACATAGCATAGAAGCTCACTGAGATTTTGGGTTTTAAGTGGTGTTTTCTAAGCAATATTCCATGGATCCTTTGTCAACACCTCTGTGAACTAGCTATACATACACACACCAAACCAGAGAGAAAGATGAAGACTAAATAGTACTAAAAATCAAAGACATGCCCAACCCACGATGAGAACATGTGAGAAATCTTTGCTGCCTGTAAGAGTCGGGGAACTTGGTCACATGTTGTGGGGATTTAGCTTTTCATTTACTCCAGTCATTCAGAGTATTAGAGGATCAGGCAGGAGGCTTATCACTGAAATAAGCTCTAGGCATAATATTTTTATGTTCACCAATTAAGCAATGAAAGAATAAGAAGATTATATGGTTGAGTAATAATTAACATTGAAGAGAAGAGGACTTTAAAATCAAATTAATGAAAGCAGAAACCCAAAGGGGGAACTTTTAAGAGTTTAACACCATAGAAATCATAAATGTTTGTATCAAAAACACCACACACAAAATACAAAGGCAAGGACCAAACTGGTAAAAAACATACTTTATGACACATATGTTTACTTATGACATATAATGGGAAAAGATTGAATTCTAAATATAAGAATATTTATAAATAAGAAAAACATAGCAGAAAATGTATACAAGCACATGAACAGGAGGTTCACAAAAGAAGAAAGTCAAATCACGAACAAACTCATAGTCATTAAAATGCAAATCTAGACAAGTGTGCTTTTATGTGGGGGGCTTGTCATGTTGGCAAAAATTGAGAGCAATCATAGTGTCCCCTGAGTGTTCGAGGTGAGGAAATTCACCTTCATTCATTGTTAGATTAGTAACTGGGGCTAACTTTTCTGAAGGGCAGCTTGGCTGCACTTGTCAAAACCTTGAAAAAAGGCATCCCCATTAGTGGTGTCTAAATATTTTTGAGGTTGTCTATCACAGTATTGTTTTATGTCACAGGAGAGTGTTCAGGAGTTCATTGTTCAATAGGATGGTGTGATCATTTTTCACTTGAAAAAGTGGCAACAGTGCTTATGTGCACTTCTTAAATGTCTTCTTGGTGCTATTTAGGGTTCTGATATGTGAATATGAAATTCAAAGGGAAGTAAATATTGAAACACTGTCTGCTACAACATATGTCAACAGTGTATACATTCTAGCAGCATCAAAGTACCACGTGGGTGGCCAAGAAGATGGTGTGGATAGTGCAGCTTTTTATACCAGTATAGGAGCTGGGCTGAGGGCAAGAGGCTGGACGAGGGGAGGGCTGGCCTCCCAGGGTGGAGGTTGGGCTCTGTCTGGAACATAAAGCTGGGTTATTTGAAAGTCACATGCACTTTCAGAGAGAACTGCTTTTTAGGCTGTCCTTTTCCCTCCCAGATTTCTTTTCTTGGAAGAGTATTTAGTACAGAAGAAGCCATGCATTCAGTTCAACCTGTGCATCACCAGAATTTGAGTAATTGATCCATTGATTTAATTAAAGACCAGCAATAAAAGATAAAACTCTTAAAATTTTACCCCTATCCCAACTTGTTCCATAATATAATTTCCCTATAACCCTGTAAAGAATGAATTTCAGTCTACTATTGAGACAGCAATGTCATAGGGGCATATAGGTAAATAAGGAGGTATCAAATTATTTTCTTATTTTATGTCACAATTCTCCCCGTAACAAGGTTTTCCTCATTGATGTTTTGTTGCATTGTTGACTTTGAACGTTATGTTCAATAATCAAAACATTAATGTTCCTTTTCTTTCAATTGAGTAGGAAGTTGATATTATTCTGTGTTGTCAAGAAAGGATGAAGCTGTATTTGGACAAGGCCATTGCCCAACTGGCGTAAGAACTTTAACTTCTCTATACAATTAAAAATCTATCATGAAGCTATACTTCCATGCCTCCCAATCAGATTTCTCTTAACTTATTATGTAAGGATTTTTTATACATGGACACACATCCATATGCACATATATGTTTTTATTTAGAGGTTAAGATGAATACTTGGGATATTTACATTTTTATTTTAAGAAATATTTTTTTGCAATGGTTTAGAAAGGATTTTTGTCCTCAATTGAGGTATGAGCAAGGTTTCTTTTAACTCAAAAGACTTTATTTTTGATAAGAGATTGACTTGTACATGTTCAGATCAACAGCTGGAAAAGTGATGAATTGTGACACTTTTACATTTACCCCTGGAGAAGGTACTGGCTCAAGTATTCTTGCCTGGAGAATTCCATGGATGAAGGAGCCTGGCAGGCTATAGTCCATGGGGTCACACAGAGTCAGACACGACTGAGAACTACTTTCACTTTCACTTTTATATTTACTCTGCTCCTCCTGAAAACTCAGCCTTCTCTGGTTTCCTGGCAACCCTGGTAGATGGTACTCGGTGCTGTGATGACATCTTTGCATTCACTACATCCATGGAATTGCAATCATTCCCCCATCCTCCTCTCTAACCAAATACAGATTATTCTTCTCTTGGCAATAGTAGATAGTTCAGTTCAGTTCAGTCGCTCAGTCGGGTCCAACTCTTTGCAACCACATGGACTGTAGCCCACCAGGCTCCTCTGTGTGACTCTATAGTAGATAGTAGGTACTTAATATTTATAGAGGAGGTTGAGGGCAAAGAATAATAATCAAAGGAGGGTTTGAAGCCATGATAACAACTGTCAGCATAGAAAAAGTAATGGCTGAAAGGACTAGAAAGATCAACATGCATTTGATGATGGCTAGCGAAAGTAGTGTGGAGTATGTCACACAAAGGAATGATCTTTCTGCCTATACTGATGTTGTCAGCAGTAATGTGTGATGTAGCCAAGGGAACAGGTGCTCTGAAAGTGGTGGTTTTTCTCGGTCTGCTGACCTTCAGGATGGATGCTGTGAAGGTCAGTCAGGTTCAGATGACTAAAGTGTCTCTCAAGCTGTGATTGAAAGGGCTTTTTAAATTCAGAAATAGCTAAGGACTGGTTGTGGATGACTGACTGCCCATGGCTTGGTTAAGTAAGTGGACAGTTCATTTAAGCTATAAATGCAAGACACAGCAGCTGTGATATTAATTTCTGGTTTCTGCTCCTTGGAAATTGCAGAATCAGTTCAGTGTGGTTCCAATGATTGTTCTGTTTTCTTCTGGTCCAGTTCCTAATCTTCATTTTTTTTCATAATCTAAAATCTGCCACCCACCTTCCATATCTTAATATGCCATGCTCTTTAATACACAGTGGCCAAAATGCCCACCTAATTTCCTGGGGTGGTTTCTCCATCTAGGAGATGGGGGCTGGAATCCCTAACATGGTTACTGGACTTGGTCTAGTAGAGGCAATGGGAGAGGGGTTTCAACTCTACTTGTCTTGGGAGGAATAATGAAGGAAGAAACAATGAGACCAGTGAGGATCTCAGCTGAGAATGGAGTCTCATTAGGAACCAACATGCAGCATAGATCTCTCCCGTCTCGGGTGCTAGGGTGGTGGATGGAGAGAAGACCTCCCTAAGGAGGTTCTGAAGTCAGGTCAGAGGAGGGCAAGAGTGTCAGCCCGAGAGAGGAAGCCTGTGGAGCATCTTGGTCCAGACGACAGATGAGGACGGTCTTGAGTCCCAGAGATTCAACCCAGTAGCCTGAGGCGAGAGACTGGACTCGGAAAGCTGCAGGAAGGCAGCTCCCTCTTCTCTCATCCTGTGTACACGTATGCACTGACTTAGAACTCACAAAATGCAGACGACCTGCACGCTGCTACCCTCATTTCTACTTTACAAATCACAAAATTGAGAGCTCTGGCAAGTCCGGTAAAGTACCCAAAGCCACAAGCCAAGTTAGAAATCAGCTGGTTCAGTCCCATGCAGGTTTTCCTGGGTGGCTTCTCTGTGCTGCGACCAGAATTCAGAAATGACTAGGATTATCCAGTTCTTTGCTTCTTTCAGGTGCTCTCTGTATGTGATTTATGCGATTGCCTCCTCAATTTTTACTCTAGCCCAGAACTTTCTCCCCAGTTCCAACCACCTACATTGTATCTCCACTTGGGTGTTGAATAGACACTCAGACATTAAGCAAGACCTTCTGTGTTCTCCCCGACCCACCCTCAATTTCGCCCACCTCCACTGATGGCTTCCTGCTATTCCAGTGACTCAACATCAGGTTTTATTTATTTTTTCCACCGATGTCTGATCTCCTAGGAGATTCCCCTGGTTTTATCTTTAAAGCATCTCCAGAGTCTAAGCCTTTCTCACCTCCTTCACCCCCGCCCTGTTGGTCTAAGCTGCCACTGTGTCTCACCTGAGTAACTGCACGTGTCGGCTAATGGGACCTCTCTGTCCCCTAAAGTCTGTTGTCAACCCCACATCAGAATGATCCTGTAAGAATGTAAGTCAGTGGTCTCTCATTCCATCTAAGAGAAAAATCTGACTCCCTCCAATGGCCAGTAAGGCTTTGTCTGGTCTGGTTCTCCCTCTGCAAGTCTTGGGTCAAGCACCACCTCCTCTAGGAGTCCTACCCTGACTATCCTGTTTAAAATCATCACTCACATTCCTGGCCCCCTTTTCCTGCTTTGTTTTCTGAATTGTTCTGGTAACAAGCCACAGGATTTGCCTATTCCTTATGGGGACTGCTTGTTACCTTGAAGTAGGATGTATGCTCCTCTAGGCAGGAGACCTTTGCATTGTCCATTTTGCTTCCTGGGTGCTGAGTAGGCCCTCTGTGATTATAGCATCTCAGAACTCCCCAAGGGCTCCTCCTTCCCAGGAGGGTGGCTGCTGGGGCACGAGCGTGGGTACCGCAATTCCTGATCTCTTTCTGCACAATGGCTCCTGCCAGGGAGGTTCATTTTGACTCTTGGTTTTTATCTCCTGGCAAACCTCTCAGACCTGGGGTGACCACAAACTGAGGTCATTTACAGATGGAAGGAGGCTGACTGTGAATTCCTACTAACTTCACAGGGGATTGCTTTCTGGGAATAGAAGAGAAAGGGGTTAGGATGTAGAAGAGGAAAAGGAAGAAGGCAAGGGAAACACAGATGTGGACAGATTGCTCCAAGCATGTGTCCTGTCTGGGGCGGTTTGTGTGTTAGGAAGGTGGGGGCCAGCCTGAGGGGCTGCAGATACCCAGTTCTGTGTATCCACACATCTTCTGCCCATAGTAGGGGCAGTCTGGACAGCATTCTCATCACTCATATGTATGGACATCTCCAGGGGAGGCTCCTTTTTTTTTTTTAATTGGAGGATAATTTCTTTACAATGTTGTGTTGGTTTCTGCCATACAGTAATGTGAATCAGCCATAGGTATACATACGTCTCCTCTCTCTTGAGCCTCCCTCCCGCCTCCTACCCATTCCCACCTCTCTAGGCTGTCACAGAGCTCCCTGTACTATGCAGCAGCTTCCCACTAGCTAGCTATTTGACATATGGTAATGAACGTTTTGGTGCTACTCTCAGTTCGTCCCATCCCCTCTCCTCCTCTTGCTTCGTCCACAGTCTGTTCTGAACGTCTGCGTCTCTATTCCTGCCCTGCAGGTAGGTTCATCAGTACCATTTTTTCTAGGTTCCATATATATGCAATATTTGTTTTTCTCTCTCTGGCTTACTTCACTCTGTATAACAGACTTTGCGTTCATCCACCTCAGTTCAACTGACTCAAATTCATTCCTTTTCATGGAGTAATATTCCACCACATCCATGTACCACAACTCTATCCACTCATCTGTAGATGGAGGTCTAGGTTGCAGGGGAAGCTCCTTTTAATGGAGAAGTTGGACACTGTGTGAAGGAGCAGACTTTCATGGGAGGTCATGGGCGGGAGTGGGTNGGGGAAGGGAGGGGGTAGGGGTGGTTCCCCACCCAGAAGGGCAGTCACACTTCCTTGTGTGACCTTGTTTCCTAAGCCTGAAGCTCTGTCTCTTTCTGCCTTTTAGAGCCAACAGAGCTGCCCAGCACGAGCTGGAGAAGGACCTGAGTGACAAGCAGTCGGCTTACAGGATCGACGATAAATGCCACCATCTGCGAAACACGTCGGACGGCGTCAGCTACTTCCGTGGAGTGGAGAGGGTGGATGCCACGTAAGTAGGCACAGGCTGCCTGTGACTTCCAAACCACTGAATTCATTCTCTCTGCTTTCCAAAGGATGCAGCATACAGGTAAGTTGGAAGTCACGGGAAGACACAGAAAGGTAAGACTCACCTGCTATGGACAGGTCTTCAGTAAGCTCACATGTTCTGTGGCCACTTGCATCCTGTGATCTTTTGTAAAAGAATTATTTGTTGTTTATAATCCTAACTATGAAAATAGCACCTGCTTGAGGCAGAAAACCTGGAAAACACAATTAAGCATAAAGAAAATAAAATGTTACCAGTATATTAAATGCCCTGAATGGGGGGGTGGGGTGATAGGAATACAAGCTGAAAAACAGCTGAACGTTGAATAATTTATTTCCCCTCTTTTTAGACTTGCCCTGTCCATGGTTTCTTTGCCAGGCCCCTGGATGTGATCTGGGATGGATGGTCTTTTCTCTGTGAGAGGACCTGTCTCTCTGCATCTTGATAACCCTGTGTTACCTTTCTTTGTGTGTGTGCTCAATCACTCAGTTCTGTCTGACTCTTGTGACCCCATGGACTGTAGCCTGCCAGGCACCTCTGTCCATGGAACTCTCCAGGCAAGAATACTGGAGTGGGTTGCCATGCCCTCCTTCAGGGGATCTTCCTGATCCATGGATTGAACCTGGGTCTCCTGCATTGCAGGCAGATTCTTTTCTGTCTGAGCCACCAGGAAGAGATCTTAAAAATTCTCATCTTAAGTAAAAGATTTGTAACTGTGTGATGCTGGATGTTAGTTAGACTTACTGTGGTGGGCATTTTGCAATATATCTATAAATCAAATCATTATGTTGCACGTTGGAAACTGATGTAATGTTACACGTCAATTAGAAGTGGAATTTCTGGGTTAGAACATTGGAGAGACTCAGTTCACATTGCTCTCCACCAGGCCTGTAGCAATTCAACGTTCCTACCAGCAGGATAGGGCTTCCCTGGTGGCTTAGATGGTAAAGAATGCCTGCCAGTGCAGGAGATGAAGGATCAACCCCTGAGTCAGGCAGATCCCCTGGAGGAGAAAATGGCAAACACATTCAAGTATTCTTGCCTAGGAAATCCCAAGGACAGAGGAGCCTGGTGGGCTACAGTCCATGGCGTTGTAAAGAGTCTGACACAACTGAGTGACTAACACATATACCTGCAGGATGTGAGCGAACCTGTCTCTAAACATGCTCACTGGAAAGTAATCGTTCTCTTAGCTCTTTGCTGTTCTGACAAAGGGTTATTAGTAAGCTGTTTTCAGCAGTACTTCTTTGATTAGTCCTGAGGTTGAATAGTTTTTCGTAACACTTATGGGGCTGGTGAGACACCTTTCTAATGAATGGACACACTCACACCCTTCAGCAATCCTTTCTCCCCCTACATTGGTAGTGAACTTAATATATGCTGTGGCTTTCCAGAGTAAGCAGTGAAACAAGGAGCAATTAAAACAGGTTTAAAAGGCGCTTTGCTCTGATGTTTACACTTCATGCAATAAAACCAGAATCAAGCGATTTTCTTGGTTGTTTTTTTTTTTTTCCTTTCGCCGGATGGACGGTTGCCTGCAGACCGTCTAGGCTGATTCATCATTGTTTCCGTTGTCTGGATCTGTTTCCTTTCTCTTCAGGGTCTCAGTGCCTGAGTCCTGGGCCAAATTTACCGACGACAACATTCTTCGCTCCCAGAGTGAGCGAGCCACCTCTGCAAAACTGAGAGACGACATCCAAAACGTCCTGGTGGTGACGGCCAATGAGATGTGGAATCAGTTCAACAAGGCGAACGTGGCTTTTACCAACCGCATTGCTGAAACCGCAGATGCAAAAAATAAGATTCAGACTCACCTGGCAAAGGTAAGCCCGGCACTGGGGGTTGGGCCCCGTGGCTGACCTGGAGAAGATAGGGCAGGGGCCCTGGGACCACAGGTCTCCACCATAAGGCACACAACTTTTGGCCACACAGACTAAGGAAAATGAGAACCAGTAGGAAGCACACCATTTATGTTAGCCAGGTAGCCAGGTGTTAGCATGAAATTGGAATCCACTGGTTTGGGGAACACAAAGAATGCACTATATTGTGAAAGGCTCCTAGTATTTAACAGTTACAGAAATATTATTATTAAAGTTTAATGAATTACTGTATGTAACTAGCAAGTGAATTAATAATTAGAACATATGGTAGGGATGTTTTCTGTTAAATTATTTCAGCCCCCCTTTTATTTTTTTGGAATATAAAACCAAACACAGGAAACTATTAGGTGGTTCAAGATGTTTCTGATATTGAACTTTTTAAAGTGCTTTTGTTTTATAAGGACAATAAACTGAAAGATTTAGGCAGAATTCGTGGATTTCAAGATAAACAAGGAGCTCTTGTATTACTTAGTATCGGGCTTGGCGCTCTTATTATTTCTGTGGATTATGCTGCATAGAGTTTTCTGTTTCTTTTTAAGAACCTTACACTGTTGGCTGTGCTTCTCTAAGGAGGTACTATTTGACTGAGGGCGCCATTCTTCCCAGGCTGCAAGAATTCACCTTCCCTTCTCACGGTGAATTCTCTGGGCCACAAACATTTGGGCCAGACAGTTTCTACTTCAGTGAAGGGCAGAAAGATGGATGAAAGGTTTTTGTTCCAGGAAGCTTATATTTGTAGAGAAGGTGTGTGTCACTTGAAAAGCTCACACACAATTAAAAACAATAGAAAATTATAAGTTGTGGTTGTCAAATAGCCAATAAAGAAATTGTTTTGGGGGTTTGGAGGAAGAAGTGAACATTCGGGTAGGGCAGCATCATGAACAAAGCCTCGAGAGGGGGAAGATCAGGGTTGAGTCAGGTCTGTAAAGAGCCTGGTCTGGCTGGCATGGACACTGTGTGTCCTGAAAGAGAAGCTTGGAAAACTAGGTGGAGTCAGACCATGGATCTCATGGATGGGAAGGGTTACGATTCCCTGGCATCTAAAGGGGAGTGAGAGGTCATCTAAGGGCAGGGTCCCCTGGCCAGTAAGAGACCATCTAAAGACGTTTTAGAAAGTGACATGATGGAGTCCCTTTGTTCAACAAATTTTTATTTACTGCTGTATTTAAGTTTTCTCAGGCTGCCGTAACAAAGCACTCAGACAGGGCGGCTTAAACAACAGACATTTATTTTCTCACAGTCTTGGAGGCTGAAGTCTGAGGTCAAGTCATCAGTAGGGTTGGTTTCTTCTCAGTGCTCTCTCCTAGACTTGTAGATGGTCACCCTCTCCAGCATCATCACGTGGTCTCCCCTGCATGCATATCTGTCTCAGGCTCTTCTTTTTATAAGGACACCAGTCGGACTAGATTAGGACCAACCCTAATGACCTCATTTTAACTTCATTACCTCTTCAAGGGCTTCCCAGGTGGGGAGGGATTCAGGTTTAGGTAACTGGGGCAACCTTTTCTAAGGCAAAATGAATATAAATTTGGGTTTACCAGACCTCTACTGCTCATCTCTTCCATGGAGACACCCCAAAGCTTGACCTTGACTTGCTTCAAGGCAAATCCTCCACAGGCAGGAAAACCTCTTTAAGATTAGTGAGAAGAGACAGCAGGAAGATAAAGACTTATGGGCACACAAATTTGGGAGGGAAGTGGGTGCCCGCAAAGTTCCTGGCCCCGCTTTTCTCTGGGTCACGTACAAATGTGCACTGCTGCTGCTGCTGCTAAGTCGCTTCAGTCGTGTCCGACTCTGTGCAACCCCAGAGATGGCAGCCCACCACAAATGTGCACTAGTCAATGTCTAACAGCTAGTGATCTGGGGAGAGGAGGACAGTGAGCTCAGGTTTGCAGCATTTGCCCATTTCTGTGGTGTCAGTGTTCACACGCCACGTCTGGAGGATGCTCTCCGGAGGGTGCGAGCAGGTGCCATACCTCCCACCACAGGTCTCAGATGGCACTGAAAGGAGGAGGCCCCCAGAGAACCCCTGTTCCCAGCAGAGGACGAGTCTGGGTCCCGGATGCACAGGGTGGGAAGCAGGTTGTTGGTGGCTCGGCACCAAAGCCTCGGGCATTTGCTTCTCTTGGTACAGACCCTGCAGGAGATTTTCCAGACAGAGATGACTATTGAATCCATCAAGAAGGCCATCATGGAGAAGTCTGCCTTCCTGAAGGTGGCTCAGACCCGTCTGGATGAGCGGACCAGGAGACCAAACATAGAACTGTGCAGAGACACGGCCCAGCTGCGGTGAGTGGGGGGCGAGAGGTCGGGGGGACAGGCTGGGGGCATGGCAATGAGGGGGTGGGGCCTCCTGGGTCTGCCTGGGCTCCTCTGGGGAAGCCCCCAGCCTGCCTGCAGCTCTGAGCTCCTCTCAAAGGCGTGTCCGCCAGCTCGGGGGTGTGGGGGAACCAGTGATGCTCTTGGTGCCGCAGCCTTTTTTGTTGTCATTGTTGTTCAGTCAGTAAATCGTGTCCGACTTTCTGTGACCCCATGAACTGCAGCATGGCAGGCATCCCTGTCCCTCACCATCTCCTGGAGGTTTCAAGTTCATGTCCATTGAATTGGTGATGCTATCCAACCAGCTCGTCCTCTGCCACCCTCTTCTCCTTTTGCCTTCAATGTTTCGCAACATCAGGATATTTTCCAGTGAGTTTATATCAGGTGGCCAAAATGTTGGAGATTCAGCTTCAGTATCAGTCCTTCCAATGAGTATTCAGGGTTGATTTCCCTTAGGATTGACTGATTTGATCTCTGTGCAGTCCAGGGGACTGTCAAGAGTCCTCTACAACACCACAGTTCAAAAGCATCAATTCTTCAGTGTCTAGCCCTCTTTATGGTCCAACTCTTATGTCCATATATGACTACTTGAAAGATCTTCCCGACCCAGGGACTGAACCCGGGTCTCCTAGCTTTGACAGGAACCTTCTTTAAAGTGTCAGTAATGATGTTAGTATTTGCAGCTTGGGATGATGATAAGTTCTCCAAGTGTAGAAGATGGTGATGGATGCACAGGATTGTGACGGTACTAATGCCACAAACTTAAGAGCTGGGATGGTAAATTCTGTGTTATGTATATTTTACCATGGTTAGAGAAAAAAGGAAATGACATCAACACTACATACAAGAAAAGTGTTAACAAACATTTAGCCTCCTTCAGTAGATGGAGGAGGCACTGGGTTCCTTTACACCTCCTTGGAGTCTCTGGGGTTTCCAGATTCCTGTCTTGGAAGCAGCTCAGAGGGTGGCCACTGTGAGCTTCTCAGTCCCCCGGACTCATCAGAAAAGGGACTTTGGGCACCAGTTCCCGAGACCCCATCTGTCAGCTCTCTCTGCTGCTCTCTTTCACCTCTTTGGGCAGCTAATACCTGCTCTGATCCTTTAGAGCATCCTTGCTGCTGCTGCTAAGTCACTTCAGTTGTGTCCGACTCTGTGCGACCCCATAGACGGCAGCCCACCAGGCTCCTCTGTCCCTGGGATTCTCCAGGCAAGAACACTGGAGTGGGTTGCCATGTCCTTCTCCAATGCATGAAAGTGAAAAGTGAAAGTGAAGTTGCTCAGTCATGTCCAACTCTTAGTGACCCCATGGACTGCAGCCTACCAGACTCCTCCACCCATGGGATTTTTCCAGGCAAGAGTACTGGAGTGGGTCACCATTGCCTTCTCTGTCAGAGCATCCTTAGGATTCCCTAAACCCCAGCAGCTCATCTCGGCTCATTTCAGTTTGTTCTTGTTCTCAGTAGAAATTGAAAGCAGCTGGCCTTCATCAAGCATCTCCCACATGTGCCCGGACACTAGGTGTATTTTATTCTTATCATTTTAACCTGGAAGATTCCTTTTAGATGGCCTCATGTGGACTTGGCCACCCTCACCCACATTCTGGCTTCATTTCTAGTTTCTCAGTACCAGCCTGTCTGCCTCTTTTGGATTTCATTATGGCTCTGCTTAAGTCTTGAAACAATTTGCGTAGAAGCAAGTCAAATTTATAGCAACTGGAGGAGCGATGGGGCAGCACTTGAACTTATGCAGAGGGGAGAGGCCCCTGGCCTTGTCGTCTGCCCTGCTCTATGATAGAGTTCCCTTCTATCTGGGGACAAGAGGACTCTGAGCTCTTACCCAGGGAACAAGCAAGGGGGTGAGGCTGTGTGTTCCCCGGAGGGAGGAAAGGGGGCGGGTCTTTTTAAATTTATTTTTTAATTGAAGGATAATTGCTTTATAGAATTTTGTTGTTTTCTGTCAAACATCAGTGTGAATCAGCCGTAGGTATACATGTGTCCAGTGTGGGGAGGGTCTTTGTGAGGCCGGAAATGATGAAGGTGATAAAGGTGGTGATGCTGACAATCACCATGAAAGGGTTAATCACCCGGTCAAGTGCAACCCCCTGGACTGTAGCCCACAAGGCTCCTCTGTCCATGGAATTCTCCAGACAAGAATATTTGAGTGAGTCGCCATTTCTTTCTCCAGCGGATCTTCCCGACCCAGGGACTGAACCCGGGTCTCCTGCATTGCAGGCAGGTACTTTACTGTCTGAGCCACCAGGGAAACCTGACAATCACCAGGGCCACTGTCATTTATTGATCTTATTCTGTGCTGGGTGCTGTCCTGCACACTTTACCTCCTGCATGATCTTCATCTTATAAATAGCGAAACTGAGGCAGACGTGAGCTGAGTGACGTGTCCTGGCTGGCACCTGCTGGAGGGATAGTTAGAATTCTTGTCTGTCTGCTGCTGAGCTCTGTTCAGCCAACCTGGTGATTTACTTCTGCCTTTCTTTCATTGGGTGGGGCCTCTGGGACCCCTAGTCCTGAGCCTGACCTCCTCTGGCTTCTGGATGCACCGTGGAATGGCTTAGCCAAGCACCGGCTACATCTGGCTCTCAGAGAAGAAGATGAACCTGAGGCTCACAGAGGAAGCATCACCGCAGAGCCCCCTCCACGGGCAGCACGCATGTTGTCTGTGTTGGATACTGAGAGACGGGCTCCAGACCACACGCCACTGGCTTTCATCTCCCGCGGCAGCTGCATTTCTCTCAGTGGAGCTGTCGTCCGGCAATCCCTTGGAGGAGGCCACCCACCCAGGCCACCTTTCTCCAAGTGGGTTCCGCAGAACCCCTACTCACACACAGCCCATCTCGGAGGACAAGTGGGCCTCTACTCCGGAGGCAGCCAGTCGGAAGTGTCTGTTTATTACAGGAACCTGGTAGTGAGTGGGGTCACACCCATTTGGCCAGTTAGATTAGATCATGAATTGTGGTTTTATACAAATATTATTAGGAAAAGCTGAGCTGCAGTTTCATGCTCCGACAATTTCTGCAAAGTCATCGAAAGCAGAGGTGGGGAGAGAGAAATTGTCCAGGCTGCCATCAGACCAGCACAGGGTTGCTTTCTGGAAGGGCTTTGGGTCATGGTCAAATTTGACTTTGCAGTTATCATATAATACGGTGTTTACAGCCACTTCTAAGATGCTGAGTGCATTTTCCTCTTTTCTCCCCTTTCCTGGCTGATCAGAATTTGCTTTTTTTTTTTCCTTTACTTCCTGGCGACCCTGCCATATGTCTATTTCCTCTGCTCCTTTACCAACTTCAGGACAAAACCTGCTTTTGTTTCCATAAAGATTTCTTGTTAAAATATTGTTGCCAAAAATATGGTCCTAGAGGAACAACTGTGGAATTGAGGATGATTATTGAGCGAGGGGATTATTTTTCTTTTTAATCGAGCATTCTGAAAGCAGCCTTTGGCTGTCTGGGTGAAGAAAACATAAGAACTGTGAACTCAGGGGAGTGGGGACAGAGAAGAAATGCTGTTTTCATTTCAAGACTTTGCTTTGCATTTGAAGTTTTTCTAAATGGGTTCTTTCAAGAGCAATTCTAAACATTCTTGGCATCCTTGGTGGCAGGCCAGACCAGGCTCTGGTGTACTTCATCTTGATTTTTTTTTTTTTTCAAACGATGGTAGTTTTATTTGTATTTGAATGCAAACTGTTTTTCAGTTCCGTGATTTCCCCCAGAAGGAGTGTTTCCAGCGGAATGGCTCTCTGCCATCTGCCAAAAAAATAAGGAAACTGAGAGGGGAACGTGGCCTTGAAAGAGGAGGAAAAATGTATTTGTAATGGCGCAAGTTGAGGGAGGCGTAATACCTCTGCGCTGCTTTCACACAGCAATAGGAAAATGAGGATGCTAGCTGCCTGCATTCTAAGTATCTTTTTAAGAAATTGTATTCCTTTTAAGAAATTGATATTTTAATATGTCTTTCTTCAGAAGATCTCTCACAGATAAATTTCCCACTAGACTAACATATTTGGCTTGGAGGAGTAAAGACTCATATAATCCTGCTCCATCCCTACCTTCGGGTTCAGAGTTCCTTTTGAAGCAGTGAAAACAGTTCGGTGAAGGATGTGAGATGAGAAGCAGGCCGGTGTGATTATAAACAACGAGCACTCGTAAATCCTGCCACCAGCCCTATCCAACAGTCTCTCTGAAGACCCGTTTCTTTGCTAGTAGTATTGTAAACCCTGGGATCTTCAAAAAAGCAACTTAACTTTTTAAATCCAACTTGACCTTAACAACAACAACAAAATATGCTTTAAGCTCTCTTCCCAGATGCTGCATTTACTGATTTTAGACCAAAGGAAACCTTGGCACAAAAGTTTAATTCCTCCCCTCCCCCACTGCAACATAAGAAAACAGGTCAGATTCTGAGATGAAGTCATGGTGTGGGTGTGCTTGTCGTTGCCTCCATGAGCCTTTTGGGGGTGATTTGCAGTGCCCCCCAAACTTGGGCTGGCTGCAGGAGGCTTCCAAATAGCTTAATATTTTCAACCAACATTATATTCTGAGTCTCTTTCCCCATGTGCATGCACGCTCAGTCACTTCAGTTGTGTCCCACTCTTTGGAACTCCGTGGACTGTAGCCTGACAGTCTTCTCTGTCCGTAGGTTTCTAGACAGGGGTTGCCATGCCCTCCTCCAAGGAATCTTCCTAACTCAGGGATAGAATGCAGGTCTCCTGAATTGCAATCTGATTTTTTACCCACTAAGCCACCAGGGAATCCCAAGGCAAGAACAAATTCTTTTATAAAAGGTATGACTGTGTAGTACCCCATCATCCAGCTATGGTATCTGTTATCATCAGACATTGATGTTATTTCTTCTTGTTCTCACATAATATTATTCAACACAAGTTAACACAACAAAGAAATCATCCCTTTATCCTTCTATGTCAAACTCTTGGCTTTGTTCAAATTCATGAGTAGGAGAGAGTGCAGAGGCCAACTTTCCTGCTCTCTGCTTCTGGACGCTGAGTGGGTCAGGCAGGAAATGGGACCCAGTTCTTTATTATGGTTGTCAAGGCTCCTGATTTCCTTCCATCTTCCTGGATGACCATGCTGTGTATAAACATGAATGTGTGTCTGCAGGGAGGGCAGTTCATCAGTCCCTGGGGTTTAGTTTCTTCAACTGTAAATCAAGGAAGCTTGGCTTGATGACCTCTCACATTTATTTTTCAGTTGCAAAGTTCTGTGGAGCTATAAGATGGCCTTGGTATAATGATTTAAACATGGTCTAAATAGTTTTCTATGGTCATGGGATAATTTTCTAGCTCCAGGGATGTCCCCATCCCTATTTGCTCACTGTCACTCTTCTCTTTAGATTATGGTACATTTTAGTTAATTTCATTTAGTTAATTTAACTAAATTAAACAGTTAGTTAACATTAGTTAACATTTAGTTAATTTCATTTCCTGATAATGAACCTCCAAATAAGGAAAACTTTAGCTTTCAATCGCTGGTCAAAATTTGATGAATTTGGAGTTGGTGTTTTTTCTGGCTTCCCAGGTGGCTCGGTGGTAAAGAATCCGTCTGCCAATTCAGGAGACACAAGAGACATGGATTTGATCCCTGGGTTGGGAAGATCCCCTGGAGGAGGAAATGGCAACCCACTCCAGTATTCTTGGCTGAAAAATTCCATGGACAGAGGAGCCTGGTGGGCTCAGTTCATGGAGTCACAGAGTCAGACACAACTGAGTGGCTGAGCGTGCATGCATGTATATATACACATAAACTAATGCAGTCAATAAATTATCACTATTATTGTCATTTCGTAACCTGTTTCATATTCTTTCTCTTGATTGATCATGTGGTCATATCCTTTGGATATTATTGGCCAGATCAGACTGTAAAGGAGTCCTTGCTTAATTGTTCTTTGGGGAGAGAAAAGGCTTCTAAATATAAACACAATAGAAGAAATCACAAAGACAAAGACAGCTTACTAAAAATTGAAATCCTACTTTTAACAAAAATATCATAAGCTGATTAAAAGTCAAAAACAAATTAGGGAAAACATTTGCCAAATTGTTTGTGCAGAATTGCAAATGCCCAATAGACATTGAAGAAAGGTTCACTGATAATTAAAGAAATGAAAATGAAAACAATATGGATTAAAATAATTTGAGAGGGAGATGCTAGTTTTTTGTTTTTAATATAAAAACATGCCTTTTTTCCTTTCAGTCTTAAGGAGAATGTTTCATGCTTTTCATCAGCAGCACAAGCAGAACTACAACTTGTTTCGTGGCTCATGTAGCTGGTTTCATGCACTGTCATTTCCATGTTCTCTTGGGTTTTTGACATTTCCGTGTTTACTCTGGAACTCTGGGGCATTGGTGGGGGGAGGGGTATCACAGTTGGAGAAGTGCCCCACTAACTAACCCCTCCCCCATAGTTAACAGATTGGACTGAATTCTAGCCACTGAATACAATTGGGTATCCCCCTCTTCCTAACTATGCAAACCATTTTTACGTCAATGTATGAAAATTAAGCTGTTTCGATTTCCCAAAATCTTTATTATTTAAAAGAAATTCAAATGTTTAAAAGTTGGCCTTCAAAAAATATATAGCGTTTGATATGTGCGTGTATGACCAATGCGAACATGAAAATTTGCTGGTGTCCCCCAGCCTTTTGGATCTGGTTATGCGACTTCACTTTCACTTTTTCCTTTCATGCATTGGAGAAGGAAATGGCAACCCATTCCAGTACTCTTGCCTGGAGAATCCCAGGGATGGGGGAGCCTGGTGGGCTGCCGTCTATGGGGTCGTACAGAGTTGGACACGACTGAAGCGATTTAGCAGCAGCAGCAGCAGCAGCAGCAGCAGCATGGACCACAGGAATGCTCCTGGTCTCATGTAACTGCGCATCTATACTGTTTCCCATGCGACATGAAGCAGTTCTGAGGTTAGGATGACCGGTGGGAAGCAGTAAGCACACGCGCCCCCGGTGGAGCAATGACCAGCCTGACCTCTGCTAACCTAACGGGCGCCTCTTCCCCACACAGGCTGGTGAATGAGGTGTACGAGGTAGACGACACCATCCAGACCCTGCAGCAGCGCCTGAGGGACGCAGAGGACACACTGCAGTCGCTGGCCCACACTAAGGCCACGCTGGAGCACGACCTGGCAGTCAAGGCCAACTCCCTGTACATCGACCAGGACAAGTGCATGAGCATGCGCAGAAGCTTCCCCAGCACCGTGCGCCTGGTGGGCTTCTGCTAGGGGCTCTCCCTGGATCAGACGTGGCGCTCCCGGGACCAGGCGGGACCAGGGACCTGCGCCCGCACTTATGCAAGGGATGATCTGTTCACTTATTAAAGGATCGTATTTATAGACACGTACTGGGGTCCTGTCTTGGAGAACCGTTTCTTTGCATCCAAACCTTCATTCTCTATGATTTACTAGGCTTCTGGGCTAGATAAATACAATGTAACAGACTAGGTAAGAACATTTATTTGTATTATTCCTGTTATTCTGTATAACATGAATGGGCTGGAAAGGAGAAGTGTATTTCCTCTGAGGCCTTGGGGACAGAGATCCTGTCCTGGCAGGTGGGTTTTGAGAGAAGGAGAAAGATTTCTGGGAAGGTGGTTCTCCGGGTTCTTGGAGCAAAAGGGAAGCTGGAAAAACAGTGCATTTGGACAATAGTAAGGAGACAGTTTGGCTGTGATTCCTAATGGAGGGTGTGTATGAAGAAATAGGATGGGTGAGACACCTGGAAATGTTGGGGGAGGGTTTCAATTCCATGTCGGTTGGAGGAACAGTGGACATCTCTGGGTGGGGACACGTCTTTGTGAAAGCCATGACTGGGGAAGGAGAGTCTTGAATTAGAGAGATGGCCGTGGAAACCAAGAGGGGAGAAACGCCAAACATACTGCAGTGAGTCAGCAGGACTTGCTCACCTCACCTGTGAGTGCGGAGGGTCCAAAAAGGTGACAAAAAAGTGCTGATGCTGGATGGACCAGTAAACGGGACATCACTTCCATTGTAGGAGGTCCCGTCTTATCTCAGGGGTTGTGTATTTTTTTTTTAAAACTTTTTGTTTATTACAAATGAAAAACATTTGCTGAACACCTATTGTGGAAAACAGGGGAAACACACACAGAACCCCTGAAAACTGCTTATTTTCACAACACCTAGAAATAATCACTGAAGCTTGTTAGCATTTTATGGTACATGTTTCCAGTCCTTTTTCTATTACAATATATGTACATATAAAATTTATTTGCATATAGGTAATATGCAATGTTTGTTTACAAATATGTGTAATATATAATGCTTCTATTTAAATGCATGATTAATAACATTTTGGATGATGCTGCTGATTGGTAATCTCATTTTCTTATTCAAATGGGTTTCTGTCATTAGCTGTTAATACACAGCATCATTTTTTAAAACCTTGCCTCAGTGTCTGTAAAAACAATAAATACCACTTGTGGAAATGTCAGAAAATACAGACATGGATAACAATATTTACCTTTCTATGGCTGATTTATTTCACTATGTTATCACTTATGTGTGGAATCTGAAAAATAAGATAAACAATGAAATTAATAAAACAGAAACAGACTCACAGAGAATAAACTAGTGGTTACAAGTGGGCAAAGGCAGGGGGAGGAGCAAGAGAAGGGTAGGGGATTAAGAGGTACAAACGATTATGTATAAAATACATAAGCACAGGGAAATACAACCTTTATGTTGTAGTAACTTTAAAGGGATTATAATCTGTAAAAATACTGAATCACTGTCATACACCTGAATCTAATATAATTCTGTAAGTCAACTATACTTTGATAAAAAAGAGAAAATACAAATGAGCAAAAGAGGAAAATAAAAATCTCCAATTACTTTTAAACTAATTAGATGCTTCAATATACATATATTCTATTTCTGTGATTTTGTGCACATTTTCTATTCAGAAATGGAATTCCGAATACAGTAGCCCTTATAAAGCTGAAACTTATGTGACTGACTCCATCCCCAGAGCCTTGCTCACCTCAACTCATTTATGCTTTTTCCACTTGAAAATGTATACTCTTTCCATGTCATTTAATCCCTTTCCACAGCATCATTTTGATGGCTTTTTAATATTCCATTGTCTTGAGTTTTTAGAATGCTTTATGTCCCATCCCCCATTATTGGATATTTTTATTGTGGCTGACTCTTTTTAAATTTATTTTTTTAATAAATCTTTTTTCCTATTTTCATTCCACTGTGCAGCTTGTGGGATCTTAGTTCCCTGACTAGGGATGGGATCGAACCTGTGCCCTTGGCAGTGAAAGCATGGAGTCCTAAACCACTGGACCTCCAGGGAATTCGTCTTTATAAAAGGAACTTTTCTCTATAAAAATGTAGCCATGACTGAATCTTGTTAGTGAAATGTCTGCAAAGATGCAAACACCTTTAATATTCTCCTTAAGTTCCTAGATATGTAATTGTTACATCCGAACTCAGGCACACACTGGGAAAGGCTTTTACGGTATTTTGTCAAATGGCATTCCTGAGAGAATGTGTTACTTAGCATCCCTACCACCAGCCCGTGAGAGGGCCTGACTTTCTGTGTCTTTCCCATCACAGAAAAGTGGTCCTATTGCTTTCACATCTCATCTTTGGAAAATCATGAGGTGGAGAAGGCAATGGCCCCACTCCAGCACTCTTGCCTGGAAAATCCCATGGACGGAGGAGCCTGGTAGGCTGCAGTCCATGGGGNGGTGGAGCAATGACCAGCCTGACCTCTGCTAACCTAACGGGCGCCTCTTCCCCACACAGGCTGGTGAATGAGGTGTACGAGGTAGACGACACCATCCAGACCCTGCAGCAGCGCCTGAGGGACGCAGAGGACACACTGCAGTCGCTGGCCCACACTAAGGCCACGCTGGAGCACGACCTGGCAGTCAAGGCCAACTCCCTGTACATCGACCAGGACAAGTGCATGAGCATGCGCAGAAGCTTCCCCAGCACCGTGCGCCTGGTGGGCTTCTGCTAGGGGCTCTCCCTGGATCAGACGTGGCGCTCCCGGGACCAGGCGGGACCAGGGACCTGCGCCCGCACTTATGCAAGGGATGATCTGTTCACTTATTAAAGGATCGTATTTATAGACACGTACTGGGGTCCTGTCTTGGAGAACCGTTTCTTTGCATCCAAACCTTCATTCTCTATGATTTACTAGGCTTCTGGGCTAGATAAATACAATGTAACAGACTAGGTAAGAACATTTATTTGTATTATTCCTGTTATTCTGTATAACATGAATGGGCTGGAAAGGAGAAGTGTATTTCCTCTGAGGCCTTGGGGACAGAGATCCTGTCCTGGCAGGTGGGTTTTGAGAGAAGGAGAAAGATTTCTGGGAAGGTGGTTCTCCGGGTTCTTGGAGCAAAAGGGAAGCTGGAAAAACAGTGCATTTGGACAATAGTAAGGAGACAGTTTGGCTGTGATTCCTAATGGAGGGTGTGTATGAAGAAATAGGATGGGTGAGACACCTGGAAATGTTGGGGGAGGGTTTCAATTCCATGTCGGTTGGAGGAACAGTGGACATCTCTGGGTGGGGACACGTCTTTGTGAAAGCCATGACTGGGGAAGGAGAGTCTTGAATTAGAGAGATGGCCGTGGAAACCAAGAGGGGAGAAACGCCAAACATACTGCAGTGAGTCAGCAGGACTTGCTCACCTCACCTGTGAGTGCGGAGGGTCCAAAAAGGTGACAAAAAAGTGCTGATGCTGGATGGACCAGTAAACGGGACATCACTTCCATTGTAGGAGGTCCCGTCTTATCTCAGGGGTTGTGTATTTTTTTTTTAAAACTTTTTGTTTATTACAAATGAAAAACATTTGCTGAACACCTATTGTGGAAAACAGGGGAAACACACACAGAACCCCTGAAAACTGCTTATTTTCACAACACCTAGAAATAATCACTGAAGCTTGTTAGCATTTTATGGTACATGTTTCCAGTCCTTTTTCTATTACAATATATGTACATATAAAATTTATTTGCATATAGGTAATATGCAATGTTTGTTTACAAATATGTGTAATATATAATGCTTCTATTTAAATGCATGATTAATAACATTTTGGATGATGCTGCTGATTGGTAATCTCATTTTCTTATTCAAATGGGTTTCTGTCATTAGCTGTTAATACACAGCATCATTTTTTAAAACCTTGCCTCAGTGTCTGTAAAAACAATAAATACCACTTGTGGAAATGTCAGAAAATACAGACATGGATAACAATATTTACCTTTCTATGGCTGATTTATTTCACTATGTTATCACTTATGTGTGGAATCTGAAAAATAAGATAAACAATGAAATTAATAAAACAGAAACAGACTCACAGAGAATAAACTAGTGGTTACAAGTGGGCAAAGGCAGGGGGAGGAGCAAGAGAAGGGTAGGGGATTAAGAGGTACAAACGATTATGTATAAAATACATAAGCACAGGGAAATACAACCTTTATGTTGTAGTAACTTTAAAGGGATTATAATCTGTAAAAATACTGAATCACTGTCATACACCTGAATCTAATATAATTCTGTAAGTCAACTATACTTTGATAAAAAAGAGAAAATACAAATGAGCAAAAGAGGAAAATAAAAATCTCCAATTACTTTTAAACTAATTAGATGCTTCAATATACATATATTCTATTTCTGTGATTTTGTGCACATTTTCTATTCAGAAATGGAATTCCGAATACAGTAGCCCTTATAAAGCTGAAACTTATGTGACTGACTCCATCCCCAGAGCCTTGCTCACCTCAACTCATTTATGCTTTTTCCACTTGAAAATGTATACTCTTTCCATGTCATTTAATCCCTTTCCACAGCATCATTTTGATGGCTTTTTAATATTCCATTGTCTTGAGTTTTTAGAATGCTTTATGTCCCATCCCCCATTATTGGATATTTTTATTGTGGCTGACTCTTTTTAAATTTATTTTTTTAATAAATCTTTTTTCCTATTTTCATTCCACTGTGCAGCTTGTGGGATCTTAGTTCCCTGACTAGGGATGGGATCGAACCTGTGCCCTTGGCAGTGAAAGCATGGAGTCCTAAACCACTGGACCTCCAGGGAATTCGTCTTTATAAAAGGAACTTTTCTCTATAAAAATGTAGCCATGACTGAATCTTGTTAGTGAAATGTCTGCAAAGATGCAAACACCTTTAATATTCTCCTTAAGTTCCTAGATATGTAATTGTTACATCCGAACTCAGGCACACACTGGGAAAGGCTTTTACGGTATTTTGTCAAATGGCATTCCTGAGAGAATGTGTTACTTAGCATCCCTACCACCAGCCCGTGAGAGGGCCTGACTTTCTGTGTCTTTCCCATCACAGAAAAGTGGTCCTATTGCTTTCACATCTCATCTTTGGAAAATCATGAGGTGGAGAAGGCAATGGCCCCACTCCAGCACTCTTGCCTGGAAAATCCCATGGACGGAGGAGCCTGGTAGGCTGCAGTCCATGGGGTTACTAAGAGTCGGACACGACTGAGCGACTTTACTTTCACTTTTCACTTTCATGCATTGGAGAAGGAAATGGCAACCCACTCCAGTGTTCTTGCCTGGAGAATTCCAGGGATGGGGGAGCCTCATGGGCTGCTGTCTATGGGGTCACACAGAGTTGGACACGACTGAAGCGACTTAGCAGCAGCAGGACATTGTTTACTGGGTCCTTGACTTTCTTTGGTCAATTGCCTGTTTCCCCCAAGGATTTATCTTTTCTTCATTTGTTTTTAAGAGTTCTCTGTGTATCATGTGACACACACTTTCATGCTATATACTGAACATATATTCTTTTTTTTTGGCTGTAGTTGCTCCGTGGTTTGTAGGATCTTAGAACCTGGGTCACAGGTAGTGAAAATGCTGAGTCATAACCACTGGGCCACCAGAGAATTCCCAAGAATATATAGTCTTTTTAAAAAAACTTTAAACTTTTAATTTTGTATTGGAATATAGGTGATTAACAATGTTGTGGTAGTTTCAGGTGAATAGCGAGGAGACTCAGCCATACATATACAGAACATATATTCTTTATATGCCACTTGTGTTTACATTTTGCTTATGGTGTTTAATGTTCAGAGGGTGAACTGTGTAGATGTTTCCATTATGATTTATTTCTTTGGAATTACACCAGGAAAGCTCTTTCTCACCACAGGATTATTTACTTATAATTTCTTCTAATTCAGTTCCTGACTTCTTAAGTTTCACTTAACCATCTGGAATTCAATTTGATAAGGTGTAGAGAGCATGCTAGCTTTGAATCCATTGTTCTAGAAACTCTGAAATGGGAAGGTGAAATTACTGNGGAATTACACCAGGAAAGCTCTTTCTCACCACAGGATTATTTACTTATAATTTCTTCTAATTCAGTTCCTGACTTCTTAAGTTTCACTTAACCATCTGGAATTCAATTTGATAAGGTGTAGAGAGCATGCTAGCTTTGAATCCATTGTTCTAGAAACTCTGAAATGGGAAGATGAAATTACTGGGGGGGGGGGGGGGGGGAAGGAAGCCTCTTCTCTCCTGTTTCTCACTACTTGCATCTTGCGTGCCTTCCTCTCTCTCTCTCTCAATAGCATCTTTTTCTGCCTGAGTTCTTTTTGCTCTGTCCTAACCGCTGTCTAATAACCTCAAGTCTATTTCTCTCTCTCTCTGTTTCCTAAAGTTTTTTCCCCAGCGATTCCTGGTTTAGTCAACCTCACAAAACATCTCAAAATGCTAGTAGAATTGACATAAACATGATAAGCTTGTCCTAGTGTTATTTTTGTAGTCCCAGTATATCATTTTAGACATCAAATTGTAGGTTTCGTCATTCTCCTTTTGCTTCTAATGGAAACAAAGATATATAAGTGCCACCAAACACTTAGCAATTAGAGCAATCAAGTGTTGGTGGTCATCATTTTTAGACAATGGTGAGAAAAAACATAAATTCCACATGTCTCTTATTTGTTGTATGTTTCGGGAAAAGTCTTGCCTACTTTTTCCATGAATTATAATTTGTTGTATTTTTTTGAGGAATGTGTGAATGTGGAGTCCTTTTACTTAAACATATGTTCCCAGGATTACAAGAATGTGATGGGAAGAAGACGCAGTTCAGACATAGGAAAAGGCTAGTTTTCTTGTTATTTTGGTAAAGTGTGGGCAAGGCAAAATTCCACAAATAAACATTTGGTTTCTGGTCTAAATGTCACAACTACTTCACCAGGGGAAATATTCAAACACAAGGACCCACAGACAGCCAAGACTCACAGAGCATGATCTTGTGTAAGAATCCCAGGTCTGCAAATACCAACACGTGATCTGGCCTCATGTACGCAGGCTCAGACTGTCTTTAATATTATGTGGCTTTAAGAAGGACTGTGGAATGTTGAAGGCTTCCAACACAGCCAAGCATCATTCCGATTTAGAAATGTGTGTAACTGCCCCTAAATAGCCAAGTCACCTATAATTTTAGTAATTTCCTTTTACGTCCCTGGAGAGTGTTGTCATAAACACCTCGCCGGGCATTTTTGAGTCTTGAGTTCATGCTGTAAATAGCTGATGTGGGGTCTGGTGCTCAGTTATAATTTTTGTTTTGCCCTGAAAATGAGGCTGGAGTCCTTCCTTTTGTGTGCAGGGCTGACCCAGTGCAGGAGGAGGTGGAATGGTTCTCACTGATGTGTCCCCTTTGACCTTGTTGGTGTCCACTCCTCTAGCCTGGCCCTTCAGCTGGTCTCAGTGGTGCTGGACCCACCATTGTCGAGATTACCCACACCAGCGTTCTAGGCAGGGTGCCATGATGGTATTTCCTGAACCCTGTACCTTCATGCATTCATTCAAGAGGAAAAGAGACAATACTTCATCTCTTCTCCAAGGGTGGGAGGTCTATCTGATCTTGAAGACCAGCTCTAGACCATAGTTGTGCTTACTCAGAATGTTGAGAGGATTCTGGGGCCATGTGTGTGTTCACACAGGTAAGAATCTAGAGGTCGGAAGGGGAGTCTAACCTGCAGGGGCCCAGGATGGAGAAGCAGCAGCAGAGATTCTGCAGCCTCTGCTCCAACAGTTCTGACTTCTCCCTCAGCCCAGATCTTTCTCTTCTGACATCAGAAGAGTTCTGTTTTGTGATTGATGGCTGGTTCCCTGGGGACCCTGCTGTTTACTCTTTTTGCTGGAAGCTAATAGGAGACCCTTTCTGCTGCCAACTCTTTCCTTTTAGCAAAGAGCTCCTAAGAGCTCATCAAGACCAAAAAGCAGCTCCAGTGCCTGTGTCTTTGACAGCATGTTTTTCCTCAAGAGTGTTCAGTTGCAAATGGAAAACGATTGTGTTTTGTGACACTTACTGGCATTTTAGTGCTAGTTAACTAAAATAGGTTCTTTCCTGTATGTGTGCATTTTGGACTGTCTTCTGAGCTGGAGTTATAGCAACAGAAATAGCTAACTTCCTCTAGACAGAAAAGAGAATTTAGAAGTAGGTCCCTCCCTTTCTCACCTTGGTTTGGTTTCTGTTCATCTTATCTTGAGAATTTTAAGACCCTTAGCTAAGGACACATTTTTCTTTGTTTGCAAGGAGCTGAGGATACACAGGAATGTATTAATAAAATGGGTACTAAGCAGTGTGGAATAGCAGTGTTAGGGAATGTAGAAAGGGCTCTAATTATGAAATTTAGAAATGAGGAGTCAACAAAAACCTCAAACCTACCAATGCAGAGCTACCTAGGGAGAATTTCAAGAGTCATTTGAGTTCTGGTTGGTCAGATGAGTAATTACCTTCATAGAGAAGTTTTGAGATGTGTTTACTGTTCAAGAAGAGCAACAAGGTGCAAAAATTTCATGGTCTAAGGATATTGAAATCATAGAGTCTGTTCTCTTATCACTGTGGAATTATGTTAGAAATCAATAGCAAAAGTTTGATAGCTAAGTTGAAGATCTCTCAGTAAGTGGCACATTGTACTTGCAAAAAAAAAAAAAATGTGGGTTATTTGCAATTCATTCTTTATTCATTCACCGAATCAATAGATTTCTACTGAGTTCCTTCCGTGTGTTTGTGCTTATTGAGCTCTGGAAATAAGACAGTGAACAAGATTGACATGGTCTTTGCCCTCATGGAGGTGACAGCCCAGTGAATTTGACGGGCAACTCAATCAAATTTAAGAATTAAGAACCCTTAGTTCTTAACAAAGAACTAAGCTAATTATGACAATTTAGGAGAGGGATTGAACCTTGGGGGGCTGTCTTGAAATTGTGACATTTAAGCAACTATCTGAAAGGGACAGAATCAATGTGCATGTACTGGGGGTGGGAGAGCCCACAGTGGTACAGAGAAGTGCATTTTCAAAGACCCCAGACATTTGAGGAGCTACATACAGGGCTTCTCTGGTGACTCAGACAGTAAACAATCTTCCCGCACTGCAGGAGACCCAGGTTTGATCCCTGGATCAGGAGGAAGCCCTGNACAGAGAAGTGCATTTTCAAAGACCCCAGACATTTGAGGAGCTACATACAGGGCTTCTCTGGTGACTCAGACAGTAAACAATCTTCCCGCACTGCAGGAGACCCAGGTTTGATCCCTGGATCAGGAGGAAGCCCTGGAGAAGGGCATGGCAACCCACTCCAGTATTCTTGCCTAGAGAATCCCAGGGACAGAGGAGCCTGGTGGGCTACAGTCCATGGGATCACAGAGTCAGACATGACTGAGTGACAACACTAACATAAGGGAGTTACACACGGGCAGGGTTGGCGTCATGGGCATGAGACCTGCACAGCCACTCGAGGCCCTGGGCTCAGGGGAGTTCATCCTTGGGCCCGTGCTCTGCTGTCACCATCTTGAAATTCTTAACAATTTTTGAACAAGGAGCCCTGCATTTTCATAGGTGATCCCGGCTGTGGGAGATGGATCTTGACCCTGTTTGTGATGTGTAGCCATTGGAGGGTGGGACTCAAGGAGGGTCATCATCTTAATTCCTGAAGGATGCTCTGGTTGTGATGTGAAGACTGAAGAGGAGTGGTGTCATGGTTACTGCCCTTTAGAAACTTACAGTAATTCTGGCCAAGGGGTGTTCTTAAAAGGAACACATTATAGGACTCTTTTGAAGAGGATCCTGAGAATTGAAAAGAGGGTTAACAGGTTAATAGGACATTTCTGAGTTGGGAAAGATATCACCTCTTATATGTGTCCTCCCAGTCTTCTTTTCTCTGGGCTAAACAACATGTTTTTTCCTCTTCAACTCAAGCTCAATTTCTTTTTCTTTCTTTTTTTCACTCAGAGAAAGATGTAATAAAAGCCATTTTTGAACTCTAAAAGTGAAGTGAAGAAGTCGCTCAGTCATGTCCGACTCTTTGCGATCCCATAGACTGTAGCCTACCGGGCTCCTCTGTCCATGAGATTTTCCAGACAATAGTACTGGAGTGGATTGCCATTTCCTTCTCCAAAGTACCATACAAATAAAAGGTAATGTTATTATGTTTCAGATTATAAGAGGAATAAATCTGGTTTCTTCCCAGAACTTCCTTCCAACTTTTCTGTTCTTCGTATCCTTCTCAAAGCACAGTGCTTCAGAATTTAAGATGTTATGCTTCTGAAGATATTGGCCTTCTTTCTATCAATTCGATTTTTATTTTTAGGCATCTTTTAGGATTTTTTCCCCCCAGAAGTTGTTACAGCTAGGATGCAGGCATAGGACCTTGGTTCTGAGATTAGATATTGCAGCCAGAGAATTCATTGCGTTTGTGAAGAGTCTTTTCATGATAGGCTGTGTCCATTCACTCTGCCTCCTGCGATCAGGCTTCCATTTCTGTTACTTCACCAAAACATTTCTGTTTAAGGCCAGTAATCCCTTCCTTGTGTTCATCATGCTCAATTTCTTAAATCGATTAAGAAGCTTAAAGATCTGAACACCACTGTTTCCCATTTGAATCCTCACAATGCTTTGGGGGAACTGCCCTGTAGCTTGAGTTTAATGCTGCAGAATCTCACAGGAGGTGGGGCCACTTTCCCCTCTTCCTCCCTATGATTCAGTGAGCTAAGATGACTCCCAGATGGTTCCGGTGAGGTTTCTCAGTTGCTTGTCTGAATCTCCGCTAATCTAATTCCTCTGAAGCCCTGGAGTGCCTCTCACAGACACTGACCATCTCTTCCATTCAATGCAGCCGTGTTTCTGCTGTCCGTAAGCTTCTATTCCAGGCATTTCCCATAAAGATTATCTTATGACATGTCTGCCAGCCACAGCATCATCTTCTTGTGCTGTATTAACTCTCAGCACCACCCAGTAGAGGTTTCTGCAAAGATGGAAATGTCCTATGTCTTCTCTGTCCAAAAGAGTAGCCACCAGCCACACATGACTCTTAAACACGGAAAATTAACACCACTTGAAATGAAAATTTAGGGCACTGGAACTCAGGAAAGCTATTTAGTGGTTCAGGGCCACAGAACTGGAAAAGGACAAATCCAGATGAAGCTCAGACCTTCTGACTCTGAGGGATTTTTTTCTCTGTGTTGTGACCATGTGGTCTCTATTTATTTGCAAAGCTTTATTGAGCATCTATTAAGGGTAGTGGCAGGTGTGGGGATGCCAAGGAATAAAAAAGTTTCATTGGGTCAAAGAAGGGTGAGCAATGAGAAAAGAGAACCACTTGGTGACCTCTAAGAACACAGAAGAAAAAGGAAGGGTCCCAGTGTTTACCTCCTGGAGTCTAGAGGTGTTGCCGCTACCGCTGTACAAGATGGGCCATTTTCCGCATGTGTGCTCAAGACGGGGCTCCCAATCCCACAGGTTCCTCACTGCCTGACACACTGAAAATCCCACTGGCTAAGCCACTCCCTGGTGGACTTCAGGGCTTGCAGGGAATGAGGCTAAGGGCCCAAGAACACACAGCTACTGAAACCCAGACCCTGTCAGGCTCAATGTTAACTAGGGTAGCAGTGGGGATGGATGCTACGAAGTAAGTTTGTGCTCTTACTCTGGCGGTCCTGAGTGCCAGGCTGAGAGATTTTGATCTGAGCTATTGGCAGCAAGAGGCCAGAGAAGCTTCTGATGAACTTCTCAGTGGAAGGTACCGAGGAAGAAGAAAGGATACACTTGTGGTAGTCAGAACGGAAAGATGGGAGAACTTCTAGGAAAATCACGTATTGAGGTTTTTTTTCCCATTAAGGGCTCCTTTCTCCCACACCCAGAAGATGTCCAGAGATGCTGGGGACAAAGCAGGAATGCAACATCCAGAAAAACACAAGATAGTGCAAGTTTCTTCAAGATATGAAAATGTTGTTCACGTTTCCAAGTATAGAGAAAGAAGCCAATGAAGAGAGGAAGAAATCAAACACACTGGAGGAGTCAGACTGCATATATTATCTTCTAAAGAGATGAGTTACTTGATAACAATTTTAAAGTTATTGTAAGGTAAGACTTCTCTAAATGTCCTTAAAAATCTTTCAACTATTCTCACTTATTATTACAGAAGCAGCATTTTAAAATTATAGTAATTAAGAATAAGATAGGCAGACAGATCCCTGAAACAGAAAGTCCAAAATCATGCCCTTATATATGTGGATCTAATAAAATCAATGCTCTAGGGAGGAGGGAGGATGGATCATTCAATAAATAGCAATTTGCTAAAAAAATTAATTTAGATTGTAATTTAGTAAGATAAACTAGTATAAATTTTAGATGACTATAGATTTTTTAGTATCATGAAAGTATACACTCTCTGTATCTATTCAGACATCCAGGAGAACAATAAAAGTGAAAGTCAAAAGCTGGGAAGGATCAGTGAACATTTCCTCATGCACTCTTTGGTTGAATTGAGTTTTTGAATTTTTCAAATTCTGTGACATCATTTTGGTTGCAGTTTTAAGACGTTGTCTACCCAACAATGTTATCGCTTTCTTCTTCTGATAATGGAAAAAAAATCAACAGGTATTGGGAAAGAGTCAAATTCTTTTTATTAAGTCATTTATACCAGAAGGAAATGGCAACCTACTCCAGTATTCTTGCCTGGAGAATTCCATGGACAAAGAGACTGGCAGGCTGTAGTCCCTGGGATCGCAAAGAATTGGACCTGACTGAGCGACTATCACTCACTTACTCATTTATACCAATGGTCCATCGCCTGAAAAATCCTCATGAATTTCCAAATATGTAGTGCAAAGCCCTGGACATCACTGAGATGGCCTTAAGAGATATTATCAGTGCCATGAAGTAATGTGTTTTTTAAAAATCCAAATGCTCATTCCTAAATTCAAACACTCATTTGAGTGCCTTTTATTCAATAGAGTTTATTGTAGAGAATAAAATCTTATACCTCCTGCTGATACCTTCACACCATGTGTCAAAAGGCCTATGCTGACTGGACACCGCTTGAATTAAATTTCCAGTTTGAGCATCTTCCCTGCTTTACTGTATCATGATTAACACACACACTGGTAATCCCAACATTTATTTTCACCAGCTCCTCCTCCCGCCATCCATACCTACTTAGCTAGTGTTCCCAATGCACATTTTCCAGTCCTCACCATGACTCACACAATAATTGCTCACTAAAATAAATACCTCTTCTGTACTATAAGTTTCCAACAGAAAAAGTCGTCAGCTTTTTCTTCCTTGAAGATAGGTCACTCGTATTCCAAGTGAGTTCAAAAGTTGGTACACCAGGGTTTTATCCAACCACAAACCAAAAAAAAAACGCAAGCCTTTACCACCAGCCTTTATGACGTTGCTCTTTCACATTATCTGTTATTAATATAGGGCATCATCCACCTGGTGTCCGCTGATGAATAAATCCCATCACTACATATCAGTCAGGTTGAGCTAAGTTACGCTACAGTAACAAGAGGGCCCTTGATCTCACTCAGCAAAGTTTGTGACTGGCACGAAGCAGTTGAAGACTGGTGAACATCATCTTTACTCTGAGATCCAGGGTGGCGGAACAGACACTGCTGGAACATGGACAAGTCCTGGCAGCAGGCTAGAGAGAACTCCGAAAATTGTTTATCCACCCTTTTTTCCAGACTGAAGCCGGTCATGTGGCTGTGCCTGACTTCAAAGGCAGCTGGGAGATGCAGTGCTGTGAGGCACGCAGGAGGCAGAGAACTAGAAATGGGTAGTGAATGTCCTAATGATTTCCACATGCTCGTTTGACTTACTCTCTCAGCACAAATGTGTCAAAGGCTATGAAACTGGTTTTGTAAACTTTGGGAAAATATTTTGACTCCAACCTGTTGATACTTTGGAGAAGGCTTTGAATGTTGGCTTTGAAGTTTTAGACTTCTTAGAGAAAAAGATTCCACTGAAGACTGGAAAGCAGTATTTTGTGGTCGTTCTAGAAAAAAATTGCTCAATGGGTTTATTAAAGAGGTCACTGGTGGAAAATGATGAAAAGTCTTCATACTCCTATTTAATGAAGTTTCTGAACAGGAAAAATCAGTGTAGAAATAGAAAGAAAGAAATTCCTTCATCCAGTGAAATCCAGTTAAAAAATTCACTTGTCAGACTTTTCATTCAATCCTCCAGCTGGAGTTGTTTGTAGGAAATCTGTTTTCCTATCACAGCTCTGGCACTTGCAGATTCATAGTCTATAGTTGAAAGAGACTGGAATCCTCTTTCCTATTTATATTTATGATGCTATTTTGAGCTCTAGTATTTACATTACTATTTTCAATATACTCTTATTCTTAACAAACCACTTTGGAGCCATTGATTCTTTTCTGTGAACTGAGGATTTAAAACAGCAGAGTGATAACAACAACAACAACAACAACAAAGACAAATTTTTGAAAAAAAATTTAAAGAGAAAAGAAAACGAAGTTCTTAAATGAATTAGGTAGATGTCCTTGAACAGGATGGATATATATATTCAGTAAAAGTTGACTTGTGGAAATAGTACCCCTAGAGTACTCCTAGAGACAGATTATGTAGAAAACTTTCTGTCTTTATTTTCAGGAAATGGGAACGATCTGAAAAGTTCAAAGCTTGTGGTTCCTCAGAGAATATGATCCCCCCATTCTATCAGACAATGTCCTTCTCAATACCTCCAATCAATTTATGGGGATTTTTTTGGTCTTTATTGCAAGAGATGCCCCAATTATTTTAATTAATCCTCCTTTTAACCTTCTAATTATCGTGTTGTGAAAAGAGGTTGGGAGGGACATTTTCTCCTGTTATTTGATTATATACACAGGTCTCACTAAACAACAGAGAGACATTTTCATTTGCATGCTTCCTTTTTTAATGGCATATTGAGTACACCAGTTCAGAGCCCAATATCCCAATGCAGCGTGTAGGTAATTCGAAGAGGTTTCTCAAGCTTGGGATCAAAGACAGGGGTCTTTCACTTCCTGGCTTTTACCCCAGAATTGAAATCTGGGACCACATTGCTCAGATGGCAATGGAGAGAGAGAGCGGGAATTGAAAAATTCCTGACTCAGCTACTGACTCCACACCGCCACCCTCCCGCCCCCGATTCTATTTTGTATGTTTATTTGGCTGCTTTGGGTCTTAGTTGCAGCACATGGGATCATTTGCTGGGACACATGGGCTCAGTAGTTGCAGGGTGTGGGCTTAGTTGCCCCCTAGGTATGTGGGATCTTAGTTCGCTGACCAGGTATTGAATCTACGACCTCTGCACTGGAAGGTCTGTTCTTAACCACTGGGCCACCACGGGGAAGTCCCTCAGCTACTGTCTCTCACCCAGGAGTGAGGATAACTAGCTGGCCTTACATATAATCCCCTGAAAATACCACAGTGTGGGCCCATGAGCAGTGATCTGAACCCAGTGACCCCAGTGCCGTGAATGAATTTCATGTTCGATGGGTCAGTGATCCCATTCTTACCTGGGGGAAGGACCCTGGGAAGTGGTAGAGAAAAGTCAGCCATGTTCCCTTTAAAAGTTGTCTATAAGGAGGAGAGAGAAAATCCATTCTTCTGTGAACCAAAGTATGAAAAAGTAGAGAAAGACGTTCCTTCTCTTAGGCACTAGTGTTCATCGGCTTCTATGGTTTGAGTATGTGTGTCACCCCGAAAGAAAAAAGGAAGGAACCCAGAAACCCCAAGTCTCTTCCTTTGGGGGGAAGGGAGTTTAGGAGTGAAGCTCCAATTCTCTCCTCTCAAATTTTTCTTCTCTTTGAAGAATTGCTCATTAGCTACCAAGCCCTCCAACACTGTTCTGTGTAGGAGTGTGTTATGGGCTGAAGTGTGTTGTCTAAAATTCCCATGTTCAAGTCTTAACTCCAGTACCTCAGAATGGGATGTATAAAGAGACAGGATTCTTAAAGAGGTAAGTTACCACGAGGCTGTATAGCTGAGCCTTAATCAAGCATGGCTAGAGGCCCTATAAGAGGAGGACACCTTAGATATTGACACACAAAGAGGAGAGACCAGGTGAAGGCACGGGGAGAAGGTGGCTGTCTTCTCTGGGGTACTTTGTTAGGGCCATCCTCGCAAATGATACACAATGGGTGGAAAGTGACTTCTTTTGATGTCTAAGAACACAGCTGAGAGCAAACACATTTAAGGCAAGTTTCTGTAAAGTGTATTGTTGTCCAGTTGCTAAGTTGTGTCTGACTCTGGGACTCCATGGACTGCAGCATGTTGTGACTCCATGGACTGCAGCATGTCAGACTCCTCTGTCCTCCACTGTCTCCCAGAGTTTGCTCAAATTCATGTCTGTTGAGCTGGTGATGCCATCCAACCATCTCATCCTCTGTCACCCCCTTCTCCTCCAGCCCTCAATCTTTCCCAGCATTAGGGTCTTTTCAGATAAGCCGGCTTTTTGCATCAGGTGGCCAAAGTATTGGAGCTTCAGCATCAGTCCTTCCAATGAACACTAAGGGTTGATTTCCTTTAGAATTGACAGTCTTGATCTCCTTGCATCCAAGAGACTCTCAAGAGTCTTCTTCAGCATCACAATTAGAAAGCATCGGTTCTTTGTTGCTCAGCCTTTTTTAGGGTTCAACCCTCACATCCATACATGGCTACTGGAAAAAGCCTAGCTTTAACTATTCATAAAGTTTGCGACACAGCAAAAAGGAACCAGACTCACACACAAAGGTAAAACTAGGTCATACGGCTTGTAAGAAATGGGTTGCTTTTTAAGCTCACTAATGGCTCATCCCATTCAGGAAAGAATTGATGCCTCTTGCATCTTAGGGTCCAGAGCTGGATCCCCACCCACACAGTCCATCATTTTGTTCAGAAGTCATGTGGTCACACATGCTGAGAGCTGGGTTAGGACTCAGACCACAAGTGGCCTGTGGCTGGAGCTCATGGTCAAGAAAAGAGCGGTAGAACCCAGCATCACAACCCCTTGTCTCCAAGCCAATGTGGACATGCTGTGAATCTGTATGGCTGTGGTGTTTCCACATGTGCACTAGGAGGGCCATGTAATGAACAAGGTGTCTATAAGCGTCTGATGAAAACTATGTTCCCACACCCCTAGGAGGGCCTCAGAGCAGGGACGATGCTCTCCTATCACTCGAGAGAAACCTTATAGGAACATTCCCTGGCAAAGACGAGCCCCTCCAGTGTGCTCCAGGAAAATAGTTCTGAACACAAGAACTGCCAGGTCTGGATAAACATAGCTCAGTCCCTCAGATGTTTTGAACATGACTGAATGTTCATACCACACAGCCTTCCATCAGAGGCCTCCAAATAGTTTACATAAAATCCTGAGCCTGTTCCAGGCGGCGGCTCGTCAAGGGTTATCAGATCCACTGTTAGAGAGACCGAGCGCCATGAAGTGTTTATCCTTGGAGATAAAGTGAACCAGGAGAAAGTTGATGCTTGAGATGGAGCTGGTGGCAGGAGAGTCCAATTCTAATGGACTTGGACGTTTCTTTATACTCAAACCCCCAATTTCCTCATGTTTAAAATGGAAATAATAAAATAATTCCCTGGTGGCTCAGATGGTTAAGAATTTGTCTGCAATTTAGGAGACCGGGGTTCTATTCCTGGGTTAGGAAGATCCCCTGGAGGAGGGCTTGTCAACCTGCTCCAGTATTCTTGCCTGGAGAATCCCCATGGACAGAGGAGCCTGGCAGGCTACAGTCCATGGGGTTGAAAAGAGTTGGACACGACTGAGCGACTAAGCACAATGATAATAATAGTGTGTCTTGGGACTTCTTGGTAGCCCAGGGATTAAGATTCCATGATCCCAGTGCATGGGGCATGGGTTCAATCCCTTGTTGGGTAACTAAGATCTTGCATGTTGGAGGGTGTGACCAAAAAATAAAATAAAATAATAGTGTGTCTTTATATACACGCTCTAGGTTTTTAGTCAGATTAAAAAGCAAAGAGGGTTCCTACTTTGTGGTGGGGAAGCTTTCAAAGTTCCTGCACACATTAGCCTTCAAGAAGAAACATAGAAATGATGAGAAAGGTGATNAAAAGTTCAAAGCTTGTGGTTCCTCAGAGAATATGATCCCCCCATTCTATCAGACAATGTCCTTCTCAATACCTCCAATCAATTTATGGGGATTTTTTTGGTCTTTATTGCAAGAGATGCCCCAATTATTTTAATTAATCCTCCTTTTAACCTTCTAATTATCGTGTTGTGAAAAGAGGTTGGGAGGGACATTTTCTCCTGTTATTTGATTATATACACAGGTCTCACTAAACAACAGAGAGACATTTTCATTTGCATGCTTCCTTTTTTAATGGCATATTGAGTACACCAGTTCAGAGCCCAATATCCCAATGCAGCGTGTAGGTAATTCGAAGAGGTTTCTCAAGCTTGGGATCAAAGACAGGGGTCTTTCACTTCCTGGCTTTTACCCCAGAATTGAAATCTGGGACCACATTGCTCAGATGGCAATGGAGAGAGAGAGCGGGAATTGAAAAATTCCTGACTCAGCTACTGACTCCACACCGCCACCCTCCCGCCCCCGATTCTATTTTGTATGTTTATTTGGCTGCTTTGGGTCTTAGTTGCAGCACATGGGATCATTTGCTGGGACACATGGGCTCAGTAGTTGCAGGGTGTGGGCTTAGTTGCCCCCTAGGTATGTGGGATCTTAGTTCGCTGACCAGGTATTGAATCTACGACCTCTGCACTGGAAGGTCTGTTCTTAACCACTGGGCCACCACGGGGAAGTCCCTCAGCTACTGTCTCTCACCCAGGAGTGAGGATAACTAGCTGGCCTTACATATAATCCCCTGAAAATACCACAGTGTGGGCCCATGAGCAGTGATCTGAACCCAGTGACCCCAGTGCCGTGAATGAATTTCATGTTCGTTGGGTCAGTGATCCCATTCTTACCTGGGGGAAGGACCCTGGGAAGTGGTAGAGAAAAGTCAGCCATGTTCCCTTTAAAAGTTGTCTATAAGGAGGAGAGAGAAAATCCATTCTTCTGTGAACCAAAGTATGAAAAAGTAGAGAAAGACGTTCCTTCTCTTAGGCACTAGTGTTCATCGGCTTCTATGGTTTGAGTATGTGTGTCACCCCGAAAGAAAAAAGGAAGGAACCCAGAAACCCCAAGTCTCTTCCTTTGGGGGGAAGGGAGTTTAGGAGTGAAGCTCCAATTCTCTCCTCTCAAATTTTTCTTCTCTTTGAAGAATTGCTCATTAGTTACCAAGCCCTCCAACACTGTTCTGTGTAGGAGTGTGTTATGGGCTGAAGTGTGTTGTCTAAAATTCCCATGTTCAAGTCTTAACTCCAGTACCTCAGAATGGGATGTATAAAGAGACAGGATTCTTAAAGAGGTAAGTTACCACGAGGCTGTATAGCTGAGCCTTAATCAAGCATGGCTAGAGGCCCTATAAGAGGAGGACACCTTAGATATTGACACACAAAGAGGAGAGACCAGGTGAAGGCACGGGGAGAAGGTGGCTGTCTTCTCTGGGGTTCTTTGTTAGGGCCATCCTCGCAAATGATACACAATGGGTGGAAAGTGACTTCTTTTGATGTCTAAGAACACAGCTGAGAGCAAACACATTTAAGGCAAGTTTCTGTAAAGTGTATTGTTGTCCAGTTGCTAAGTTGTGTCTGACTCTGGGACTCCATGGACTGCAGCATGTTGTGACTCCATGGACTGCAGCATGTCAGACTCCTCTGTCCTCCACTGTCTCCCAGAGTTTGCTCAAATTCATGTCTGTTGAGCTGGTGATGCCATCCAACCATCTCATCCTCTGTCACCCCCTTCTCCTCCAGCCCTCAATCTTTCCCAGCATTAGGGTCTTTTCAGATAAGCCGGCTTTTTGCATCAGGTGGCCAAAGTATTGGAGCTTCAGCATCAGTCCTTCCAATGAACACTAAGGGTTGATTTCCTTTAGAATTGACAGTCTTGATCTCCTTGCATCCAAGAGACTCTCAAGAGTCTTCTTCAGCATCACAATTAGAAAGCATCGGTTCTTTGTTGCTCAGCCTTTTTTAGGGTTCAACCCTCACATCCATACATGGCTACTGGAAAAAGCCTAGCTTTAACTATTCATAAAGTTTGCGACACAGCAAAAAGGAACCAGACTCACACACAAAGGTAAAACTAGGTCATACGGCTTGTAAGAAATGGGTTGCTTTTTAAGCTCACTAATGGCTCATCCCATTCAGGAAAGAATTGATGCCTCTTGCATCTTAGGGTCCAGAGCTGGATCCCCACCCACACAGTCCATCATTTTGTTCAGAAGTCATGTGGTCACACATGCTGAGAGCTGGGTTAGGACTCAGACCACAAGTGGCCTGTGGCTGGAGCTCATGGTCAAGAAAAGAGCGGTAGAACCCAGCATCACAACCCCTTGTCTCCAAGCCAATGTGGACATGCTGTGAATCTGTATGGCTGTGGTGTTTCCACATGTGCACTAGGAGGGCCATGTAATGAACAAGGTGTCTATAAGCGTCTGATGAAAACTATGTTCCCACACCCCTAGGAGGGCCTCAGAGCAGGGACGATGCTCTCCTATCACTCGAGAGAAACCTTATAGGAACATTCCCTGGCAAAGACGAGCCCCTCCAGTGTGCTCCAGGAAAATAGTTCTGAACACAAGAACTGCCAGGTCTGGATAAACATAGCTCAGTCCCTCAGATGTTTTGAACATGACTGAATGTTCATACCACACAGCCTTCCATCAGAGGCCTCCAAATAGTTTACATAAAATCCTGAGCCTGTTCCAGGCGGCGGCTCGTCAAGGGTTATCAGATCCACTGTTAGAGAGACCGAGCGCCATGAAGTGTTTATCCTTGGAGATAAAGTGAACCAGGAGAAAGTTGATGCTTGAGATGGAGCTGGTGGCAGGAGAGTCCAATTCTAATGGACTTGGACGTTTCTTTATACTCAAACCCCCAATTTCCTCATGTTTAAAATGGAAATAATAAAATAATTCCCTGGTGGCTCAGATGGTTAAGAATTTGTCTGCAATTCAGGAGACCGGGGTTCTATTCCTGGGTTAGGAAGATCCCCTGGAGGAGGGCTTGTCAACCTGCTCCAGTATTCTTGCCTGGAGAATCCCCATGGACAGAGGAGCCTGGCAGGCTACAGTCCATGGGGTTGAAAAGAGTTGGACACGACTGAGCGACTAAGCACAATGATAATAATAGTGTGTCTTGGGACTTCTTGGTAGCCCAGGGATTAAGATTCCATGATCCCAGTGCATGGGGCATGGGTTCAATCCCTTGTTGGGTAACTAAGATCTTGCATGTTGGAGGGTGTGACCAAAAAATAAAATAAAATAATAGTGTGTCTTTATATACACGCTCTAGGTTTTTAGTCAGATTAAAAAGCAAAGAGGGTTCCTACTTTGTGGTGGGGAAGCTTTCAAAGTTCCTGCACACATTAGCCTTCAAGAAGAAACATAGAAATGATGAGAAAGGTGATAAATGCTGAAGTGATAAAGACCTTCAAGAACACATTCATCACTGCCCCAGCATTCTTCAGACATCCTATGATTTTACTGTACCAAAGTCTATTTTCCTTAAACCCATCTCGAAGTCCAAGCGACAGAAAGGATAGCTGATGAGCCACGAGGTTGGAAATTTTAAAAGTTTGAAGTAACATAAATAAATGAGTTGTAAAGCAACTCAAAGCAAAATTTAACAGTCAGAGTGTGGTGCATATAAACAGGGGAGCCCCACCTTCATGTGCAGATTTCTAGTGAAACACAGAGGTTTGGAGATTTGTATGTTTTTTCAACAACCCTTCATTCATACATGCAACAGATATTAATAAAATGCCTATGTTATGCCAGGGACTGAAGTTAGCCATAGGAATGGAAGAGTGGTAAGACAAGTCTCAGCCTTCCAAGACTAGAGCCTAGAAGGAGAACATCAATAAGGAAATTAAAAAAAGAAAGAAATGCAATAAAGTGTAATTAGATTCTCAACAGCTGGACTTGGTATTCACGGAGTCAGCAGTATCTAAGCAAGGACACAGGCCTGTGCCTTCCAGTGATTTTTTTAATGACTATTTTTCCCTTTCTTTTTTATTATTTAAATTGCGAAAGTGTGATAACACCTTTACAGCAGACTTGGAAAATACAGAACAAAGTTATATATAGTTCCACTATGTATTATTTTTTAAGTAGATAATTTAAGATTTTTGGTTGGAGCTCAATTTCAAATGCTCAAAAATTAATAGAATGAATATACAGAAAAGGATATACTAGACTCGAACAGCACCATAAGCCAATTCAAAATAATTAAGATTTATGCAAGTTTCATACAACACTAAGATACTAATCATACTCAAGTTCCCATAGACTATAAACTAGGAGATGTTGGAACATACCCAAGGATATAAAACAAGGTGCAAAAATTTCATGGTCTAAAGGTATTGAAATCATACAGAGTCTGTTCTCTTATCACTGTGAAGCTAAGTTTAATGACTATTTTTAAAGACAAGTTTTAAGTTTACAGGAAATTTGAGAAAAAGGTACAGGAATTTCCCATACAGCTTCTACCCGCCTCCCCACATACACAGCCTCCCCATTATCAATGTCCCCCACCAGATGGTATGTTTATTACAGTTGATGAATCTACCAGGACTCGTCATCGTCATCCAAAGTCCACAGTTTACCTTAGCATTCATTTGCTGTTGTACATTGTATGGGTTTGGACAAAGGTATAATGACATGTACCCATCATTACAATACCATACAGAGTATTTTCACTGCCGTAGAAACCTTCTGTACTTTGTTTATTCATTCCTAGTGTCCATGTTAGTCATTCAATCTGAGTGACTCTTTGGGACCCTATGGACTGTAGCCCACCAGGCTCCTCTCTCCATGGAATTCTCCAAGTAAGAATACTGGTGTGGGTAGCCATTCCTTTCTCTAGGGGATTTTCATGACCCAGGGGTTGAACCTGGGTCTCTTGCATTGCAAGCAGATTCTTTACTGTCTGAGTCACATGGGAAGCCCTAACTGCTATTGACTATTCATTCCTAACCGCTCCCCACACTACTGACAACTGATCTTTTGACTGTCTCCAAGGTTTTGCCTTTCCCAGAAAGTCATGGAGTTAGAGTCATACAGTAGGTAGACTTTTCAGATTGGCTTCTTTCACTTAATCATATGCATTTAAGTTTGCTGTACTTAGTTGCTCAGTCATGTCCAACTCTTTGCAACCCCATGGACTGTAGCCCACCAGGCTCCTCTGTCCATGGGGATTCTTCAAGCAAGAATACCAGAGTGGGTTGTCATGCTTTCTTCCAGGGGATCTTCCTGACCTGAGAATCAAACTGGGGTCTCCTGCATTGCAGGTGGATTCTTTACCAAATGAGCTACTCTCCTCCATGTCATTTCAAGGCTGATAGCTCATTGTGTATGTTCAATAATATTCCATTGTCTGGATGTACCAATTTATTTATACATGCAATGACTTTAATTTTGCTTGGGTGCAGTGTGACCTGGGTGGCTGAGGGCACAGTGTGAAATGTATGGGCAGGAACAAGTCACCAAACTAATGAGGAGACCAGCTGACTTTCCACTACCAGTTAATGCTTTGTTGGAGGGAGGGGTGTGGTGGTGACTGGCATAGTTACCTTCACAGTATGACTGATAAGCATCTATCTCAGTGTAGTGAGAAACAACCTTAAGAAAAATCCAGTTGCTAGTGGCAATGATGGAGAAGAGAAGAAATGAAAGACCTCTAAGGACATGACTGTTGACAGTAACCATTGATACTGATGGACTGTAGGTTGCCCTCTGTGTGCTTGGGTCTTTGGTAACATACTTCTTCTGAGGAGCATTCAATTCTAAATGGGAAGCAACTATGTTTTGTGAACACTTATTGGCATTTGGGGGCTTCCCTGGTGGCTTGAAGGTAAAGAATCTGCCAGCAATGCAAGAGATGTGGTTTTGATCCCTGGGTCAGGAAGATTCCCTGGAGAAGGAAATGGCTACCTATACTCCAGTATTCCTGCCTGGAGAATTCCATGGACAGAGGAGCCTGGTGGGCATTTTAACTGGTGCTCGTTAACTAAAATAGGTTCTTTCGCATGCTCAGAATGTATTCCTCATGAATAGAAAGGCTCTATTCTATATAAAATGTGTGATGGTAGACAGAAAGTGTTAGAAGCTTCTTGAAGGGAGTGACTTGGAGCAGATTCTTGGAAGATAAGTCATGCGCTGACCATGTGACTAAGATCAAAAGTTCAGAAAGACCCTTGCCTGTTTGGAAAATACTGGGCAAAAACCAAACAAAGGGACTTCTGTTTCTGGCCAAGGAGGGTGGTAGGGATTTACCCTCTGACCAGAAACAACCCAAAGTGATCATGGCAAGAAAAATTCATAAGCTGGTTGTTTGTCCTTGAAATATCTTCCCCCATAGAATCAGCTTTAAATGACAGTTTCATTCCTGGCTGATGCACAAAAATCTGTTTCCTCCACATGAGGGAATTTCAACTATATTCTCTGTTAAGTAGGTTTTATAGCCTGGTTTGAAGACACAGTCTCCCCATGTTATACATTGTTTTCCTGAAGGAGATGTTGGGGGACCAGAAGAAGAAGGAAACAATGGTCATTTAAACAGTCCTTTCACCTGCTGCCTGGTGTCTGCTGAAATGGAAATGGAGAGGTTCGAGGACAGGTCTGGCCTCTGGGAACAGCTGGGCGTTGTTTGGTCAGTGGATAAAGGTCTTTTCTAAGCACTTGAGGCTTCCTCCTTCCTGGAGAGGGCTGTCCAAAACTCTTGGCTGCCCTGAAGGGGGAACTGGGGAATTATTATGGACCCAGAGACTTTCCTGCTTGATACAGTTCCTTCTAACCCAGGTATGGAATGAGATGATAAGAGCAAATAAATGTGTCTGGGTGGTCATAGGGTCTGTGGATATTTAGCAAACAGAGAACATATAAGTAAAAAAAGACACAAATAAAAAGATATCTCCAAGGCAACAGACTGGAGTGCTATTTGGGGGGATGTTGGCAGGGAGGACCATTGCAACACAGGGGATACATTCCTAACCGGTCCTTTCAGGGCATTTGGGAACTTTCCAAGAAGTAATAGACTGAGAACTGGAGGACCAGCATAGGTCAGAGTGGAGATGGAGGCTGAGAGAATTCCAGGGAGAAGGGGCAGGGCAGGGATCAGAAGGCAGGACAGAACAGCCTGGTAGAGACACTGCAAACTGCAGCCCACCTGCTACCGAGTTCAGAAGGTGTTGGGGAATATTTCAAAGCACCATCACAGCATGTTTTGTTACAGGAGAAAAGGATTAAATCAGCTAATAAATGGGCTTCTCCGGTGGCTCAGTGGTGAAGAATCCACCTGCTAACTGGAGACATGGGTTAGATCCTTGGGTCAGGAAGATCCCCTGGAGAAGGAAATGGCCACCCACTCTACTATTCCACTGGAGACACCAGTGGACAGAGGAACCCAGCGGGCTACAGTCCATGGGATCGCAAATAGTCAGACTTGACTTAGTGACTATACAACAACAATAAGCAGGCTATAACCAGGTATCTATTTTGTCCTGTTTTGATGTTTTTTGTTGCAGGGCTTCTCAGAACCTTTGAAATTCTTCTAGATGCTCATATCTATCAAGAAATCCTCTATTGGACTTTTCTCTCAAGAAACCATCAGCGTGTTCCTCAGAGGCCTTGGTGGGCAGTGCCACCTCACTAGAGACACTCAGCTGAAGTTCTGGGACAAAGCCAGGATGAGAACATGGTCTCTGGAGTTAGAAAGAGTCAGGCTTTTTGACTTCGATCCTATGAGCAAAATGTTCAATTTTTCTAGCTTTGCTTCCCTCACTGAAATTTGGAATAATAGCTGCAATGATAGTTTTATTTTATTTTAGTTTTATTTTGGAATAATAGTTCCAAAAATAATAGTTGTCAACAGTGGTTGCCCTTGGGGACTGGAAATTGACTGGAAAGTGGCTTGATGGAATTTTCTGGGTTGACAATAATATGCTGTATTACTCAGGTGGAGACAGTCATCAAATTCCATCAGTGGTGCCCTTGAGATGTGCACATTTTACTATATGTAAATCTTACCTTAAAAATGTTAAGCATGTATTGCACTGTATTTAATGGTTTTCATGTCATATTACTTAAGAATGAATAACGTGACATCTGCAACTAACTTTTAAATGAGTAAAAAGTAAAATAGGTTGACGCTGCTAAGTCACTTCAATCGTGTCCGACTCTGTGCGACCCCAGAGACAGCAGCCCACCAGGCTCCCCATCCCTGGGATTCTCCAGGCAAGAACACTGGAGTGGGTTGCCACTTCCTTTTCCAATGCATGAAAGTGAAAAGTGAAAGTGAAGTTGCTCAGTCATGTCTGACTCTTCATGACCCCATGGACTGCAGCCTACCAGGCTCCTCCGTCCACAGGATTTTCCAGGCAAGAGTACTGAAGTGGGGTGCCATTGCCTTCTCTGAAATGGGTTGATAGATGGATACATATGTGATAAAGCAAATGCCATTAAAAGGTAGCAATTATAGATTCTAAGTGGTAGGAATTTGGGTGTTCATTGGACCACTCTTTCAACATTTTTTGTATTTTTTCATAATAAAATGTTGGGGAAAAGTAATAATTACTATTTCTCAGGTCAATTTCAATACAGTGAGTCTCCTACACATGAATGAGTTCCCATCCATGAGCACGTTTCTAAGTCCAATTTGTTCATAAGTCCAATAAAGTCAGCCTAGGTACCCAACTAACATGATTGGCTATATATTGATAGTTCAGTTCAGTTCAGTTAATCAGTTGTGTCTGACTCTTTGTGACCCCATGGACTGCAGCATGCCAGGCTTCCCTGTCCATCATTGATAGTACTGAACTGAAATAGGCTTATAATACTTTTCACATATGTTAAAGAATCCACTTGCAATGCAGGAGACATGGGTTTGATCCCTCGGTTGGGAAGATCACCTGGAGAAGGGAATGGCAACCTACTCCAGTATTCTTGCCTGGAAAATTCCATGGACAGAAGAGCCTGGTGGGCTACAGTTCATGGGATCACAAAGAACTGGACATGAATAACACACACTCCATAAAAAATAAAGAAAAAATAGTTTAGATTTTATAGTACAATAATCTTATAGACATGAACTAACTCATGTGATTGGACATGCAAACACACGTTTGCATCTTTGAAAGTTGGCAACTTGGAGGTTCATATGTAGGGGACTTACTGTACTAGTACAATGTCCAGAACATAACAAGTTGGTGATGATGGTTATTTTTAATGGTCATTAGATAGTGACAAAGTGCAGGCAGAGAGAGCGTTTGGCTTTGGCAGTAATTCAGAGAAATTAAACCAGGGCCTAAAATAGAGTGGTTGCCATGAGAGTGAAGGTGGTGGAAACAGTTTGGAGATGGAGCTGCTAACACTCGGTGATCCACGGGTAACTGGTATTGAGAGAAGGCGCAGAGTCGGGGGTGCTGCTGCAGCTTCCAGACTTGACAACAGATGGTTGGATGCTGGTACCTTTCAGAGGGGCCCATACCCTCCGGATGAAGGAGAGCAGGCTCTAGAATGTCCTGGTCCTGAGGCGGTTTCGTAGTGAAGGAGCTGCAGCAGCCCTGACTGTTTGACAGGTCGGCTCCTCTTCTCATCTTTCCCGCTTGCACAGAGCAACACAAAACTGTTTCCACCAGTAAGAGGAATATCTTAAGGCTGCAAGACTCTGCCTCAGGAAGGTGCTTCAAGGGACACTCTTTAAAGCACTTTGCAGATTTCTCTGGAAATGACAGCTTTATGGTACTGGGGTCTGCAAGTTGTTAAGATAGTAGTGGCTCTGTGGAGGGGGTGACTGCTCAGAAAGTGGTAGAGTGTAGTTTCTGCAGCCCTGAGACCCTCGCCCAGCACTGTTGGACCAGTGCTCCAGGCAGGGCCAGCTTCAGAGTAGTGTTGCCATCAAGACTGTAGCTGAGGGACTTCCCTGGAGGTCCGGCTGTTAAGAATCTGCCTTGCAATGCAGGGGACACGGTCCAGGAACTAAGATCCCATATGCCACGGAGCACCTAAGCCCAGGTACCACAACTACTGAAGCCTGCACTTTAGAGTCTGCGCTCTGCCCAAGAGAAGCCACTGCAATGAGGAGCCGTGCACAGCAAGGAAGACCTGATACAGCCAAAAGTAAATAAATAAATACTTAAAAAACAGACTGTGGCTTAGAGACGGTGGTGATAGAGCAATTCTTCCTGGTATAACTATCTTCTCTGGTCAAGGAGATGCTGAACGCTGAGAGTTATTCTGTTCATTATTCAGTGCTCTTCCCAAGTAAGCATGCTGTTTTTCATAAAAATGTGCCTGTTATTTGATTTTCCATAGGCCTTGCATTGGGGGTTGAAGACTTGCACCAAAGGGAAAGTGTTAATAGTCAGGCTTACGCCACAGATGAGAGCTCACGGTTCCAGGCTGTACGAGTTGCGGGGTTGGCCTCAGCTGTCTGCACGGTGATGCTGCTGGAAGCTTTGTGAGCACACAGCTCACCAACTGGAACAGGGCTGCCATGAGGAAGTACACACTGAGAGTGAGACTTTAGAAGCTTTTAGAGCAATTTTACATGGCATGACACCCAGTGTGTGACCAGGGGACATGTCCCTCTGGTGTATCTATGGGATCCTACAGAACCTTGGAGTCGTCTCAGTCTCTTTCTCTATCACTCTCGTTCCTCAGAGACGCAGCTGAGCCAGTGATGAAAGCCTGTTTTCTAGGCTCCAAAGAACCAGGAATGTGAGGAAGTCTATCCATGACCACGGGTGGGGCTGGAGTGAGGGGGCTGCAATTACCTCTGCTGGCAGAGTCCTGCTTCTGATTATAACCTGTTTGGTATGAAATCCCAACTCTATGATTCTTCAAGTATCAGTTAGCTATAGCTGCATAAGAAATCATCCCCAAACTTTTATTTTTCTGGCTGAACTGTATGGCATGTGGGATCCTAGTTCCCCCACCAGATGTTGAACCTCTGTCCCCTACATTGGAAGCTCAGAATCTTAACCAATGGACCGCCAGGGAAGTCCCCATTTCTAAACTCAGTGGCTTAAAATGACAATTGATTGATTGTCAAGATTCTGAGAGCTGGCTGGGCTTAATTTGGCGTCCCTTCTGATCTGGGCCCGAATTCACTGTTCTGACCAGGGTGGCTCGTGGACCTGGGGTCTTTGCTGAGTTGGGTGGGATGGTTGAGATCGTGCTCCATGAGGTCTCCCTGTACCCAGCAGGCTTCCTTGGGCTTGTTATGATGATGAGGGAACAGTCCCCAGCAATAGGGGATTAACCCTTAATGGGCAAGTGCTCTTTAAACCTCCTAACATCCCATTGGCTAAAGCAGGTCAGCTCTGGATTCAAACGGTACAGAAACAGACTGTACCTCCTCACAGAGGGAACAGAAAAGCTACATTGTAAGGAGGCGAGCATACAGGGACAAGAAGCTTTCCTGCCTACTTTTGCATTTAATGAAGTTTGATGAGACCCTGTGACAACGTTCACCCCTGGCTCATAGTAGCTGCTCACTGAAGAGTTATTAAATGAATAAGATTTTAAGACTTTAGTTTTCCTTCTTTTCACATAGTTGAGGTTCAGTTCAGTTCAGTTGCTCAGTCGTATCCGACTCTTTGCGACCCCATGAATTGCAGCACGCCAGGCNAACTGACTCATTGGAAAAGACCCTGATGCTGGGAAAGATTGAAGGCAGGAGGATAAGGGGACGACAGAGGATGAGATGGTTGGATGGCATCACCAGCCCAATGGACATGAGTCTGAGTAAGCTCTGGGAGTTGGTGATGGACAGGGAAGCCTGGTGTGCTGCAATCCATGGGGTCTCAAAGAGTCAGACATGACTGAGCGACTGAACTGAACTGAAGTGTCAGGGTCAGAGGAAAAAGAACCAAGATGTTTCTTGATTTGAGATAAATCGGAGAGGAGGAATGAGACATGTACCTGAACAATGCCTTCTGTACCAGCCACCTCTACTAAGGGAAGGAAGGGAGCAGGAGAGATTCAAAGTCCTGTTTCTTTAAGGCCCTTTGCAGCCAGGTGTGAGGACGGGATTTAGGGAGGTCGGGATGGAACTTGAGGCTCTGGTAGCAGGGGTGGATCACAGCCCCAGAGCCCCTTCCAAACAAGCTTGGAGGGAGGGTGAGAAGTGCTGACAGCCTGCACCTGAGAAGAAGAGGACAGGGGGAACCTAAGGTGGAGGTTGGGGAACTGGGTCTGCTACGATGGGATTAGAGGTGATTGGAGGTGCACTGTGGTCAGAAGGCTCAAAAGAAGAAGAGGAAAAATGCCAACAGGGATCAGGAGATACAGTATTTATTGGGGGGATGTGGCCCAGGATGGGCTAAAAGTATCTGAGGAGTAGAACAGGAAGTACAGAGAGGGCCAAGGGTGGAAAGCAAAGAAAGCCTGAGCATAAGGGATATCTGACCACTTGCCATTGATCTCTGAAGGAGATCAACCCTGGGATTTCTTTGGAAGGAATGATGCTAAAGCTGAAACTCCAGTATTTTGNAGAATACTGAAGTGGCTTGCCATTCCCTTCTCCGGTGGACCAGGTTCTGTCAGCCCTCTCCACCATGACTCGCCTGTCTTGGGTTGCCTCACAGGCATGGCTTGGTTTCACTGAGTTAGACAAGGCTGTGGTCCTAGTCTGATTAGATTGACTAGTTTTCTGTGAGAATGGTTTCAATGTGTCTGCCCTCTGATGCCCTCTTGCAACACCTACCATCTTACTTGGGTTTCTCTTACCTTGGGTGTGGGGTATCTCTTTATGGCTGCTCCAGCAAAGCACAGCCGCTGCTCCTTACCTTGGACGAGGGATGATGCTCAAAATACACTGCTCCCAGAGGCTGGTTCTGACTGTGGATGCCAAAAATGCTCAGTCATCTGTTTACCCTGTCATCATGGAAGAAGCCAGTAAAGACCAGTGACCTTAGTTAGAGGAACTATATAGCTTTTGTTTCCTTTATAGAAGCAGCCACTGGCATAGACTGGGAACTTAGTCTTCATCCATTGTGTGGTTGTTAAAACAACACCAACTGGTTTCAGCTCCACCCAGGCATTCACACATAACATTGTGTACAAGGAGTAGGGGGTAAGAACCAGCCGCTTAAATTATTGGGTGAAAAATGGCTCTATCAGGCATATCTCTGGAGAAAACTCTAGTTTGAAAAGATACATGCACCCCAAAGTTCATAGCAGAACTATTCACAACAGCCAGGACGCGGAAACAACCAAAGTGTCCATTGACGGAGAAATGGGTAATAAAGATGTCCTATATATATATCACATATACACAATGAAATATTACTCAGCCATAAAAAGAATGAAATAATGCCATTTGTGGCAATATGGATGGACCTAGATATTATCACACTAAGTGAAGTAAGTCGGAAAGAAAAATATCATGTGATACTGCTTATATATGAATCTAAAAATAAAGATATAAATGAACTTATTTATAGCACAGAAATACACTCACAGATATAGAAAAGAAAACAAAGTTATGGTTACTGAAGGGAAATAGCAGGGAGAAAGGATAAATTAGGAATGTGGGATTAACAGATACACTACTATTTACAAAATAAATAATCAACAAGGACCTACTGTATGGCACAGGGAACTCTACTCAATATTTTATAATAATCTATAAAGGAAAAGAATCTGAAAAAGAATATACATACACATGCATAACTGAATTCCTTTGCCATACACGTGAAACTAATACAACATTGTAAATCAACTATAATTCAATTAAAAAAAAAGAAAAAGAGGATAGAAAAACTTGAACTTACAGAAAAGGTCTTATTGCCTTTTCTAATAAACCTCACATTCTCAGGAAAAAAAAAAAAAAAAGTGGCTCAACCAGTCACCTGGGTGGACGCATACTTGCTGGTGCACTGTCTGAGTGTGGGGCTCTGCTGCCACCGGGCTTGAACACAGGCTGGTGGGCCAGTTCTCTAGCTCTGTAGCCATGGGGTCCAGGTATCCAGCCCCTCAGTGGTCATCTTCCTCAGCTTGCTGGAGTGGAGTTTCTTTCTCAGAAGGTCTTCCAGTTGGGGGCCCATCCCTGACAACCCTTGCCAATCACTCTCACACTGGAGTCTCTGGAAGACCCTCTTTGGAGGGGATTATTTGAGGAAACTAGGGTGATCTGAGTAACAATGTGATCAGGATGCTTCTGTTTCTCTGGAGGAGTTCCTGCCCTCCTCTGCAGCCTGCATCCCTGGGGCATCGCTGGGCTTCCACGCACTGGCTCAATATTCCTCTGTGTGTCACTGGTCTCTGTGTGTGGAGGTGTGTCAGGGGGTTCCGGAGCTGACCTAGGAGAAAAGACACGGTCACACAGAATCTGCAACACACAGCAAGCTTCATCAGTGGATCTTGGACAGGGTTGCATGAGAGATAAGGTCAGTTCATCACAGCTAGAGACCATACACAGGGACCACCATCCAGAAAGGGTGGAGGGAAAGAGGGACTCCTTGGGAGGGGGGCCAGGAGTGAGGGCTTGTGTGTGTCCAGTGATGCTGCCCAGTGGGACATCTCTGGGTCAGAAAACCGAAGGACCGTAGCGGTTTGCGGGGGTCTTACAACCACAGGCTCTTTCTCATCAATGGCTTGGAGTCATGGGGTGAGGTCTCAAGGGGCTTGCAAAGCAGCCAAGTTCTAAGTGGCTAAAACTTTTAGGCTATTTTTAAAGTAAGTGGATGTGTAAGCATTGGGGTTAGAAGCCAAGGAGCTTTTAAGTAATGGGTCTCAGCCTGCAGTGAAGACGTAAACCACCCAGAGGCCACCTTCGGATCATTCCTATAACCCTGTAACTGGGGTCTGGGTGTTCTTCCAAAGTCCACGATGAGGCCACGCCCTGAGCTAATACTCAGTGGTCCCCCTGAGAGGAGAATGACCACCCGACAGGGGAAAGCCTGAGTAGTCACTGGGAACCACGTGTCCCTGATGGCCTCAGACCACATCCTCCCGATTGCTTACTGGGTATCACAGCCCCTGTGAACACTTCCTCTTCCCTGCTGGGGGTGGGGAGACCTTGGCCGATGCTTCCTGCCTCCACACCTGCCTCTTCATTTCCTGAAATGCCTGGAGCCATCTCTTCTATTTGTCTTCATTGATTTAGGCTAGAATGTCAGGGCCCAGAAGGGTCATGAAGCCCAGTGTTTCCAGTGGTGAGTTCCAGGGAATCTAATCCTTGGAGACAATCTGAGAACAAGCATTCAGTGCTCTGATACATCTAGGAAAGGCTTCACCACCTAGTCCCCTTCTAGGGTCTCCCAAGACACAGTTGTAGGTTCAAGGATCCAAGATGATAGTAGAGTGAGTATGTTGTGTAGGGCATCCTTTGGGGAGGTTCTGGAAAGGACCTCGCCGGGGAGGAAAATTCAACAGTCCTGAGGTCTCCAAGAATTGAGAAACTTACAAGGTAGTGAAATTCAGATTTTAATGGTGTTTTGATTTCATTATGGTTGTACAGCATAAAGGATGGATGAGCTATGAGAGCGATGAGGGAGAGAGAGCAAAAGAGGGACAGAGAGAGATTCGGAGACATAAGATAGTAAGACAAGGGGAGGGGCTTCCCTGATGGTCCAGAGGTTAAGGCTTCACCTTCCAATGCAGGGGGTACAGGTCTGATCCCTGGTCGAGGAGCTAAGATCTCATATGCCTCGTGGCCAAAAAACCAAAATATAAAAAAAAAAAACCAGAAGCAATATTGTAATAAATTCAATAAAGACTTTAAAAAAAGGTGCACATAAAGAAATCTTTAAAAAGAAAAAGACAATAAGACAAGGGAATCATTTAATCCCCGTGATTGAATGGATCACACTTTTCACCTGAACCATGTCTGTCTGACCTTGCTTTTGCTGAGGTTTATAACGATTCTCAGGCTTCCCAGGTGGTGCTAGTGGTAAAGAACCCGCCTGCCAATGCAGGAGATGTAAGAGAGGCAGGTTTGGTTCCTGGGTGGGGAAGATCCCCTGGAGAAGGGCATGGCAACCCACTCCAGTATCCTTGCCTGGAGAATCCCATGGATAGAGCGGCCTCATAGTTGTGGTGGGCTCGGTACTTGTGGATTTAGTTAACTCCTTGGCATGTAGGATCTTCCTGGACCAGGGATCGAACCCATGTCCCTGGTACTGGCAGGCAGATTCTAACTGGACCAACAGGGAAGTCCAACAGTTTCATTTTTGTCACTGTGAAAACTGGGTTGAGTCTACAGAGGCACATTTATGGGATGTAGTGGCTTATGGTCCAAGTTTATGTTTGGGGTGCATCACCTGCATCCCTTGGGCACTGTGGTAACCTCTGGGGGCTGAAGGGGTCACAGTGGTCCGCCCCTTCTGGGATTGTTGTAGATACTAAAGTCAAGGTTTTAGCACAGTATTTAGGGAGTTCTTGACCAGTTATAGGGACTGCATTTTGTAATTCCCTCCCCAAACACATGATGTTGACTTTTCTTCATTTCATTAAATTATCTTCCTCAATATTATTTTTAATATCTTTATTATTTTTAATATCTGCCTTTTTTTTGCATATCCATATTTCTAGAATTTTCCTTTCTGGATCAAAACTGTAAGGTAATTGCCACACGAGGTCCGGGATTTATCACTGAAGTCCCCTGGAGAGGTATTTCCTAGTCTTAAACAATGAAGAGTAAAAATACTTGAAGCTTTGCCCAGTCTTGCCTTGAACCTTTCCAAAGGTTTTGACCTTGATCTGTGAACTTCCTAGGCTTTCGCTGAGGTTTCCCACTGGTTAAGTGGTTCAGGGGGTCACGAGGAAGAAAACATCTGTTCTCAAGTTCAATTGAAGTGCAGCTCCTCCAGCTCAGAAGTGCTCATGGAACAAAAGGAAGCATCGTGGGGACGATGAGGCAGCTTGGGGAACGCTCCCCCAGGTCCCTTGCTGAGATGCTTTGTGTGTGTCTGTTGTTTTGTTTCGCTTTGCTGGTAATGAATGCTTCCCTGCCTGGTGTGGTCCCACCTGCCTGAATCAAGCATTCCCTTGGCTTGGAGTGGACCTTCCTGTCCACCTCCCTCAAAAACAACCAGCCTCTGCCAGCCCGCCAAGGCTGCCTTCTTGGCCTTTCTCGCCTGGCCTGCGGGACTTGAAAAGTCCGTCCATGCCTCTCCAATCCCCTCACCTCAAGACTGTCACCTCCTCCATCCAAGAGAGCCTCTCTCCACCCGGAGAAAAAAATTGTTCCTTAGGAGTAAGAGTTTTCAGAAAAGTTTCAGAGTTCTCAGTCCCAAGTGCAAATCCACAGGGGACCCTCTTTCTTGGGTTGCTTCGGAATCCCCGCTCTCGCCTGCTCGTGAGATGCCAGAGAAGACCGCCCTGCCCCTCCACTTGCATCTATGGAATTCGGCCTTTCTCAGCAACAATGTGTTTGGGAACAAAGAGTTCTTTGTACTTCGTATTGTGCCAATGGCTCCACACGACCATTCTGTGCTTTCTCTCTCCCATAAGCGAGGCAGCTAAAGATGCCACATATCCCATGATAAACTATCAATCTGTGTAACTGAGGGAATGGCCCTGTGCCAACCTGAGTTTGTGTGTCATAGGCTGCTTTTCACCTGTGTCTTCATTGCTCATTGAGAATATCTAGGGGCTTGGAGATGACATAACTTCAGACACGTCCAGCTATAGCAGAATCTGCACACGGAAGTCAACACTGGCTTCATTCCTCCTCTTCCCCCTCCCCTCCTCTTCTCTCTCTTCCCTCCCTCTCTTCCTTCATCTCCCTCTTCAGCTCACTCTCTTAATAACAAACTGCTCAGAGAGTCTAAATGGGTCTGGATGGGGCAGTAACCAGCCTTCCGAAGACTTTTCAGACCAGCTGTGTCCGAGCCCCGCCAGAAACGCCCACACAGACTGCTGGCTGTAAGGAAACAGGAAAGGCCACCCTGCTGGAGTAAACACTCCCCAGATATTGACTGAGTGCTTGGTGGGGCCGATGTGCCAACGACATTCATCCCTTGGACAAATGCCCGATTGAGACTCATCTCTCATTTCCTTTGGGGAATTCTGCATAATGGAAAATCATCACAGGTTTGGAAGCCAGAGGAGCTGGTTGCAAGTTCCAGCAGGTACTCGCTGGTCCATGGAGGAAAGACCCTCAATTTTCCAAGCCTCAGTTTCCAGCTAGAAAATAGTCCTGATTCCCTTCAAATAAGATACTATACGAAATGGCATTTTGGCCACTCTAAGTGCAGAAGACAAGGGTTGCCTCTCACTTTCATACATCTGCTCTGATTCTGCTCCCTGTAGAGAGCAGTGATGGTCTCATGAAATCAAACTACCAGCCGTGCGCTGGGTGAGCAGTGCTGACAGCTCGGAGGCAGGGTGAGTCAGGGCCTGGGAATGGGGGCCGCACAGGATGGGGCAGTGGGTAGAGGCTGTAGGATGTTCTCTTACTTTTTTTTAAAAATGAGGAAATAAACTGGGATGCATAATCAGATAAAATGTGTCAGTATCTTTGGTGAAAAAAGGGAATTAGATCACATGACATCTATGGAAGCACCACGAAAAAGGTTTAGATGTACTGTGAATCCAGACAGCTACGTGTGTTTGTTGCTCAGTGGTGTCCGACTTCTTTATTTTTTGGCGACTGCATGGACTGTAGCCCACCAGGCTCCTCTGTCCATAAGATTCTCCATGGGAATCCTGGAGTGGGTTGTCATTCCCTTCTCCAGGGGATCTTCCCAACCTCGGGGTCACACTCGGGTCTCCTGTGTTGCAGCAGATTCTTTACTGTCTGAGCCACCAGGAAGGCCCCCAGACACCAATAACAGGCTCCAAAAAGCAGTGGGTACCAAGAGTGGACTCTGCAGCCAGGTGCCTGGATTGAATCTGTCCTCTGCCATTTCCTCGTGGGGCATCTTTAGAAAGTCACTCCATGTCTTACTGTGCCTCGATTTCCCCCACACTCCATCTTGCCCCAGTCTCCTTCCTCTGAATTCTTAGGCCTTGGAGCAGGAATCTCCAGGCTGAGTCCTGGCCTGAGTGGCAGCAGCCTCTGCAGTGCAGTCTTCAGAGTCAGATCCTGGGGGCATCCAGGAAGGCGGGGTGTCTGGGTGGGGGGGGGTTGCTGAGACACCGTGCTCATTGGTTCCCATCACCACCCTGTCAGCAGAGGACTGTGGGAAACTCCTCTCTCTCTCTCTCTCTGTCTCTCTCTCTCACACACACATACACACACATCAGGTATACATACAAGCCCCTGCTATGCCTANGGGGGGTTGCTGAGACACCGTGCTCATTGGTTCCCATCACCACCCTGTCAGCAGAGGACTGTGGGAAACTCCTCTCTCTCTCTCTCTCTGTCTCTCTCTCTCACACACACATACACACACATCAGGTATACATACAAGCCCCTGCTATGCCTACCCAGACTCTGACCACAGCTGTGTAACACTGCAGCCTGCACTGGGGCTTACCTCGATTTGGGGCCACCTGACACCATATGATGCAAAGAATCGACTCATTGGAAAAGACCCTGATGCTGGAAAAGACTGAAGGCAGGAGGAGAAGGGGCTACAGAAGATGAGATGGTTGGATGGCATCATCGACTCTATGGACACGCGTTTGAGCAAACTCTGGGAGATGGTGAAGGACAGGGAAGACTGGCGTGCTGCAGTCCATGGGATCACAAAGATGTGGACACAACTGAGCAACTGAACCGAACTGACACCACGTGACGATCTGACTGGATGCTGGCACATCCTGGTGAATGTTAGAAATGACCTACACCTGAGCCCTCTCCCAGACCACCGCGTCCATGTATGGTTCTGGGTCTGGGCAAGGATGTTCCCAATCAAGGACTGATTCTGAGGAGCAGCCAAAGTTGAAATCTGAGATATGAAAACAGGCTAAATTGTTTCCCTGTGACTGGGGAGATGCTGCCTGGGGGTGGAACTCCCTCCTGACTGTGGAGTCCAGCAGAACAGAACACAGCGTCAGGGACCTCCCTGCATGCATGGGTGCTCCAGACGGGGGACCCTTCACAGAAGAGGGAGATAAACTGCCCGAATTTCAGGAAACTCATTCACTGAAACTAAGCCCCCTTGCCCGGAAGCTTCTGCCTAAACTTGGTACAGATGGAGGACATTTTCTTTCTTTTTTTTTTTTAATTAATTTTTATTGGAGTACAGTTGTATTTCAACGTTGTGTCAGTTTCTGCTGTACAATAAGGTGAATCAACTATACATATACATATATCCCCTCATTTTTGGATTTCCTTCCCATTTAGGTCACCACAGGGCATTGAGGAGAATTCCCTGTGCTCTATAGTAGGTTCTCATTAGTTATCTCTCTTAAACATAGTGTCAATCTGTTATATGTGTCAATCCCAGTCTCCCAGTTCTCCCACCCCTTGGAGAATGTTTTCTGAAAGCTTGAAGGGGTCCAAGCGTCAAAGAGTCTGAGAAGCACCCTCCTTTCCTTTGCGTGGCTCTCCATAGCTTTTCCATCATTCTTCCAACCTGTCCTGCCCGACAGGTTAGAATGTTCTCAACAGAGGCTTGTTTATTTGAATTACCTCCTGAAAGTCAACATTTAATCCTGACTCGATTAAAAGCCCACGGAAGACAGAGCTATAGGAACCCATTTCCAGGAGCTGCGTTTCAATGCCTGCCTGTGTGACAAGGCAGAGAGAGGTCTAGACAGTCATGGCAGGTGGCGGGGACCCTTTGTGGCTGGGGGCTGGGATGGAGGTCCTGATTTGGTTCCCTGCTGAGATCCTGTGAAGAGATGACCTGTGCAATGTTTGAGTGCCTTAAAATGATGTTGTTGATAAAGGATGAAACCTACCTGCACATACGTTATACACATAGTGTACTGCATTGGCCTCAAAGTCTGTTTGAGCTTTTGTATACGCTGAGAAGAAAAACCTGAATGAAACTTTTGGCCAACCCTACGTTTCATCTTTGCAGACTTCACTGGGGGTAGGGGGGCACGGAGGACTGGGTGATCTCTGCTCTGACACAGGCTGGCACTGGAGGTGAGAATGGCCTCGGCATCCCAGCTTTCGGGCACACCTGAAGCTCCTCTCCCTCCAGTCCAGGCTCCCCACGCTCCAAGGGCCTCTTGGGATCACTGTGTTCTGGTGAGGACACAAAGCTGGGTGCTGTCTCTTTAAACAGTAGAGGCTGAGACGCTCTCAGGCCACCATGACATATCCCAGCATTGGACCAGCCCCTGAATAAACTGGATGGACGCCTGGTCTGGCTTCAGTTACTGGGGAGCACCACCAGGGCGCATTCTGGGGATCCTGGTGGGAAGCAGCAGGACTAGACCTGCCAGCTGCTGGTGTCTCGGCTGCCCTGTCCTGGGAGGGGCCTGCCTGACGCGTCTGAGTGTGAGGAGAGCCGCGTGGAGGAAGGGGTGACCCTGTTTGGCCCGGTGAGTTGCATTGGCAGACTGTGCCTCTGGATGGTGTGTGCTCATGATTTACAGGGCGCTTGCTGCCCAGCCCCACACCCTGCAAACCACAAATGGAAAGGATCACAGGGGAGATGGCGCGTGTGTGTTGGAAATGACCAGAGAATCCGAGGGTTTCTAAAATCCTTGGTTAAGAGCTGGATATACACTCTGGCTGGGGAGGCCAGAAGAGCCCTTTGGGAGCACCTAGAAACCCCGGCACATCCAGAGTTGAAGGGAGGAAGGCGACCAGACATGCCTGCCCTGATGGAAAACAGCTCCATGCACACAGCTGGCAGGTGACCTTGGATTGTAAGCAGGTTGGGGAAAGGCTTCCACTTGTAACGGAGCCCTGGTCGGGATCTGGGTGCGGCAGAGCTGGTGACATCACCCGAGGCGGTGGCATTTGTCTTCCACAGCTGGGGGCTGAGTGAGCAGGAGGCAGGCGAGGGGCAGTGAAGTGATTGACAGGGACAGGTTGGTTCAGATGTCCTGCAGTGTGACTCTTGTGTGACGTGGTTAGAGACTAAAACCTTGGGTGCAAAGGAAAGGAAGAAATGAGCTATACCTTACCATGTGTGCACTTTTCTAGATGTCTATATTTCATTCAGAAGTTTAGCTGGAAAAAAAAGACAAGAAAGGAAGTAGATATGCTAATATTTATAAAGTGCCTAGAACAATCCCGGGAACCTGGTGATCATGTCAATGTTGGTTTAATAAATAAAAAGTCTGGATGGCACAAAGGCAGGCAATAACTCCCAGGGCAAACCCAGCCTAGACTATGACCCAGGAGCAAAGTGATCACTCCCATTCATTTAGTTAGTCCTACCTACAAATGTGCTTTCAATCTAGGGGGCTGATAAGCAATTTTAGTTTAGGGGGTCGGGCTTTCCTTAAAATGTTGTCGTGAGGATTAAATGTGAAATAATATTAATAATAATAGTGACAATTTCCTGGGTACTACTGATCCTTTATTTGGTTCCAGACACTATGCTAAGTACTTCACACACTATCTCTTTTAATCAACACCATAACCCTTTAAAATGGGCATTCTCAGTCCTGTTTGCAGATGAGAAAACTGAAGCACCCAGTACCTCAGCAAACTGATCAAATCCACAGCCCTGAGTAAGCAGGCTAATCAGGTTTGTTTGAGCCTCCATGCCTAACCACTGGACCACACCGCCTCTTACAGACCACCTCAGAGTCCAGCTAACCCACCTGCCATATCACTGGGCAGTGAACAAAAATTTCCCAAGGATTTGTCTTTTTAATCTAAGGATTTTTGAAAGACCATTGTTTGAAGAATTTTTCCAAATTATCTTTGCTTGAAGAATGTATAATTAGCTACCATAGGCAGCTGCTTTCAGATAGTAAAATAAGTAGATGCGGGTGTTTGAGTCATTCAGAGCGCTGATGTTCTGTGACACAGAGCGCTGGCAGGTGCTGATGACTTGTGTATGACCTGCTGCGTTGGCAGGCAGACCTGTAACGCCCACCTTCCCGCTCCGCGTTCCTGCATCAAGGCGGGCTCCCAGAGCGTCTTTCCCTCTTACTGGGGCGCACCCACCCTGCGCCCGGAAGGGCTATAGTCTCTCCCCGTGACGCTGGGCGGACCGCCTTCAGCCGGCTATGAATCAGCTGATTTCCCTGGCTGCTCTTCCCCCACCTCAAATGGCCAACTCCCCACCCCGTGGCCGGGGACGCCAGCCCAGGCCGGGCATCAAGCCAGCAAACTCGTCTGGAGCGTACCCGGTTGTGGTCTGGATTTGCCCAGCGACCCCCGGGCGCGCTGTCTTGCAGTGGGCAGCCTTTCCCCCTCCTCCTCCAACTCTCCCCCAAGCAGGCCCGCTATATCCGTCCCGGGAATCCGAGGCAACTGGCGCACAGCCTGGGCGCAGACGGGATCGCGCGGGCGGGCTCGGTGCGGGTGAGCCCCGCTAGGACGCCGGGGCAGGCCAGGGGCGCCAGGACTCCAGGGGAGGGATGTCTGCCTGCGCTTAAGTGCCATCTCCCCCTATCCGTGGGAGGGGCATCCAGGCTGGACCTCCGCGTGGGCGCGGTCCTAATGCGTGCGTCCCAGAGTCCGGCGCTGGGCACCCGCGGGGGCAACCTCTGGTCNCTTAAGTGCCATCTCCCCCTATCCGTGGGAGGGGCATCCAGGCTGGACCTCCGCGTGGGCGCGGTCCTAATGCGTGCGTCCCAGAGTCCGGCGCTGGGCACCCGCGGGGGCAACCTCTGGTCGACTTTCCCACGTGGGCGGAGGGGGCGGAGGGGCCAGTATATCGGTCAACTCTTGGTCTCGGTGAAGTCAGCGAAACCAGGGGAAACGGAGGTGAGAAAGCTGCGCGGTCTGCTAGTTTCCAGGATAAGTCCCAGCGGTTTTGCCGTTATCGACTTTCTCCCCCGGCGCAGCGTAAGGCCCAGGCTGTCTCCTGCCCTCTCTCTCTCCCCGCTGCTCTCTCCCCTCCCCGAGTCCCGCCCCCCTGCACAAGCTGACCCAGGGACACACCCTACTGCAGCGACGCAGACAGGGCGTTGTTCCCGTTAAAGGGGAACGCCGGGAGCCTCCCTCCTGCCCCTCGCTTGGCGCGCGTAGCCCCGCAGCGCAGCTGTCTTTGTGGACGCCAGCCGCTGAGCGCACGCACGGAGTGTGTGCCCGAGGCAACTCTGAGGATCTCTGAGGATCGGGGACAGCTATCCTTTGGGCCGTAAGTGCTTTGGCCGGGAGAGTGGAGGAGACGGAGGAGGAATGTGGGCATCTTCCATCGACGGTGCCAGAACGCGCGGAGCGAGGGTGCTTCGGGCTGGCGCCGTCCCCGATCGTTGGCAGAACACCGCCTGTCCCGCGTCGTTCCTGCTGGGCTTGTAAGGGTCTGGTGTGGAGAAGCTGCGGGTCTGTGAACCGCCAGGGGCGCGGGTGCTGATGTCTGGATGTGGGGCAGGGCGGAGGACTTTTCGTCTCGCTGGAGAGAGTCGCTTACTCGGAGACTCGCTGGCAAAGCAGTCCCTGCGGTGGACATCTTCAGGGTATAGGGTCCCCGGGGCCCCCCAATTTCTAGCTACATACCCGTTCATCTTTCTCTTGTCTCCCCCCACTTCCGCCCCGCCTACTCGGCATGAGGAGTCACTGGATTTTATTTAAACCTTCTGGGAGACGTCAGAAAACCCTGCTTATTTCTTCTCACGTTCCAGGGTTTTTTTTTGAAAGTGTTGCTGAAGGAGAGGACGGAGGGGCCTGCGACTGGGTACTTTAACACTGAAGTTATTGAATCGTTGTTTCTAGCCCAAGACTCTGTCCTTCAGCAGTTCCCTGAACGCAGCTCCGTCTTAGCAACGTGCGGATCCTCCCGCAGATCAGACGTGGGATGTGAGGTGTTGGGTGAGGACCACACCAGGGCGGATAGAAGAGGTCCTGCCGGCTCCGTGCTGCTGCGCTTATTTCTGGGGGGGCCTCACCCCGTTATCCCCGCCTCTCCTTCGCACGGACACTTGCTCCCCTCCAGCCAGGGCCCTTAGCGCGTCGGCCCGACCAGCGCCCGGGGAGGGCAGGAGGCACCGGCCCCAGCAATTCTCCCGGGCGCTTCTTTCCTCTTCCCTCGGCTCTGCGCCTTCTCACCGGGGCCGCGGGTGTCTTTGCCAACCGGTGGTGGGGTCAGGGCGGCTCCCCCGCGCGGGTCAAACTTGGGTGGAAACTCGGAGCCTAACGAAATGCGGAGCAGTCTGGGGACCCGGCTGTCGGCCGCGCGCTCTCCCTCCCGGCACGCCGCTGGTATCCCCGGGCCTCTCGCAGAGACCTAGGCCCCTGCCCCTGGCCCCCACCTCCGCTCCACCGGGAGAGCGCTCGCTCTCCCTTTCCTGCCCCTCTTCCGCAAGCTGAGCCGCCCCCGGAGCGCCCGGGTGGGTGGAGGCGCGTTGCAGCCTCTGCTTGGCACTCTGGAAAAACCTCCCCTCCCGGGAAGACTTCGACGTGCGTCGTTCGTACCGCTTGTTTTCTTCCAAAAGCAAAAGATGTTCGGCCCGGCGGGCTGCGGGGCAGGGATGCTATGGTCGGCTGCTGCCCTCTCTCGGCGACCGC
>SJYV01054125.1:1302109-1346926 GCA_006410875.1 Neotragus pygmaeus | reverse complement strand
TGGTTGTCCTTGAGGAAGGAAGTGGAGAATTTAGGAACGACTGTTTTTTCTCCAAGTGGCATCCATCAGATGAGTGACTTAGTTCATAAAACGGCCTTTAGAACTTGAAACTGGCAAGTTAAAATTAGATTTTCCTTAATGGTTCATAGTGTTTTGTGCTGGGGACAGGGCATCTTCTTAGAAAAGCCTCCTCCAGTACAAACAGATCATTGGGATAACTTGCATTGCAAAATCAGCAAACATCCAGCTCAGTAGATTTTAAACTTATTTTCTTAAAGATGAGCCCAGACTTGGGCAGTCATGTGACTGTGGTCTTAACTTCTTAATATACGACAAGTCCCAGGTATGATGTTCTTGCTCGGTTCAAAGATTGAAAAATAATGATGTTGGGGACTGATGAGTTGATTCATCACTTACCAGCATCTTCCCAACATCTTACCTGTAGGTTGACAGGAATTACCAATAAGGAAATGAGGTTCAGAGTGGCCGTGGCATGGGGTCTGGCACTCAGGAGATCAGTGGAGGAGAGACGGCTTGGATGCAGGCATCCTGGCTTAAGTCCATGGCTCCTTCTACTGCCGTACACACCTTGGCACAGAGCAACTCATATTTGTGAGGTTCTTTTCTACTTAGAAAGTGCTTTTTACTTTCAAAGCCCTGGCCCTCCCCTGGAAAACAGGTTATGGGCCAAAGAACCAGCTCTCCCCTTTCTCTAGCACCATGGGCTCTGGCTGGACAGTCAATGAGGGTGCTCTTTGCCTTGCCTTGGTCTTCTCTCTCCCCGTCTCTGTCACTCCTCACTGCCTCCTCTGACTTACTGCATCTGGTTCTTTCTAGCAATGGATGGTGGGCAATGGACACGCGACTGACCTCTGGCAAAACTGTAGCACCTCCTCGATGGGCAGTGTCCAGCACTGTTTCTCGTCATCAGCAAATGGTAAGGATGGTTTTTTGTTCCACGAACTCGTCCTGGTCTGTCTGTGACATCCCTCTCTCTCCAGACCTAGAAGCACCTGTTCTTGGAAGACTCAAAAGCTAGATCGGTGTTGCTGGGCTGGGGCGAGATGTGGCCAGGGGCTGGGAAGCCAAGATGAGAGGAGAGGGGTGGTAGCTTCACTGGCTAAGCTGAGATCTCAGGGAATTGTGCATTCTCTGTACCTGGAGAGAAGCCCTAGACCTGCCCTCCTGTTCCTGCTCATCACTTAGTGTAATTCTTTTAGTGAGTGAAAAAATGTGGATGCATAAGCAATGATGATGCAAAATCTCAGGCAGATTCTGCTGGGAGTTTTGATCCAATAAGCAAGTTTGGTTTGGTAGTGGAATATCCAGGAGTGCCCTGGGTCTTCCTGGTGCAGTGATGGAAGGGCTGTCCCGGGGATTGATGGGCCCCTTTTGGTCTCCAGTTACAGGACTTCCTCTCTGGGTCTTGGGCCTCAGAGATCCCATTTAGCCATCAGAGCTACAGAGTGATTCCTTATTGCAAGCTGGGGCATTGACACTGTTTGCATGCCCCCAAGCCGAGCCCCGGGGGTATTTTTACTCTGTCCTCAGCATCTTTGCTTGTGAGATATTGGAAACTAGGCTTTCTTGGGTTCAGGTTAAAGGGATTAATTGGCAGTGGAAGCACACTCTTAGATCCTTGCAGTATCCAGAGGGAGGGAGGACCCAGCAGGGCCCTGGGGTCTGTGAATATAGAGAGGCAGTAATAAATACGATGCAGTCTATTTGGTGGCTGGAAAGTATCTGGTGGCAGCGTGAACTCTGGCAGGGTCCACAGTGCCTGGTGTTGAGGACACAGTGGGCCAGGCTCTTCACAATCTCATGTTCCAAAGGATGTGTCCTCAGCCTGGACATGAGGTTTCAATGTGGCCGCAGCTGCCCCTTGATGAAACATTTCTGTTGAAGATGCTATAGCCAGTGAGAGAAACCATTTCAGATGCAGCTGAACAAGGCAGGCGGGGCAGCAGTCCAGTTTCACCGCTGGACTTTCCTTCTCTGGGCTATGCACTCAAACTGTCCCTGAAGCATCACCAACCAAACATCTCTAACCTCAGCATAAGGAGAACCTGGTAGAACTACTCGAGGAGGATAGCTCAGCAGTAGAAAGCACTGTTTTATGTGTCTGCTTTCCTGTGGGCAAGAAAAGAGAGACGCCAGTCCTTGTGGAAGGGAGCAGTCCTTAATTCTCTTCTCTCAGTCTGTGAAGGATATTGAATTCAAACCACCCTTGAGGCTGCGTGGTGAGTTGGTAGCCAAGTAACTGAAACCCTCAGGAGTGTCTGAGCATGTGGCCAGAGCACTGCTTGGCCCCAAAGCCGCAGCATCCGGTGTCTCCTGGGCAAGGTCTGGCTGAAGTTCCCCGAAGGCTGAGGATGGGAGGTGCTCTGCTCCCTACTGACACCTGGTGGCCATGCGTGGTGACTCCGCCCACAAGGGCTGGCTTTCCCTGAGACCCCGAGTACCCACTGACACCTCCCAAGTGGTGTGTGGCCATGTGGAGCTGGCAGGGGATTCTACACTCACAGGCCCGGAAGGGGCAGTTTTGGCAGGCATGTTCCAACCCGGCTGGGTTTCAAGAGGGGTGAGTCGGCAGAGGAGCAGGGATCTAAATTGTCCTGTAGCAGGGCAGCGATATTCGTATGCTGCTGGTCCGCCTTCTGCGTCGGCCGCGGTCGGTTAGGAATGGCTGCTATACCATCCTCCCAGCAGCTCCCAAAGAGGCACCAGGGTCATTTCAATTGGGAACTTCCCATCGCTCAGCGAGCTTTTTGTGTTCAGCCTCATCTTGGATTTGCTGACAGTGACCTTGGAGTGGTTCATCACGGGTTTTTATCCAAGTCCACATTGTTGCTTTCCTGGGGCGGGAGGTTCCAAGATCCTGCTTCTCCCCTACACGTGCCTTCTCGTCTCTCCCAGGAAGGGCGTTTTTGAGGAGCTCTGGACTAGCTGTATTTGTTTGCACTTGAACATCTAAGTAAGATGTTCCCATTTCAGCTTCCCCAGTGGTCAGTATCTCTATTCTCATCTTCTGATGGGTCAGCTTGTGTTACAGGTTAAGCTCTGATGGATTTGAAGCCGCTGGGCCTCCTTTGCCTTTTGGATTGGGTTTAACCATTTCTGTGCCAAACAAGAGGTGAAAAAAATACATAATTAAGAAAAAAATTAGACTGCCTTTACAGATGAACTCTGTTAGTCATAAACCAGTCACCTTGGTTTGTATTTGCTCTTAGAATGTTTCAAACATACCTTTTATTTAAGTCATTGAAAGTAATTTTTTATTGATACTTGTTTGTGAAGAATATGTCAACAAGTTTGTAATGTGAAAATGCGTTGTTTTACATGACTTGCTGTTTTTTTTGAAGTGGCATGTCTTGCGTGAGTCGTGCTGGAGCCCTGCACCTCTGTAGGGCTTCATTCTTTTTTTTCCCTTATATTAATGGTGCTTGTTACTACATTGACTGCATGGCAGTCAAACATCTATGTTACATAGTTGGATGGAGACAGATTTTCCTTGAACTTCCTCTTTGTATTAGAGTTGGTTTTAGAATTCTTGCTAAATGCCCTCGACTTTGTCTGCTTTTCCATTATTTAAATGCATTTATATACCTTTAGAATATAAATCCCTGGCTCTATTCTGATACTGGCTGCAGGCAGAGGTGAAGGAGGCCAGTGAGGGAATATTTATCATGACCTTGTTTTGAATGCCTCTTGGCCCAGGGCATACAAGCACTTGTAGACTCTGGACTTTGGCCCTGATAGTCCTGAGCTCTGTGAGGAGTCAGGAGATCACTGCGGGGCGATGAAGACAGCATAGGCCAGATGCCCGAGGAGTGGGGGCAGGTAGGCAGAGCCAGAGTTCAGGGGAGGAAGTGGAAGGCAGGTCTCCTGTGGGAGGTGGGATTTGATCCATTCTCCAAAGGATGGGCAGGATTTAAATAAACACAGGCAAGGAGGAGGCAATTCCCTGCCGAAGCAATGACATGACCTAAAGCAAAGGGAAAGGTAATGGAGGGAAGCGTCAGACCAACAACTGACTAGCATTCTGATTGGGATTAAGATTGACCCCACAAAACAAAACATCTTTAAATGGTAGTGACTTAAATAAGATGATAGTTTATTTCTCTCTCTTTCAAAAGAAGTATGGAAATAGGCAGCCTAACATAGATATGGCAATTCCAAGAAACTGTCAGAGCCATAGGCACTTTCTACCTCATTTCTTTGTCTAATCCTTATGGAGCAGACAGCTGCTACAGCGCCAGCCATTTCATCTCTGCTTCAAGCCACAGAATAGAGAAAGGAGGAAAAGAATGTGTCCCCCTCCCTTTTAATGAAACATCTTCAGATAGACCACACATTTCTGTTTTTGTCTTTTCCTGGAAGTCAGTCACAGAGCCACATCTAGTGTCAAGGGAGCCTGAGGATGGAGTCTTTTGACTTCATGGGAAGCATGACTTCTTGATTCACAGAAATTTAATAGCAAGCACCTCCCAGTAAGCCTGGCTTCTCTTCAAGGCTGTGACCACCCCCGTCCATACCCAGTCATACTCTGACAATAGCTCTGGTGCGTCCTGTGCTGTTTCAGAGTGGAGCCCGATTACTTTAGGATTCTGCAGACAGTCCATCTCTGCCATGTCCTGGGTCCCTTCAGCAGCACAGTGACCTGTGTCGGCAATCGGATGACCCTTAGGCTTCCTTCTCTTTCTCTCCACTCTCCCAGTCATTTATAGCTCTTACTGTTTCATGATGTCTCTTGAATCCTTGTTTCCTCCCAGTCTAGTCCTTTCTTCTGACCTCCAGACCAGCCTGGCCAGACACCCACTGGGCAGTTCTGCTGGGATGTCTCAGAGGCGTCCCCAAACCAGCCAGCCTTCGTCCTCCTCCGCCCAGTCTCCCCCTTTGACAGTTTCCAGTATTTTAGTGGATGCCATCTCACCGTCCAGTGAGCTTCACACTCAGAGTCTGCCTGGATGTGTCTCCTCTCCCTTCTCAGAATCGTCCTGGTCCACTGGTCACTTGTCATCCCCACCCACATGGCACCAGGGCCACTGCAGCAGCCTCCTTACTCCTGATCTTTCTCTCTGCTTTGTTCCTCATTTTGTACATCGAATCCAGGATGATATTTAGAAATACAAACCTTGTCATATCACCCTCAATTTAAAACGTCTCAGAGGTCCATTTGGTCTCCATCTTCAGATGAACATCTTTGCTAAGGTCCATACGTCTACCTGAATGATCTGCTCCTATTAAACCTCACCCCATCTCTTCTCCCCTTCATCTTGGCATTTCAGCCTTCTCTCACTTCAGTGATCATGGACTGCCTGCCTCAGGATGCCCCCTCTCCTCCCTTCTCCCCTTTCTCCCTGGTCCCCTCCCTTCTCTCCTGTGTCCTTTCATGCAGGACTATTCACTGAACACCTGTCTTGCAGAAGATTCCACTGCAGACAATGAGGGTGCCAGTGGATGAGAACTTCCATTTTACTGGGCAGATCAGTCAATCAGGAGGCAGGTCAATCAGGAGGCAGTGATAGGAAGGATGAGGAGAATAAAGCAGGGTGATGTGTGGTGAGGGACTGAGGTGGGGAAGAAGGGAAGAAATGATCTCTTGAGGATGACCAGGAAGGAGTCAGCCACAGGGACATCAGGGGGCAGATTCCAGACAGTGGGACTTCCTGAGTACAAGGTCCCTGGGGCGGGAAGGAGCCTGGCAAAGCTGATGCACGGAGAACACAGGGGATGGAGAAGCAAGCTAGCTTGCAGGGTCTTCCAGATCCCAGGAAGGACTCTGCGGCATGTGGATGGGGTCCTAAGTTTCATGATTTAATTTAGACCTGCTCTGTCTTGTATGCATTTCTCAGCTGTTCTATTCCAAGTTGGAGTAACAATCCTGTGCATTTATAAGGCAGAATATGTCAAAAATCTTACAAAGTAGAAACCCACCTTTCTGTTTCCAGCAGTAGCGACCTTATGGCCAGCAGTAGGTTGTGGGCAGCCTTAGACCAGGCCTGTGGGTTGAAAGTCAGAAAACAATAAGTCTGGCCAGTCTCAGGAGCCCCTCCCTGACTTGAGCGCTCTGTGTCTCCTGGGACTGTATCTCCTGTGATCGCCAGGTTTATCTTGTTTATCCGTTTGGTGGCATTGCCATTTCGGCAAGGACATCAGACCGTTTCCTCGTCTGTGGCTCAGCTTTTGGTCAAAAATTTTAAGAACATAGGAGGCCCTCTGCACTTAGGGGCTCATGTTTTGCAATTTAGCATCTTTGTGGCTCCCTGGGCTAACCCACAAGCTCTGCCCCAGCAATGGCTCTGGATTATACAAGCCCTTGTGGGATGCGGAGGTCCCGGCGGGCAAGGGAGGTGCAGTGTGGGACGAGGCGTCCTGATGCTGATGTTTCAACCCTTGGAGTCTCTCATCAGATGCCAGCACCTAGAAGTAAATTCAGAGGCTTGTGCAGACCTGTGTCTCACCATATGGTGCTGGATGCTCACTCTGCTTTTTAAAAAATGTAAATTGCTTTCCCGGGATTTTATCAGTGTTGAGAAAGCATCCTTTGTAGTTCAGAAGCCAGGATTGGCCATGGGGTGGCTTTAGGGCGTGGATGCTGTCTTTTGGGGCCCAAGAAAAGGATGCCTGGCAGGAAGCCTTCTGAGTATGCGCTCATCAGCACACACATAGACTCAGATGCTGGCAGGGGCTTGGGAGGTCATCAGACCCATCCCCCTGCCCCATGTCACTCACTTCAGACCCCTCTGCAATGTACCCATTGTATGCTCATCCTACCAGTGACAGGGGACTCACTACCTTTCAAGAGACTCCCTTTCATTTCAAAGAGCTAACAGAGTGGTCCATTCATCCATTCTTTAACTAGACTGAGCGTGTGCTAGGTACGGGGCACTGTTCCAGAAACCGAGCCAATGGAGTGGAACAAGAAATACCAGTCCCTGCTCCAGTGGATGGAGCTCACAGTTACTCAGGGGAGATGGAGGAAAGACAATGAATGAGTCACTGTGGGCAGTGGACAGTGCTCTGCAGAAGACGGCCAGAGCGACGGATAGCAGGGCGCCACTAGGGAGGAAGCAGCTGGTCAGAGAAGGCCTCTTCCTGCCAGAGTCTCATGGACGGAGGCTTAAAAGATGGGAGGGACCAGCTGTATGAAGAACCACAGGAGGAACATTCCAGGAAGTACCGGAAAGGGCCAGGTCCTTAGGCAGGGAGGAGTCTGGTGTGTCCACCAGTGCTGGGCCAGCATGACTGAGTGCAAGGCTGCAGGCAGGAAAGGACAGGCTCTGATGCTGAAAAAGCCAGCCTGGACATAAGGAAGGGTCTGGAGCAGAAGGGTGATGTGATTTGATTTGTGTTTTGAAAATGCATTCTGGCTGATACACTGAGAAGGTACAGTGTCAGCAAAACACTTGGATTTAGGAATCTGTGGCTTAGGGTAGATGTCTGGCATGGACATTCAGCTTTGGGGTCATCAGTGTCCGCAGGAGGGTATTTAATGTCTGCAGGGGAATTGATGAGAGGAGAGGTGGAAGGAGCAAGGGGTCCANGCTGTCTTTTGGGGCCCAAGAAAAGGATGCCTGGCAGGAAGCCTTCTGAGTATGCGCTCATCAGCACACACATAGACTCAGATGCTGGCAGGGGCTTGGGAGGTCATCAGACCCATCCCCCTGCCCCATGTCACTCACTTCAGACCCCTCTGCAATGTACCCATTGTATGCTCATCCTACCAGTGACAGGGGACTCACTACCTTTCAAGAGACTCCCTTTCATTTCAAAGAGCTAACAGAGTGGTCCATTCATCCATTCTTTAACTAGACTGAGCGTGTGCTAGGTACTGGGCACTGTTCCAGAAACCGAGCCAATGGAGTGGAACAAGAAATACCAGTCCCTGCTCCAGTGGATGGAGCTCACAGTTACTCAGGGGAGATGGAGGAAAGACAATGAATGAGTCACTGTGGGCAGTGGACAGTGCTCTGCAGAAGACGGCCAGAGCGACGGATAGCAGGGCGCCACTAGGGAGGAAGCAGCTGGTCAGAGAAGGCCTCTTCCTGCCAGAGTCTCATGGACGGAGGCTTAAAAGATGGGAGGGACCAGCTGTATGAAGAACCACAGGAGGAACATTCCAGGAAGTACCGGAAAGGGCCAGGTCCTTAGGCAGGGAGGAGTCTGGTGTGTCCACCAGTGCTGGGCCAGCATGACTGAGTGCAAGGCTGCAGGCAGGAAAGGACAGGCTCTGATGCTGAAAAAGCCAGCCTGGACATAAGGAAGGGTCTGGAGCAGAAGGGTGATGTGATTTGATTTGTGTTTTGAAAATGCATTCTGGCTGATACACTGAGAAGGTACAGTGTCAGCAAAACACTTGGATTTAGGAATCTGTGGCTTAGGGTAGATGTCTGGCATGGACATTCAGCTTTGGGGTCATCAGTGTCCGCAGGAGGGTATTTAATGTCTGCAGGGGAATTGATGAGAGGAGAGGTGGAAGGAGCAAGGGGTCCAGTGTGAGTCTTGTGACATCTGGTGGCTGATGGGGGCAGGAAGGAGCTGGCAGAAAGGTTGGGGAGGAGGGGCCCATGATGTAGAGGGGGCGAACTGCTGTGGGATACTGTCATTAAGAACTTACTTAGCTGTGGGACTTCCCTCATGGTTCAGTGTTTGGGCCTCTGAGCTCCCATTGCAGGGAGCATGGGTTTGATCTCTGGTTAGGGAAATAAGATCCCACATGCTGTATGGTACAGCAAATAAAATAAAGCAACTTAAAAAAAAGAAAGAAATCACTCAGCTGAGGCCACATGTCAGTCCCCTAAATTTTCAGTGGTTTCTGGTTGTCTTCATTCATGCCTGGAGGCCTGGGCCTCATCCTCAAATCCCTGTCTAAATCCCTGTTGTGTCCCTGGAAGCTGTGGTTTTATCTTCCCGGGTCTCCCCTTCTCCAGGTGATGCTTCTTCCTTGCAGTGACCTTTCTGGTGCTGGTGAGAGTTCTCTGTCCCCCATCCCTGCCTGTGTAACATGTTTTCTCTGGACCATAGGCATTGGCCTCCCGGTGCCGCTCAGCTGCTGGCTTGTGGTTGGCCTGGCAGGTAGATGCACAGAGAGGGGGGTCTCTCTCCTGTGGCCACCCCATTCATTCTCCTCCCTGCTAGGCTCTGTGGATGCCAAACCTAAAGAAAGGCTGAAGGATCATTTAACTCCTTAGATTTCAAACATGCTTTTGAATTTCTTGGGCTTCCCTGGTGGCTCAGACAGTTGAGAATCTGCCTGCAATGCAGGAGACCCATGTTCAATCCCTGGGTCGGGAAGATGCTCTGGAGAAGGGAATGGCTACCCACTCCAGTATTCTTGCCTGGGAAATCCCATGGACATTGGAACTTGGTGGGCTACAGTCCATGGGATCGCAAAGAGTTGGACATGACTGAGCGACTAATAACACTTTGAACTTCTCAGCACCCCAGTGGATTGGCACCATGAGTCCCTGCTTTTCTGCATGGGGTCTGCCTCTCAAAAGCTGGTTACCTGGGGCAAGTGCCCTCATGGCCTAATAGGGTAACTGTGGAGGCGAGACCTGGGGTGGTTGCCCATCACGTCCCACGCATCCTGAGTCCTCTTCCCATTCAGGATATAATTGTGACATGGGGGGATCTTGAGTGGACACTGCCTTTGAGCTGGGCCTTGGAAATTGGGTAGAACTTCAGTAGGTGTGGGGAAAGAGGAGAGTGCACGGTTTACTGAGCTTGGGGGGCTGGTGGCTCTTAATTTCCATGATGCTTGGACAGAAGGCCTCTGATTATTTGCATATGGAGAATGCCTTTTAAACCCAAAGATCCTGAACCCCTCCCTCCACCAGGTATCCCCTTCTCCTCTGTACATCCCCTACCTCCCCTGGGCAATTGAAATATCTTTCTCTTCCTTTCTGAAGTCACTGCCTGTGGCCAGATTCCACATGTTCAGGTGTTCTTGACAACACCAACACAGAGGGTTCTCTGATCAATCAGTTTAGAAAAGATTATTTAAAATCTACTCAGGCTATTCTTTTTAATGGTAAGACTTTTCAGAACCTTAAGTACCTTACTGTACATTGCCGTGTCCAAGGAGGGACGTTAATATACTTGACCATGGAAGCCACTTCCTCTATTTTTCTGCATGTGTGTGTTAGGTGGCTCAGTTGTGTCTGATTCTTTGCGACCCCATGGACTGTAGCCCGCCAGGCTTCTCTGTCCTTGGGATTGCCATTTCCTTCCTCAGGGGATCTTCCTGACCCAAGGATCAAACTCACATCTCCTGCATTGGCAGGTAGATTCTTTACCACTGTACCACCTGGGAAGCCCTCCATTTTTCTGTTTAATCAACAACAGTGTTTTGGGAAACACAGCCTAACCTGACCCTCCTGTTACTAGAGTTTTCCAACCAGGGAATGGAGGAAGCCTGAAATAGCTGGACGTTTTCAGTAACCTCAGAACCTCAACTGACTGTATTATATTCCCTGTTCCAGTTTGAAGACTAGTGGGAATAAGACTGTTGGTGTCAAACCACATGTATTAATTAGACTCTGGAACAAATTCCTCTGCCCATGAGGAAGCCTCTTGGTCAGGAGGGCAGTTAACCAAGTGATGGTGTCGGGTGCAGCTGAGTGCCTGGAACGTGAGTTCACTCATCGTCAGCCAGAGGTTCAGCTGGAGTTGAAATGCCCCCCAGGATTAGAGTTGAAAGAGCCTCCCATGGTCTCCCTCATCCCTGTGAGCTCCCGGCCAGGGTCTGTGGGCTGAAAGACCCCATATGGCTTTCTCCTCTGGCTGCATCCTTGTGGGTCCAATTTCAGAGCTCCCAGCTGGGTGGGATTGGAAGAAACTGGAACCCTGGGCAAGGACCATTTGGTCCCTGCTCAGGCTCCTGCCAGTGGGCAAAGCAAACATACAGCAAAGTCTACCTGGATAGGATGGAGGCTGGTCGCAAGTCAGCAGCCTCTGGAGTGACATCCATCCCAAGAAGGAGGGAAAGTGGCAATTGGTGGGATGTCACAAAGTGGGGAGGGTGCCAGCTAGTTCAGTGGTAAAGAATCCATCTGCCAATGCAGGAGATGTGGATTTGATCCCTGGCTTGGGCAGATCGCCTGGAGAAGGAAATGGCAACCGGCTCCAGTATTCTTGCCTGGACAATCCCATGGACAGAGGAACCTGGAGGGCTACAGTCCATGGGGTTGCAAAGAATCAGACACAACTGAGTGACCAAACAACAACAACAGCGGGTAGGGAGGTTAGCGGGTGGGTCAGCTGCTTTGAAAGACGGCCCAGCATTCTGGACAAGGGCAGCTCTCACTCCGCCAGTGGTGATTCACCCCAGTGGCTCCTTCCTCCTGGCTTGGCCTCCCCAGTTCATGCTCTGACTCAACGGCCACTGCCCTTCCTTTCACTCTTGATGGAGTCAGAGAGCTTTTGTGAATTGCCAGAGTGGAACTCAAGGCTGGGAGGGCAGGCGCTCGGGCGTGCCTCTAGGCTGGGAGGAAAGGAGGCAGAAGGACGCAGAGGGGCTGGTGCACTGAAGAGGGCTGCAGCCTCCCTGAGCCCTTCACTCGCCGGATTGTTGGCTCTGGGCTAAGAATACAGCTGAGGGGGCAGATGTATTTCCTTCATAGCTTAGCTGCTGCGGCGGTAGGAATCTGACCTTTGGTCAGTGGGCATCTCCAGCTTTCCCTTCTGTAGCGGGGAGGAGCGGGTCTCTGCTGGCTGCCACGGCCTAACCCACGTCAGAAAGCTGTCAGCAACCCTGGTACCTGACAGGCTCGTCAGAAGAGCGGGTCTGCAAGGAATTCAGGGGTTTTTAATTCCCGGGCTCGGCACCAATGTTGGAGGTTAAAATGCTGTCACTAGGCATTCCACAAATAGTTGCCGGGCACTGAGCAAGGCCTGGAGAATGACCGTGGGTGCTGGTCATGGGCTCTGCCAATGACCCTGAACTTGCAATTTGAGAGAAAAGAGTATCACTGGCCTGGGACTTGGGTAGAAGTTCAGATTCGCCTCCTGGCATGTTGGCTTCACGTTAATTTGACTTTGTCTAAAACAGGACTGCAGTGGACAGCATTTTCCTCTGCATCCAGGTCTCTCCACTCTAATCACTGTTTTCTGTACATTGGATGTATTTGGCTATAGTAGAGGTTGGCATCTGATGCAAAGAGCCAACTCATTGGAAAAGACCCTGATGCTGGGAAAGATTGAAGGCAGAAAGAGAAGAGGGTGGCAGAGATGGTTGGATGGCATCACTGACTCAGTGGACATGAATTTGAGCAAACTCCAGGAGACAGTGAAGAATAGGGAAGCTTGGTGTGCTGCAGTCCATGGGGTCACACAGCTGGACACGACTTAGTAACTGAACAGCAGCAACAGAGGTTGGCAAGCAATGGCCTGCAGACCCAGTTGGGTCCACTGCCTGATTGTGTAGATAAGATTTTTTTAAGGTGAACAGGCCACACCCACTCGTTTACATATTGAATGAGGCTGATTTTGTGCTAAGATGGCAAACTTCAGCAGTTGCCATGGAAACCATATGACCTGAGAAGCCTAAACTATTTACAGTTTGACCCTTCACAGATAATTTGCCAACTTCTGTGCTGAAGCTGTCATAAGAACTGGTATCAGAATTGTATTGAAATGGGCTCTGCTCTCAAATGGCATTCTGGTTGGCATCCTATAATGGCTTATGTGGACACAGTTGTCCACCTTATTCCTTGGTGTGGCCTGGATAAAGATACCCTAAGGACCCCCCCTCCACCCTCCACCATAGTCTACAGCTACTAATTTACTCCCCCTGAGCTCAGCCTTTTAATGGGGCTATTTGTATTGTACAGAGCTTTTATATCAACATTCTTATTGGAACATTACACAGTCCTCGGAGGTAGTTGGTCCCTCTTGCTAGCCAGTTAAGCAGGGGGGGCCCAGGCCTGTTTTGATGGAGCACATGGCCTAGCCTGGCTGGGGCCACAGCCTGTAGGTTTAAGGTACATACTGTCAGTAGCATTCCTTGCTGAAGAAAGGTTTATTTCTCATCTTGATTTCTTTATCCAAGGGATTATCTGGAGTAGTCTTTTAACATTTCCAAATTTCTTTGGGCTGGTTTGTTTTGAATTTCTACTTTCTGTTTTTCTTTGGTTATATTTACATCCTGTGTGCTTTCTTTTGAGATTTATTGAGGTTTTCTTGTTGTTGCCTACTGCATAATTGGTAAGACTATCCCATGTGTGTTTGACAATTTTATCGTCATCACTATAGAGACATAAAATAATGTATATCTTATCATATTTTTGATCTACTTGATTTATCTATTCTGAGAGAGATATGCTGAAGTCTCCCACTGTGCTTGTAGCTGTATCAGTTTCATCTTATACTTCAGTCATTTGTTGCTTTATATTTTTTCCAGGTCACACTGTGCACAGAGGTTTATGACTTTTGTTTCTTTATGATAAACTGGAAATACCATGAACTATCCTATGAAATATCCCTCTTTGGCCATCTTCATCTTTTCAGTTTGAATTCCAGTTGTCTGATGCTATTATTATTTATATCTTTTTGTTAATTTGCCTGGTGCCTCTTTTAAAAAATGTTTTAACTTCTAACTGTTGTTGGTTTTAGGTATCTCTCTCATATCAGACTCTAGATAGGAATTATATAATTCAGGATGGAATTCTACATCTTATAATGATTTACATTACTGTGACTGATAATATAGTTGAATTTATCCTACTTTCATCATGTATGTGTGTTATTTATTGTGCTTCAGATTGAAAACTTTCTTCTTCAACTTTGTATTCCCAGAGCTCAAAACAGTAGAGTTTTAGCCAAGGCCCACTGTATAAAAACTTCCTTGATTCCTTAATTCTGGTTTGATTAGAGAACTAACTTATGGAAAATTAACTCAGTTGTAATGAGGCAGGCATTAAAATTCAAGTTCCTGGTAAAAGAAGTTTTGAGGAGAATTTAGTGACATTATTAAATTTAAGAGACTTTTCCTATTGATGTAGTTTTAACTTGTATGATTTTGAGTTTCCTCTCAATGTGAGGCCTGGCAGAAGTTTCTGGTATTAATGAGAGTGGAGGCAGAGACCAAGGAAAAGATCTCAGAATTGGAGAAAGAAATCTAAGATGTTGCCTGTACCAGCCCTGCTCCTTCTAGGGTGTCCTTAAGGGTGTGCCTTGAAGGACATTCCCCATGATCTCTGTTTTAGTTCTATACTTAGTTCTAGATTTATTTTTGTGCCTCAGATTTCTTTATGTTACCAGACTGCTGTATAATTGCTTTATTCAAAATGTAGAGTCTTCCCTGGTGGTCCAGTGGCTAAGACTCCATGCTCCCAATGCGGGATGCCTCGGTTTGATCCTTGGACAGAGAACAAGATCCCACATGCTGCAACTGAAGATCCCACAAGCTGCAATGACGATTCCAGTGCAGCCAAATAAATAAAATAAAATAAATATTAAAAAGATAATATTATGGCGGCGGTAGCTTTGTTGCAGACTGCTCCTCCAGAAGAACCACTGCACTGTGTGTGAGTAAGTGAGTGAGTGATAGTTGCTCAGAGTAAAGGTCACTCAGTCATGTCCAACTCTTTACGACCCCATGGACTGTAGTCCATCAGGCTCCTCTGTCCATGAAATTCTCCAGACAAGGATACTGGAGTCGGTTGCCATTTCCTTCTCCAACTACACTGGGTAGAGTGGTTCAATGAGAGATATAAAAATGAAGTCAGGATGGCTCACAGCCCATTGAATATCCTTTTCTAACCTTAATTGACAAAGAAATTGCAAAGATTAAAAAAAGCATATGGTCCGTCAAGGTAGAAAGAACACCAGACTAGAACCAAGGGCCTCCCAACCTTGGCCATGGCAATGGGGCTCAGTCGAACATCTCCGGACATCTCTCTCTCTCAGTACAAAGGGCTTGGGTTAGCTGATCCCACAGACTTCTTCCAACTCTGAATGCTTACAGAAGAGTCTTCCAGTCTTCTATGAAACTCTAGTCACAGTTGACCTAATCAGTATCCTTAAAATTCTTCCATGAACTACTTGCAACTCAAACCAAGGTCATCTTCATGAGGTATTGATGACAAGCCATCCAGATTTCATGTTTTTTTCTACCGTGCTAAGCACAGGCATGTATTTTTCTAAGCCAATGCACATTAGTCTGTTCCTGACTGTGGAGGAGTAGACCCTGGGTCTTCTCTATCTGATCTTCCGTGTTTAGAGCAGCACCCAGGATTCTTTGGCACTTGGAAGGAGGGATGCAGGAAGGAAGGATGACAAAGCCCCTGGAGGTCTCCAGGAGGAACCTGGAGGGTTCCTGTTTCTGATGCCAAACCCAGGTTTTTGCCTCTTGCTGGTTCATTCTGGAACTGACATTCATTTGTAGTAGAGGGTGAACTACAGAGTTCTCTTCTTTGCCTGAATTTCAGTTGGACGCTTGGAGATTTGATCTAAGGCTGGTGGTTCAGCTAAGATAAGGAATTGTCATCTGTGCTCCTATCTGATGACCAGACTGAGCGCTGACTGCTCTGAGATGAGCTGGGAACAGACACAGTGTAGCTGAGTGAGTGGTTCATAGCTAAATAAAGCATGCTCTTCCCATCAGCATCTTCTTCCAACTTTCTGCAAAATTAGTCTTGGCTCCAACGTCATTTTCTTCATCCCAGCCGTCCCCAGGATCTCTCTGACTCCTTGGGGGATGCTGACATTTTGAACAGTGGTTTGGAACTATTCTCAGAATCCAGGGGCTCCAAGAAGTCCTTCAAACCCCCTGAGGACAGAGAGAGAGAGGAGGCAGAGGGCAGGGTTCAGAGCCCCTTGAACATACGTATATCTGTGTAAGTAACTCATTTGGCTAAAAGACTGGAAGGAAATTTAATATATTTTAACTTGATTTTAGCTCCTTGTGGTGGGACTGAGTACTTTCTTACAGCCTTTTCTTAAAATGTCTACAATTAAACATGTATTAATACCTCTTTTTTTTCCTCCAAAAGAAAGCATGAAATAAAAAATGACTTTTAAGAGTGGGAAAGTGAATAGCCTGAATTTCATTCAGAAGAGGGCTGCTGCTCCTGCCTGGGGGTGGGTGTGGCTTTCTGCTGCACAGGCCACGCCCCTTGGCAGAGCCCTGCCCCTCTGGCTGGCCCGCACCGCCTTTTCCTAACCCCGTGTCTCCTCCCCTAGAATGGCTGCAGTCTGTCCAGGCCACCATGATCCTGTCCGTCATCTTCAGCGTTTTGTCTCTGTTCCTGTTCTTCTGCCAGCTCTTCACCCTCACTAAGGGCGGCCGGTTCTACATCACTGGGGTCTTCCAGATCCTCGCTGGTAAGTTGGAGAAGACCAAGCCCCGTAGGGGCTGGGGCCCCCAGACTGCATGCAGGATGGTCAGGCAGGTGGGCGTGGCTCCAGAATGACTGACGTGCGTGAGCCCTCCCCCTGGATGGATTTCATACAGCATAGGAGTGTGTGTCGGAGAAGGCAATGGCACCCCACTCCAGTACTCTTGCCTGGAAAACCCTGGTAGGCTGCAGTCCATGCGGTCGCTACTAGTCGGACACGACTGAGCGACTTCACTTTCACTTTTCACTTTCCTGCATTGGAGAAGGAAATGGCAACCCACTCCAGTGTTTTTGCCTGGAGAATCCCAGGGACGGGGGAGCCTGGTGGGCTGCCGTCTATGGGGTCGCACAGAGTTGAACACGACTGAAGCGACTTAGCAGGGGTGTGTGTGGGTGTGAATCTGGGAACTCTCCATGGAAAGGGGAATGGGACTTAGGGGCTCTGGAAGGAGGGTCCCTAACCGTGGGATGGAGCTACAGTCCAGGATGCATCCTTGGAGGTAAATGTTGAGAGTGTCCATAGAGCAGAGGCCAGTCTCGAGGCTGGGTTTCTGTAGCTCACATTGTGTGCCCTGGGAAGCACCCTGCTCCAGTGTGGAAATGGCCCCTATGTACCGCCCAGATTGCTCTAAGGTACGTGTCTCCCTCTCTGAGCAGTGGTGGAGCCACCCGCCAAATCTTTCTCTCCTTTACTCCAGCCCCTGGAGTCCACTGGGCTCTTGTTTACCAGCATCTTCCTTTTGTGTAACATGTAATGCATGGTCAGTTCCAGACATGGAGCCATGACACCAAGGTCTGCTCTGTCCTCTTCCTGAACTGCCTCGAGCAACCCCCTTCGCACAGGGTATTCACACGGTCTGTGTGCAGAGTCCTAGATGTGATGCCTTCCCGCTCTTGTCTCTGGATACTGGCCCTTGTCTTGCTTTGTTGCCTCTTATCCTTCTGTCCATAGATGTCCAGCTGACTGAGTCCTCAGGGCACCAGAGAGACACAGGAGGTGGATATAGTGGATTCTGTAGTCCAGGCTAATAATGCACAAACCCCGTAAGTGCTGGAGTACATCTGGGGACTGTAAAGTATTCTCAATTCTGACCCCTGATTGGGCAGTGGGTAGCGTCTCTTGTTTAGTTGCTGGATCACAAACAGTCATTGGAGGGTTGAAAACAGCCCACATGTCCTAGATGGATGGATGGATGGGCAGGCAGATCTCATGGCTTATGCAGGGCTGTATGACAAGACACAGCCTGACGTTGGATGTCAATGACCCTTTTCTAGAAGACAGAGAGTTACCTTTCCCTGGAAAAAGGAAGTAAACTAGAAAACTGTTTCTCTTCAAATCCCTAAATACAGCAGGTCAATGTGCACAGTTTGGAATTTCAAAATCAAATAGAGCTTGGCTAGTTGCACAGGTTTCATTATACCAGCTAAGCTTCTCGGGTGTTGCCAGCTTTATTAAAGTACTAATTCTGCTGTGAGAAATCATTTCTGGGGATGTTAGGAGCAGAGACCATCAGTCACCCCATTTCCAGAAGTAACAGAGAACTAGGATGTATTCTAGGATTTCTTTTTTGGCTCCCTATTTACCGTTTGATATCAGAAGTGATCATCTCCTTTGTATCAATGACTGTGTCCTCAAGAAAAAGGGACACAGACTTAGGAAGCAGAAGTTTCATAAAATATTTATATTTGCTCTATACACTCTTGTTATGTTACTGATAAATAAGCTGAGACTAGGAGAGGCTACATGAAAGCGCAGCTCATGCAAGGACACTGGGATGTCCCCACTCCCTCCCATCCCACATGGAATGAATATATTTAGAGATTCAGAATCCACTCCAGTTTTTAATGAACACAAGATCCAAGACAGAAATTGCTTTTTATGTGATCTTTCATTGAACCTGATTGACCATGGAAGATGAGTTCAAATCTACATCCTTTTTGAGCCCCAAGTTCCCAAACATCTGTGATGAATGAGTCTCTGTGTCAGGACTGAGGAGTAGTCAGACTGAAAACATTAGATGGAGTGAACTTATTACTGTTGAAGGGGCATCTCAAGGCAGGGAGTATGTTATCTTTTTTCCTCTGAGATATTTTAGCTTAACATTCTCTAACAATGTCTTTTTAGCAAGATCATTTTCAGTCAAAACTAGAGTCCAGAGATGAATACTTCCTTGCAGCCCGAACACTCTTAGGCATTGAGTTTTTCTAATCTAAAGTTTATTTACTCATTCCTACTTGTTTCACCATTTGGATTCTTCTCCAAACTCAGTTCAAGCAGTTCGGTACTCTGCCACAAAAACCTCTGAATTTAGAAGCCCTTGATTTGTTCTTGCATTATCCCTTCCAGATCTAGCTTCTTATCTCTCATGAGACTTCATTTTCGGTTATTGGTTTGTCAGCTTAGCAGTCCATCTGTGAATAGGAAGCTACTGAACTAGAAATGTTGATCCAGAATAGCAGTTGTACTCTATACGTCTAAGAGTGTTCCGTGCTTGTTCCCTCCGGGCAAAAGAATCCAAGAGCTGGTCTAAGAAACCTCAGCCCTCTAGAATGTTGCATTTGAACTTGCTGAAGCATCTTTCCACTCTAGTTGGGATCTAAGAGAGTGGGGACTTCCCTTAGAGATTTCGTGACTTTTAGCATCTGACAACCCTGCTCTTGTGTGTTTCTCATCTCATGATCTAAAGGATCCAGTAACTAGGGAGATTGCGGACAGTGACTACAGTCATGCGATTAAAGGATGCTTGCTCATTGGAAGGAAAGCTGTGACAAACCTAGACAGCATATCACTTTGCCAACAAAGGTCCATCTAGTAAAAGCTATGGCTTTTCCAGTAGTCATGTATGGATGTGAGAGTTGGACCATAAAGAAGGCTGAGTGCCAAAGAATTGATGCTCCTGAACTATGATGCTGGTGAAGACTCTTGAGAGTCCCTTGGACTGAAGGAGACCAAACCAGTCAATCCTAAAGGAAATCAACCCTGAATATTCATTGGAAGGACTGAAGCTGAAGCTGAAGCCCCAATACTTTGGCCACCTGATACAAAGAGCCAACTCTTTGGAAAAGACCCTGATGCGGGGAAAGATTTAAGGCAAAAGAAGAGGGCGGCAGAGAATGAGATGGTTGGATGATATCACCAACTCAATGGACATGAATTTGAGCAAACTCCAGGAGACAGTGAAGTACAGAGGAGCCTGGCATGCTGCAGTCCATGGGACTGCAAAGGATTCGATATGACTGAGTGACTGAACAACAATAGCAACAAACTAGGGAGACAGTTCGGGGAGGGTCGTTGGTGATAAAGGCTGGTGATAGGCCGAGAAATTACCCGTAAATATCAAGGAGCAAATCAGAAAAGCAAAAACAGCCAGGCAGTAAACAAAAAGAAGAGTAGAACGGAGTAAGGAAGGGAGGAAAGAAGGAAGTAGGTCCACAGTTGTGGGGTGTGGTCCACAGGCATGTCGGCCACCGCAGGCAAGGTCCACTCAGGGCAGGGCAGATGCTTCTTCAAACACTGCAGCCTGTTGGGTGGAAGCCCCCAGAATCTGCTGAGCATCCCCGGGGCTGTTGCTACTGGAGGGCTTGGCCGTGTGGACTCTAGACACGCACGCGAGCGTGCAGGGAAGGCAGGTAAAAGGTTGTGTGGGGCTCTTCTGCTGACTACAGACCTGGGAGCCGTCTCTGCCTGGCGCTGCCTGTCTTGCTGCATCATCCCTTCCCCACTTATAATAAGCTGAGAGTCTCACCTGTAAGAACTATCTTTCCTTGATTACATATTTCTCAGTTTGGCTGTTTCCTGAAGACGTTTCGAGAGGCACCCCGTCATCCTGTTTGGTACTTCTCAATCTTAGCTGCACATCAGAATCACTTTTTTTTTTAAAGGGGGTGCTTATAAAAAGGGCTTTCCAGGGGGCTCAATGATAAAGAATCCGCCTGCCAACGCAGGAGATGTGGATTTGATCCCTAGGTTGGGAAGATCCCTTGGAGGAGGAAATGGCAGCCCGTTCCAGTATTCTTGCTTGGAGAATCCCAGGGCAGGGGTGCCTGGCAGACTACAGTCCAAGGGGTCGTAAAGAGTCGGACACAGCTTAGCTGCTGAACAGCAACAAAAGGGCATTTAGAGTAAAAGCCTGGGGGAGGAGTAAAAACCCAGTGCCCTTTCTGTTCTGAGTGGTTCGAAGTCTATTTAAGTCGGAGACCACGTTTAGAAACACTGGTTCTGGGTGACTCATCCCAGCTGTTGCCCTGGCCGGGCCAAGGCGACATCAATTCTTTGTAAGGCTGGGGGGTGATGTGTGAGGCTGCAGGGGTCACTCGGAGGCTGAGAATGGAAGGAGGGACAGTGGCTTACCTATTCCACGGAAACCTTCATAAATGCATCACCACCTACTGGTGGCTGAGAATGCGAGCCACAGTCCCCTTATGGGGGGAAGTGTTTGACTTTTCGGGATTCTTGTATGGCACTGCCTATTCTGTATTCCAGGGCACATCTGTTACTTTGCACACAGACAGCCTCGTAATGATATATTCCCTAAAACATCAGTCTTCCGACAGCAATAATTATCAAGTGTGTCTCTTCTCGTTGGCTTTGTAAGTGTATAAGCGTATGGCTTCTTGAAGCGAAGCACAAATTCCTTTACTTCTGAGATTCTCCCAGGGCGGATGTCACATAACTAAGCCATCGACTCAGTCACTGCACTTGTGCGTCCTGTTTCTCTCGGTCCCCCAGGTCACAGATGGAGGGTTTTCCCTTTGCTGTTTTTTGTTTGCTGGGGAATTCTGGGCCCAGCTGGTCCACACAGGTGCCATGGCATTTCTCCATGCTAGGTGGACATGGGCCCCATCCGGAAGCCCTGCCAAGAGGGCGGGCACCGTCCTACCCTTCGGATGCTCTGTTTAAACCTCCCTCTCCCTTGGTCAGGCCTCCCCTTTGAGAGCTCTGCCCTCATTAGGTAGGTCAGACAATGAATTAGCACACTGTTGAGGTGAGCCATGGACCTCGAGGCAAATACAGTGTGTTTCCTGCGGGTCGACACTGCCCTGACCCTCCATGACAGTTCACCACCTATGACATCCCCATGGATGCCGATGTCTTTGTGTCTCCCGGGCTTTCAGGAGGTGGAGGGTCCCGGAGCTGACCCCCTAGGGGTCCCTGGCCTGCTGTGTGGCTCTCTCAAGGTTGGGGGGCGAGGTGCAATGCAGTGGGAGTCTCCTTTCTCAGACTTGCAGAACAGTCTTATCGGGGCGCTGAATGTGACACATTCCCACCTCTGCACTTTTTCAGACAGAGCCACAGTGTCCAGTGAAATAGCCCAAATAGCAGTGAGGTTAGATGTAGGTGGTCTGGCCTGGGGGGCCCTGGACCCACAGGCATCCCACATGCTTGCTGGACTCATAATAGAGTCACTCAGAGCCTGTCAAAGCCCCTGTGTTCAGGAGGGGACAGAGTGGCCTTTGTGCTGCTGGGCCTGGGGCACTGACCTCACTGGACCCCTCCCCGCAGGGATGCTGACCATCCTCGTGGGCAGGGACTGTCACGCTAGAACTTGCCTGCTGCGTGAGGTCCTAGGTGGAGGTTTTTCTTGTCCCTCCCACCCCAAAGGCTGCATGGTCAATGAGGCAGGGGTGGGTTGACCAGCCTGCCCATCTGAGACCTTCTCACCTTCGTCTGGGCTACATACCAACCTTGGGGGACCACGGGTAGCTGAAAGGGACCTGGCGCCAGGAAGCTTGTCCGTGACGGCCTCCTCTCTTGGCTGTGTCCTTCCTCCTGTGCCCCTCCCCCACCACCCCGTTCCCCTCCACGTGTTCCTCTGTCTGCCTAGCGGTGCCCACGGGCGTTGTTGCTCTGTCTCTGATGTATTGATCCTGCTACGGGGGTCAGCACAGCCTTCTGCCCTGTGCTTGGCGTGAGTGCACTCAGATAATGATAGAGTGTCGCTTTCCGTGGTTTCAGAGTCCACTACCACCCATCTGTGGAATGCTTCACAGCTTCCAGGGACTCCACAGCCAGCCATCCTTGCAAAGAGATGGACGGGCTTCTCTTGCCACCTGAATTGTTGCTGGTGCCCTCGTGTTGACTGGCCATGGGTGACAGTTAAGGGAGATGAGGCAGGAGAGAGGCTGAGGGGCCTGTGAGCTGGGTCAGGTGGACTGGACGCAGAGACTGTTTGCTGGTTCCTGAACCTTCCCATTCCTCCTCGCAGTTCTGCATCTGGTGGCAGATTCCTGCCTGAGATGGACTTGCCTTCTCTCCCTGCAGCCTACATCCTTCTCCTTAAGAAAGAGAGAAGGGTGCCCTGGTGTGTGTGTGTGTGTGTGTGTGTGTGTGGTGTGTGGTGTGTGTGGTGTGTGTGTGTGTGGTGTGTGTGTGTATGATATGTGTGTGTGGTGTGTCTGTGTGTGTGTGGTGTGTCTGTGTGGGTGGGTTGTGTGGTGTGAGTGTGTGGTGTGTGTCTGTGGTGTGTGTGTGTGGTGTGTGTGTGTGTCTGTGTGTGTATGGTGTGTGTGTGTGTGGTGTCTGTGTGTGTGATATGTGTGTGTGTGTCTGTGTGTGTGGTGTGTCTGTATGTCTGTGTGTGTGTGTGGTGTGTGTGTGGTGTGTGTGTGGTGTGTGTGTGGTATGTGTGTGTGGTGTGTGTGTGTGATATGTGTGTGTGTGTGATATGTGTGTGTGGTGTGTGTGTGTGGTGTGCGTGTGTGATGTGTGTGTGGTGTGTGTGTGTGTGGTGTGTGTGTGTGTGTGGTGTGCGTGTGTGATGTGTGTGTGGTGTGTGTGTGTGGTGTGTCTGGGTGGGTTGTGTAGTGTGAGTGTGTGGTGTGTGTGTGTGGTGTGTGTGTGTGTGCTGTGTGTGTGTGTGTATGTGTGCAAATGCGAGGTGAGCTGGAGTTTGTGGGAAGAGCAGAGTGGGTGGAGGNTGTCTGGGTGGGTTGTGTAGTGTGAGTGTGTGGTGTGTGTGTGTGGTGTGTGTGTGTGTGCTGTGTGTGTGTGTGTATGTGTGCAAATGCGAGGTGAGCTGGAGTTTGTGGGAAGAGCAGAGTGGGTGGAGGAGGTGCCCGGGTCTTGGGGAGTCTGGGTTGGGGGTGATGCAGGGTCCCTGCCCCGTGGTGACCCCTCGCACTCCCAACTGGTCCGTCTCCTTCCCAGGTCTGTGCGTGATGAGCGCGGCGTCCATCTACACGGTCCGGCACCCGGAATGGCATTTCAACTCGGACAACTCCTATGGCTTCGCCTACATCCTGGCCTGGGTGGCCTTCCCCCTGGCGCTTCTCAGCGGTGTCATCTATGTGATCTTGCGGAAGCGTGAATGAGGCCCGGGGATGGGACGGCCGAGGCTCTGAGCTCACGTGGGGAGGGAGGAAGCAAACCAGAAGCCAGGAAAGCAAAACAAAACAAAAAGCTAGCCAAAAACCCCAAACTCAAACCAACCCAAGCAGAAAGCAGTGCGGGGGGTGGGGGGGGGTTAGTGTTGATTGAAGATGTATATAATATCGACGGTTTATAAAACCTATTTATAACACTTTTTACATATATGTACATAGTATTGTTTGCTTTACATGTTGACCGTCAGCCTTGGGTTGAACCTTAAAGTAGCTAAGGAACTTGACATCCTAACCATATAATCAAGCTCAGTTGTTGTTGTTGTTGTTTTTCATTTTTCTTTGTTTTGCCCAGAAAGAAAGTAAACCCATCATGCCCCTTCCCCTTCATCTGAAAGAAGTTACCTCCCTCCCACTCCACCTCATTTAGAAAACCAAAGTGTGGGTAGAAACCCTGAATGGCCCAAAGCCTTTAACTATGGGTGACCCGCTGTGTGACACACAGACACGTGCTGCCCACACCTCTGTGTGCAGCCTTACCTGCACTCAACAAAACCCCCAAACGGGAGCCCTCAGAGAATCGCGGCTGTGGCTTTGGAATCCTTGCCCTGGAGAGGACGAGGGTGTCCCAGTCATGCGTCTAGGTTAGAAATCGGTGACAACAAACCTACGAAGTGGTGCTATGTATTTACCATTCCTTACGATCACTAATCATCTAAACGCCTCACTGGAAATTCAGTTAACAATTTTACAACATAAAGTTGAATGGAGACCTGAATAATTCTGTGTAATATAAATGGTTTATAACCGCTTTTGTACCTGGCTAGGCTGCTATTATTACTATAATACATAACAGTGCACCGCCTTTATCACTCCCACATTTCCTTATGGTCGGAGCATCTGGACAAGCTTCTAGACCCCCTGGGACAGTGGGATCCCAGGATGCAGCGGAGTCTAGACTGTCCTCTGCCTCCAAGGACTGTCTGGCAATGACTCGTACTGGCCACCAACTGTAGATGTATATACGGGGCCCTTCTGATGCCAAGACTCCAGACCTTGTTTTTTCCCTCTTGTTTTGCTTTGCTTTTTCTGATTTTATACCAACTGTGTGGACTAAGATGCATTAAAATAAACATCAGAGTAACTCACTGAGCTCTCATGGGTTTTTGTGGGCGAGGGTATGAAGTATGTGTTGGAGCAGATGGAAGAGGGTCATGAAGCTGCTGTGGGGTAGATGATCTGGGTTGTAGTTTGGTGCTAAGGAACCAGAATCGTCCCCTTTGTCCAGCCTCCCGGGGGCCTCTTACACCTTCTAGCAGCCTGTGCAAACATCTGCTAGCTGGAGAGGCTAGCCCTTGTGGCTGAAACAGACCCTATAAGTGGGCTGGAGGGACTCAAGTGTTATTTAGCTGAACCATCTTTCTCCTGTTCTGGTCTCTGATGACCCACATGGGGTCTGGAGCACCGCACACGCTCATGTAGTGTTTGAGATGTTGGCATGAGCAGCGCTGGTCCCTAACTTTTGGGGGGCAGGTGTAACCGGTGGATTGTCAGTGGATCATCTGCATGATGATGATCTGAGGCCAGACTTTCAGGTCAGACGATAGTCAGCACTAACTCTCCCCATGCGGCCCCCAGGGAGCGGGGGTCACTGTGCCGTCAGCTCCAGAGTCCCAAGCTGTGCCTCACTTACACATTTTCTTTTACTCAATCCTTTGAGCTAATGATGACCTTGCTATTCTTCAACATTATCCAGCACATATATTGATGGACATACTTCTTGATCTCCAAGGTCACATTTTAGTGAGAGGCACAGCAAAAAAATTAACTATGTTACAATGTTGTTGTTGTTCAGTGGCTCAGTTGTATCTGACTCTTTGTGACCCCATGGACTGCAGCATGCCAGGCTTCCCTGTCCTTCAATATCTCCCAGTTTGCTCAAATTCATGTCTATTGAGTCAATGATGCCATCCAACCATCTCATCCTCTGTCACCCCCTTCCCCTCTTGCCTTTAATCTTTTCCAGCATCAAGGTCTTTTCCAATAGTTGGCTCTTCACATCAGGTGGTCAAAGTATTGGAGCTTCAGCTTCAGCATCAGTCTTCCCAATGAATATTCAGGGTACACATAAATTAGAGACCTTGGCTTTGAACCTGCCCTGTGCCCCTTACCAGCTATGTGAGGCCCGACAGTTTCCTTAAACTCTAAGGTTCTGTTTCCTCATCTGTGAGATGAAGATGTTGATTCCAAGCTTACAGGATTGTGGAGATTAAAGGGAGGTGATCAATGTGTGTAAAACGTTTAGCCTAGGGACCAGCAGGTAGACAACACTCTATAAATGAATGCTTATCCCCAAAGTCATGTTAGAGGTATATTGGAAGATGTTGGCTGTTCTGGTAATCAATACCTACATATTAGAATTGCCTGTTCAGGGCTCACCCAGAGATGCAGGTTCCTTGTGCTGGTGGTGGGACCCATCTTGCCTGGATAGCCTTAAAGAACCTCACCAGTGACTGCAGCATTCAGCTCGGGGTGACAAGCTCTGACCTCGTCCAGGGTTTTTAGACTTGAACTTGCTAGTGAATCTCCTGAGAGTCCTGTAGTCCTGTAAAATCAGATCTGAGTGGAGACTGAGGGGCTGTATTTCCAACTTAGAGCCTGAGAGATGCCGGTGCCGCCGGCCCAGATCACACTCTGAGTAGCAAGGATGTCGAATGAGGCCACCTTCAGGCCCCTCACGCTCCCATGTCCTTGAACATCTGTGATGGAAGGCCTTCTCCCTTCCAGGGTTTCTGATAGTAGCCTGCATGCTCCGCTCTGACTTGGATAGATTGGGTATGTTGGCACAGATGGCCTTGAGGTGACTGAGAAAACTGGGGATTTCACTTCATGAGCTCGAACACTCAAGATACACACTTTTATTTCATAAACTTTCTTTATAGCATTTAATTAGAAATTTAAAATGAAGACAGTTAAGAATATAGAAGAAAACCAGAAATGGCCCAAATCTCACCATCCAGGTGAGTGTGTTGGCCACTCAGTCGTGTCCGACTCTTTGCGATCCTGTGGACTGTAGCCCACCAGGCTCGTCTGTCCATGGAATTCTCCAGGCAAGAATATGGGAGTGGTTACCATCTCCTTCTCCATCCAGATAAACCTTTTGGCATTTAAAAAAAGTAAGTCTAGGATCATGACATCCTAAAGTTATCCAGAGGGAAAGATAAGATGTGAAAGCCTCTTTTCCTCTTTTTTTTTTTCCTGTAGTCTCTTGCCAAAGGTAACTAGAAGACATGGCTTATGATTTCCTCCAGGACAAAAGGGGATACCCACATAGATATCTATTCAAGTATTTGTAAGATTTCCACAAAATGGAGCAAAGTACTCATATTATTCTACACCATGCTGTTCTTTCCCTATAGTAAGGATATAAATTGGAGATCTTTCTATAGAAATATATACCTTATTCTATTTTTAGTGAGCTTTGCTTCATTCTTTCAGAATCCACGTAGTATTTCACTGCAGAGCTACACAGACATTGATTTCCCAACTCCTCAATGATAAGCACTTTGATTGTGTCCTGGATTTTATTATCACCCAAAATACATCAGTGAACATCCTTACACGTGAATATTGGTGCTTTTTAAGAGTACATCCAAGTGCTGAATTCCTGGTAAGGATATTGCCAAGAAAAGGACATGCATATTTTAAAAAATGTACTAGCTATGGCCAGCTGTAGTCTCCAAAAAAATTACACCAACTCTGACAGTGAGCTTTATTTTCTAAACATACCTCATGAGGACTGCCAAATACAGATGCATGTTAAAATAAAAACACTTGAGTAGAAACAGGTATTTGCTACCAGTTCCTTTGTATGTGACTGTGATAGATCTTCCATCCACAAGCCAGTCTTTCTGATCTGGGAACCTGTCTGCTATAGATTATTATAAGTGTGAGAATATTTGCAAATCGTTTATCTGGAAATTGACTTGTATTCAGAATATATATATAAGGAACTCTTATCAGTCAATTCAGTTCAGTCACTCAGTTGTATCTGACTCTTTGCCACCTCATGGGCTGGAGCATGCCAGGCTTCCCTGTCCATCACCAACTCCTGGAGCTTGCTCACACTCATGTCCATAGAGTTGGTGATGCCATCCAGCCATCTCATCCTCTGTCGTCCCCTTCTCCTGCTTCCAGCAAGTATAAGTACTCTTATACTCAATAATAAAAAGACAAACGATCCAATTAAGGGATCTTGGTGGTTCAGATGGTGAAGAGTCTACCTACAACACAGCTGACTTGGATTCAGTTCCTGGATTGGGAAGATCCCCTGGAGGAGGAAATGGTAACCCATTCCTGTATTCTTGCCTGGAGAATTCTATAAACAGAGGAGTTTGGTGGGCTACAGTCCATGGGGTCACAAACAGTTGACACGACTTAGTGATTGAACAACAACATATATACAAATGGCCAATAAGCAACTGAAAAAAATGTTCGGCATCATGGTTCATCAGGGAAATGCAAATCCAACCACAGTTCGCTGCTGTTAGTCCACACCCACTAGGTGAGCTTGGGTTGAAAAGTGTGATAATAGCATAGGGTGATGAGGAGGTGGAGAAATTGGAACCTGATATGCTGCTGGTGGGAATGGAAATGGTACAACCGCTTTGGAGAACCTTGATAGTTCCTCAAAGGGTTAAACATAGCATTATCCTAGGACCCAGCAATTCCTCTTCTAGGTACTCATGCAAGAGACATGAGCAAATATGTCTGAGTAGGAACTTGTGTGTTCCTTGGATGTTTACGGCAGCATAAGCAACCCAAATGTCCATCAACTGATGAATGAATTAACAAAACGCTGTCTGTCCATGTGCCGGGATACTACTTGGCCTTGAAAAGAAATGAGATACTACTATGTGCTACAACATGGATGAACCTAGGCTATATTATGCTAAATGAAAAAATCTAGTCATAAAAGACTGCATTTTATGTGATTGAAATTCCCAACTGGAAAGTCTTTAGAGACAGAAAATCCCCTATGGTTTGTTTAGAGTTGGGAAAAGGCGGGTGAGGGTGTAGGGTTGTAAAAACTAACGTGTGTGATGTTTCCTTTCGAGTTGATGAAATGTTCTAAAATGGACTGCGATAATGGTTGCATTCCTTCTCACAGATGTGAATATACTAATATCCAATGAATTGTATACTTAAAATGGGTCAATTGTATAGGAGGAGAAACACATCTCAATAACGTTTATAAAAAAGAAAAGGGATAGCTGTCTGCTGTAACTGTGCCTAATTTTCTCATTCAGTCTGTTCTCTCTGGAAAGCAATATCCCCCTTTTTTTCCCTGTGGTTTTGGATCTATATTTTAAAGGGAAGAGATTCTTACTCCTTCTGAGCAATTTAAAGCACAACAGGATATTGGAGACGAACAGTTAACATAGTCCTTCACTCAGAATCTTGAGTTTTCCCAGAGGATTGTTTTAATGACATTTATTTTTCCGTTCTTGAGCTCTTCTGAGAAATAATGCAATCTTAAGAATTTGTAGCAATGGAAATTTGATTCAAAACTACCCTTCTGACAGTTTCTTTGTGCTTTGCACTCAGGGAGGGTATCGTTTAGGAAATGGTGAGTGCAGAGAGGGGTGAGGCTGACTTCTTTGCAATTGTCTTCTCTCCAGGACCTTGAACCCTTCATGTCTTAGCAACCCTGAACTCCGATTTTGTCTCCCAGCTCTTTGAGCTCCTGAGAACGATGTTAGCCTTCCTGCGCTCAGCAAGTGGTTTCAGGGCAGCTTTTCAGTTTCTTGGTCTGTTGCTTATTAAATGGCAAATTCTTTCAACAGGAATTCAGAAGATGTTGGACTGGTCCGAATGGGGGGGTTTTCGTCTCACACCTACGATCTCCTGAATCCTGGAGGCCTTGGTATCTCTTGATGCTGTCAAACAGAAGGAAAAATCTAATCCAGATTTTCTAATAATTCTTGGCCAGAAGAATCTGTCTTTCTATAAGATGCTACAAGCTATTCTACAACAAAGCCCTTTTGTCCTGAAAACAAAAGTTCAGTATTTATTTTGAAAGAGGTCATTTAATTTTTAATATTTATTTATTTATCTGAACGTAGGATCTTTGATGTGGCATGTGGGATCTAGTTACTTGACCAGGGATTGAACCCAGGCCCCCTGCATTGGGAGAGCAGAGTCTTAACCACTGGGCTGCCAGGGAAGTTCCAAAAGAGTAAATTTAAATGTATAAATGAATGTCAACGGGGAAATATTGATATCATCTCAGGCAGGCTCTCAGTCTGAACAAACTCTAATGAGTCTGTTCTTTGTTTACACCTTCATAACATTTTTTTTGTTTTCATTATATAGGTCCTAAACTTTTATATTAACTCTATTTCTAGGCATTTACATACTTTATGGCCTTTATGAATTTCTTTTATTCTGTGGTGTTTTATTGTTAGCTCTTGTTTGCATGTTGGAAAGATGGATTTTTCTCAGTTAGTTTTATAATTGTTTCTTTGACTGAATTGTTTTACTGTTTTTTTCCATATTTATCCAGTTGATTATCTTGACTTTTTACATAGGTAATCACAGCAATGCAGAAAGAGAAAAAAAAGAAAAAGGTAATGTGCTTTTTTTCCCTTTTCCATATTTACAGTTCTTCATTTTTAAAATTATTTGATTGATATTCTAGATCTTCCAGCACATGCCAAGTAATAGTTGGGATGGTAAACCTTGTTTCACTTTTTTTCCCCTGAATTTAATGGAAATGCTAGTGCTTATAGTTAACTTGCTTAAACATAATTTATTTTGGTAAGTGCATATTTCTGATTCTCAGCTTAATAGGAATTTTAACCAAGAATTTACATTACATATTACCCAATGTTTTCAGTCTGTATCTGCTGCTGCTGCTGCTAAGTCGCTTCAGTCGTGTCCGACTCTGTGCGACCCCATGGACAGCAGCCCACCAGGCTCCTCTGTCCACGGGATTCTCCATTCGAGAATATGGGAGTGGGTTGCCATTTCCTTCTCCACAATCTTTATCAAGAAGACTTAATTTTGTTATACCTTTAACCAGTTACTCTGGTGAATCCTATCAAGAGTTTTCTTAATATTGACTCATTCATTTTGTAAATGAAATGAAGGCCAGTTTGGGGAAAGTGGCATTCTTTTGACGTTGATGGGTTACTTATTTATTTATTTTTGACTGTTTGGGGTCTTTGTTGCTTCGAAGGCTTTTCTCTAGTTGCCGTGAGTGTGACCACTCTCTAGTCGTGGTGTGGGGCCTACTCGCTGTGGCGGCTTCTCTTACTGTGGAGCGTGGGCTCCAGGGCATTAGGGCTTCCCTAGATGTGGCACACTTGCTTAGTTGCTCCCCTGCATGTGGGATCTTCCCGGACCTGGGATTGAACCCATGTCTTCTGCAGTGGGAGGTGCATTCTCCACCACTGAGCCACCAGGGAAGCCCCTTGTTGGATTATTTTTGCTTACATTTTATTAAGGCTTTTTATATTTTATTAAGGTATTTACATTTGTAAATAAGATTGATTTTTAGGGATGTGTGTGTGTGGAGGATGGAAAAGTGACATGAATTCCATCCGTATTAGTACAGAGAAAACATTAGCTTGTTTCCTGGGGTACTGTATGGGGATTCTCATTTTCTGTACAGTTGGCAGTTTTCACGTAAGGCATACTTCTATGCAAGTGACTGCTGGAAATTGTAAGACAGTTCACATTCGATTGACTTACCGACTTGACATAATTGATAGTGACGTTTAGACGCTGTCATTCACAGTCTGATCAGTGAACTCCAAAGTTTAACTCCACATGTTTAGAATTTCAAGTGGATCTTGTCTGGAATTTAAATTGGTCCTCTTCTTTTTGGAATTCCAAATGGAGCCAAGAGGAAAGCGAAAACAAAACTTTAAAATGCCCAAGCTTTATTACTGCACTCAGATTTACAACGTAAAATCTTCAGCCCACTGATCCATAGCGGGCAGGCATGTAGGTTTAAGAGCTGGAGACGCATGGAATCATCTTGAGGCTCCTACACTATTTATCAGAACCTGAATCTCTGAGAAATATACAGTGAGTCCCCATCTCCGATGGACTGCAGCCAAGACACATTTCCTAACTGAATGAAAAATCATTCCCTTTATTCTTTGTGCTCCTTTGGTTTCCATTAGGTATAATCCCNTCTTGCCAAAGGTAACTAGAAGACATGGCTTATGATTTCCTCCAGGACAAAAGGGGATACCCACATAGATATCTATTCAAGTATTTGTAAGATTTCCACAAAATGGAGCAAAGTACTCATATTATTCTACACCATGCTGTTCTTTCCCTATAGTAAGGGTATAAATTGGAGATCTTTCTATAGAAATATATACCTTATTCTATTTTTAGTGAGCTTTGCTTCATTCTTTCAGAATCCACGTAGTATTTCACTGCAGAGCTACACAGACATTGATTTCCCAACTCCTCAATGATAAGCACTTTGATTGTGTCCTGGATTTTATTATCACCCAAAATACATCAGTGAACATCCTTACACGTGAATATTGGTGCTTTTTAAGAGTACATCCAAGTGCTGAATTCCTGGTAAGGATATTGCCAAGAAAAGGACATGCATATTTTAAAAAATGTACTAGCTATGGCCAGCTGTAGTCTCCAAAAAAATTACACCAACTCTGACAGTGAGCTTTATTTTCTAAACATACCTCATGAGGACTGCCAAATACAGATGCATGTTAAAATAAAAACACTTGAGTAGAAACAGGTATTTGCTACCAGTTCCTTTGTATGTGACTGTGATAGATCTTCCATCCACAAGCCAGTCTTTCTGATCTGGGAACCTGTCTGCTATAGATTATTATAAGTGTGAGAATATTTGCAAATCGTTTATCTGGAAATTGACTTGTATTCAGAATATATATATAAGGAACTCTTATCAGTCAATTCAGTTCAGTCACTCAGTTGTATCTGACTCTTTGCCACCTCATGGGCTGGAGCATGCCAGGCTTCCCTGTCCATCACCAACTCCTGGAGCTTGCTCACACTCATGTCCATAGAGTTGGTGATGCCATCCAGCCATCTCATCCTCTGTCATCCCCTTCTCCTGCTTCCAGCAAGTATAAGTACTCTTATACTCAATAATAAAAAGACAAACGATCCAATTAAGGGATCTTGGTGGTTCAGATGGTGAAGAGTCTACCTACAACACAGCTGACTTGGATTCAGTTCCTGGATTGGGAAGATCCCCTGGAGGAGGAAATGGTAACCCATTCCTGTATTCTTGCCTGGAGAATTCTATAAACAGAGGAGTTTGGTGGGCTACAGTCCATGGGGTCACAAACAGTTGACACGACTTAGTGATTGAACAACAACATATATACAAATGGCCAATAAGCAACTGAAAAAAATGTTCGGCATCATGGTTCATCAGGGAAATGCAAATCCAACCACAGTTCGCTGCTGTTAGTCCACACCCACTAGGTGAGCTTGGGTTGAAAAGTGTGATAATAGCATAGGGTGATGAGGAGGTGGAGAAATTGGAACCTGATATGCTGCTGGTGGGAATGGAAATGGTACAACCGCTTTGGAGAACCTTGATAGTTCCTCAAAGGGTTAAACATAGCATTATCCTAGGACCCAGCAATTCCTCTTCTAGGTACTCATGCAAGAGACATGAGCAAATATGTCTGAGTAGGAACTTGTGTGTTCCTTGGATGTTTACGGCAGCATAAGCAACCCAAATGTCCATCAACTGATGAATGAATTAACAAAACGCTGTCTGTCCATGTGCCGGGATACTACTTGGCCTTGAAAAGAAATGAGATACTACTATGTGCTACAACATGGATGAACCTAGGCTATATTATGCTAAATGAAAAAATCTAGTCATAAAAGACTGCATTTTATGTGATTGAAATTCCCAACTGGAAAGTCTTTAGAGACAGAAAATCCCCTATGGTTTGTTTAGAGTTGGGAAAAGGCGGGTGAGGGTGTAGGGTTGTAAAAACTAACGTGTGTGATGTTTCCTTTCGAGTTGATGAAATGTTCTAAAATGGACTGCGATAATGGTTGCATTCCTTCTCACAGATGTGAATACTAATATCCAATGAATTGTATACTTAAAATGGGTCAATTGTATAGGAGGAGAAACACATCTCAATAACGTTTCTAAAAAAGAAAAGGGATAGCTGTCTGCTGTAACTGTGCCTAATTTTCTCATTCAGTCTGTTCTCTCTGGAAAGCAATATCCCCCTTTTTTTCCCTGTGGTTTTGGATCTATATTTTAAAGGGAAGAGATTCTTACTCCTTCTGAGCAATTTAAAGCACAACAGGATATTGGAGACGAACAGTTAACATAGTCCTTCACTCAGAATCTTGAGTTTTCCCAGAGGATTGTTTTAATGACATTTATTTTTCCGTTCTTGAGCTCTTCTGAGAAATAATGCAATCTTAAGAATTTGTAGCAATGGAAATTTGATTCAAAACTACCCTTCTGACAGTTTCTTTGTGCTTTGCACTCAGGGAGGGTATCGTTTAGGAAATGGTGAGTGCAGAGAGGGGTGAGGCTGACTTCTTTGCAATTGTCTTCTCTCCAGGACCTTGAACCCTTCATGTCTTAGCAACCCTGAACTCCGATTTTGTCTCCCAGCTCTTTGAGCTCCTGAGAACGATGTTAGCCTTCCTGCGCTCAGCAAGTGGTTTCAGGGCAGCTTTTCAGTTTCTTGGTCTGTTGCTTATTAAATGGCAAATTCTTTCAACAGGAATTCAGAAGATGTTGGACTGGTCCGAATGGGGGGGTTTTCGTCTCACACCTACGATCTCCTGAATCCTGGAGGCCTTGGTATCTCTTGATGCTGTCAAACAGAAGGAAAAATCTAATCCAGATTTTCTAATAATTCTTGGCCAGAAGAATCTGTCTTTCTATAAGATGCTACAAGCTATTCTACAACAAAGCCCTTTTGTCCTGAAAACAAAAGTTCAGTATTTATTTTGAAAGAGGTCATTTAATTTTTAATATTTATTTATTTATCTGAACGTAGGATCTTTGATGTGGCATGTGGGATCTAGTTACTTGACCAGGGATTGAACCCAGGCCCCCTGCATTGGGAGAGCAGAGTCTTAACCACTGGGCTGCCAGGGAAGTTCCAAAAGAGTAAATTTAAATGTATAAATGAATGTCAACGGGGAAATATTGATATCATCTCAGGCAGGCTCTCAGTCTGAACAAACTCTAATGAGTCTGTTCTTTGTTTACACCTTCATAACATTTTTTTTGTTTTCATTATATAGGTCCTAAACTTTTATATTAACTCTATTTCTAGGCATTTACATACTTTATGGCCTTTATGAATTTCTTTTATTCTGTGGTGTTTTATTGTTAGCTCTTGTTTGCATGTTGGAAAGATGGATTTTTCTCAGTTAGTTTTATAATTGTTTCTTTGACTGAATTGTTTTACTGTTTTTTTCCATATTTATCCAGTTGATTATCTTGACTTTTTACATAGGTAATCACAGCAATGCAGAAAGAGAAAAAAAAGAAAAAGGTAATGTGCTTTTTTTCCCTTTTCCATATTTACAGTTCTTCATTTTTAAAATTATTTGATTGATATTCTAGATCTTCCAGCACATGCCAAGTAATAGTTGGGATGGTAAACCTTGTTTCACTTTTTTTCCCCTGAATTTAATGGAAATGCTAGTGCTTATAGTTAACTTGCTTAAACATAATTTATTTTGGTAAGTGCATATTTCTGATTCTCAGCTTAATAGGAATTTTAACCAAGAATTTACATTACATATTACCCAATGTTTTCAGTCTGTATCTGCTGCTGCTGCTGCTAAGTCGCTTCAGTCGTGTCCGACTCTGTGCGACCCCATGGACAGCAGCCCACCAGGCTCCTCTGTCCACGGGATTCTCCATTCGAGAATATGGGAGTGGGTTGCCATTTCCTTCTCCACAATCTTTATCAAGAAGACTTAATTTTGTTATACCTTTAACCAGTTACTCTGGTGAATCCTATCAAGAGTTTTCTTAATATTGACTCATTCATTTTGTAAATGAAATGAAGGCCAGTTTGGGGAAAGTGGCATTCTTTTGACGTTGATGGGTTACTTATTTATTTATTTTTGACTGTTTGGGGTCTTTGTTGCTTCGAAGGCTTTTCCCTAGTTGCCGTGAGTGTGACCACTCTCTAGTCGTGGTGTGGGGCCTACTCGCTGTGGCGGCTTCTCTTACTGTGGAGCGTGGGCTCCAGGGCATTAGGGCTTCCCTAGATGTGGCACACTTGCTTAGTTGCTCCCCTGCATGTGGGATCTTCCCGGACCTGGGATTGAACCCATGTCTTCTGCAGTGGGAGGTGCATTCTCCACCACTGAGCCACCAGGGAAGCCCCTTGTTGGATTATTTTTGCTTACATTTTATTAAGGCTTTTTATATTTTATTAAGGTATTTACATTTGTAAATAAGATTGATTTTTAGGGATGTGTGTGTGTGGAGGATGGAAAAGTGACATGAATTCCTTCCATATTAGTACAGAGAAAACATTAGCTTGTTTCCTGGGGTACTGTATGGGGATTCTCATTTTCTGTACAGTTGGCAGTTTTCACGTAAGGCATACTTCTATGCAAGTGACTGCTGGAAATTGTAAGACAGTTCACATTCGATTGACTTACCGACTTGACATAATTGATAGTGACGTTTAGACGCTGTCATTCACAGTCTGATCAGTGAACTCCAAAGTTTAACTCCACATGTTTAGAATTTCAAGTGGATCTTGTCTGGAATTTAAATTGGTCCTCTTCTTTTTGGAATTCCAAATGGAGCCAAGAAGAAAGCGAAAACAAAACTTTAAAATGCCCAAGCTTTATTACTGCACTCAGATTTACAACGTAAAATCTTCAGCCCACTGATCCATAGCGGGCAGGCATGTAGGTTTAAGAGCTGGAGACGCATGGAATCATCTTGAGGCTCCTACACTATTTATCAGAACCTGAATCTCTGAGAAATATACAGTGAGTCCCCATCTCCGATGGACTGCAGCCAAGACACATTTCCTAACTGAATGAAAAATCATTCCCTTTATTCTTTGTGCTCCTTTGGTTTCCATTAGGTATAATCCCAAGATAACTTTATTGCCTGCCAAATTAAGACTAACAACAAGAAAACCATTCTTTAAGAGTGCCTCCCTAAGACTTATAGCATCTTTCTATACTCACCCTATTCATCTTAGAGCAAGTGAACATTCACTTTACTAAATCAGCAACTCGGCTTCTTAACTACCAGAAAGGCTTTCATTACCCACATAGACAGGGGATGTCAGTCTTGCAAAGTTAAATTATGGGTGCTTTTCTCATTCCATTCCCGAGGAGGTAATTCAAGGAGTCAATTACAATGTATGGGTTTCAAAGTAGATTTCCAGCAGGGGGAGCCCCTGCTTGGGTAATAGAGTGTTCTTTTGTCGTCGTTAAAATGCACAAAGTGAAGATTTTGAATAGAATTCATTAGCATAATTTTTCCACCTCCAGCTCCATTTGTAGTCAAATGCTCTATCACTGAGCTCCACTCCCCAGCATTCCAGCTCTATGTGTAGACCAAGTACAGATTTTTTTTTTTTTTTTTTGGGCAGAAACGAACCAAATGACTGTTTCTATATCTAGACCCCAGGGCAGGAATTGCCCAGGGTTCAGGACCCTGGCTTTGGTGCCTGGTAATTAGCCATCCCTGTGGCTCAGTCGGTAAAGAATCTGCCTGCCAGTGTAGGAGACCGCCTGTAATACTGGAGACCCGGGTTTGAACCCTGGGTGGAGAAGATCCCCTGGAGAAGGAAATGGCAACCCTCTTGTGTATTCTTGCCTGGGGAATCCCATGGACAGAGGAGCCTGGCTCAGTCCAGGCCTCACTAGTCCCCTCCAGAGGGGCATTCTGAGCCCTGTGGTGGGAATGAACTGAAGGTGGTGGAGTAAGAGCCTGAGGTTCAGAATCAGATGCCTTACGTTCAAATCCCAGCTTTTCCATTCACTGACTGTCACTTGGATGCGTTGTGCAACCTTTCCAAGAGAATGTCAGTATTTACCATACAGGGTTGAATATCGAATATCAGGTGACATAATGCTGGCAAATAATAAGAGCCTTGTATGTTAGGCATTATTGCTGTTGTTGCTTTAATTAAACCCAACTTGCGTTTGGGGTCCTAAATTCTTGTCCTGAGATCCTCTAATTCTGCTTCACCCTTGCAGCTTGCTGACAACTGTAGGACAAATAATTAGGCAATTGTCATGTGTAATATACTATATAATTTTCCCCCCACTTTACATTGCATACATATTTTATCATTTGGTATCAAAGGGAGTTGAAGAGTTCTCTTACCATCCTCTTATTCCCAAAACACTGGGGCAGAGGGTGTGGGGAGGGACAGGGTTGACAGAGGGTGGACACAAGATCTCATTTTAGTTGTTGAGGAAAATGTCTTAGAAAGCAAAACCTACAAAGGCCGAGCCAAAGCTGCCTTTTCTTACTTCAAAGCACTGGAAACTTTTTTTAATTAGGGGAAAAAAAGTCTCCTTTAAATATATGTACACCAATGTAATCTTATAAATTCTTGTCTAATACAAACTAAAATCATTAGCATAACCCTCAGTATCCAGTTTCAGATTTTAATCCATATGTTCTGGGCTGAACTGGTTATCTTCAATTGGTCTCTATTGATTGGACTTCTCCTGAGAGTCACTCTCATTTCTGGTTTGACAAAAGAAACATTTGCTGTTGTTAAATCTCCTTTTTTTTTTTTTTTCTTTTCCTATTGATTTTGCCCTTTTTCCTTTAATTTCTTACGTGATCTGCCTTTTGGGTGAAGGACGTTCCAGAGGTCTGGAGGGAGTGAAATAGGGTTTGCAAGAGGAGGGGTTGTTGAGTTGGGGGTTATGTTTGTGGACATTCCTCCTAGAAGGAGGTGTGGAAAGCCCCCTCTCCTTGTAATTTTTCACTTTGAACTGATGGAGGTGGATGCGGGGGGCAACCTGAGGTTGCAAAAGTAAATGACTGTTTTTCTGGGAGCTCTAGCAGCTTCCAGTGGGGAGGGACAGCCAGTTCAAAGAATCAAGACCACTTAGACACACCCAGCTGTTCCCAAACGCCACTGGCCACCACTTTCTAAAAATGAAGTGTTAAGACACCAGGAGGAGAAAAGAGATGTCTGCCTTTCAGCTGCTAAATGTGGACTCACCGTCACTTGTTGTAGGCGGGTAGCAAGCACTGGGAAGATTAAACTGACCTTTGTTTTTTGCATAAATACAAAACCAGAGAAAGTGTGGAGTATTCTCAAGTGGTTTCAATCTGCATTCTTCTGCCCAGGAACCAGCAGCCGCATGCGTCCACTGGGCGCTTGCAATGTGGTCAGTGTGTTGAGCTGAATTTTTAACTTCAGTAATAATTTACATTGAATTCATGTGCAGTGTTTTTGTATGCTGCTGCTGCTAAGTCACTTCAGTCTTGTCAGACTCTGTGCGACCCCACAGACGGCAACCCACCAGGTGTATATTTATTATATATTGAAAAAAATTTCCCTGGTGGCTCAGATGGTAAAAAATCTGCCTGCCATGCAGCAGACCCGGGTTTGATCCCTGGGTTGGGAAGATCCCCTGGCGGAGGGAATGGCTACCCACCCCAGTATTCTTATCTGGAGAATTCCATGGACAAAGGAGCCTGATGGGATACAGTCCATGGGGCTGTAGAGTTGGGCATGACTGAACAACTAACACACATTACAGATTGAAATGACAATATTTTAGATACACTGGGTTAAATATATTTTTTGAAATTAACTTCATTGTTTCATTACACATTTAAAAAAAATGTAGAAAATATATTTTAAAAATGTGTCAGTGGTTTATTCCTTTTAGTTGTGGACAAATATGTTCCACTGTTTGACTACCACACTTTGTCCTTTCACTTGTTAAATGGATGTTAAGATTGTTCCTGTTTAGAGACCATTATATATCAAGCTGCTATGAACGTTCATGGGTGAGTCTGAATGAATACATACTGATGTTTCCTTTCTGTTGTTGTTTGGTTGCTCAGTTGTGTCCAACTCTTTGCAACCCCATGGGCTGCAGCATGGGGTCTAGGAATAAAGTGACTGACTTCACAGTCAGAGTTAGTCTACCTTTATAAGAAGGAGCGATACTGTTCTGCAAAGTGGCTGCCTTATTTTATACATTCACCTGCAAGGCAAGAGTGATCTGGTTCCTCTACATTCTTGCCATCATCAGATCAGTCTTTGATTTTAGCAGTTTTGGGAGATAATAGAAAATGCATGTCAGGCTCTGCCTCCTGGTTCCTGGCACAGAGTTCCTAAAGCCCTCATAATTTCCTAAGTGATAAGAACACGAGGAGCACTTCATTCTAATGCTGGTCTTTGACCTCTGTTCCTGACACAGAGCTCCCAAACTCTTGGAATTTCCTGGGTGATAAAAGTGTCTTTTGTTCTAATGAGGCGACTCTGGATGAGGGCTGGCCACCAGAAAGACCTAGTCATGATTAGAAGCTTGGAATTTTCAGCTCCCCCATTCTACTACCATTCTCTTGAGAAGGAAGAATGACTAAAACGGAGTTAATGATGGATCATGCCTATGTGAGGAAGGCCCCATAATATCCCCAAATTGCAGAGTTCAGAGAACTTCCGGGTTGGGGTTGATGTACATGTGGAGATGCAGGCAGAGTCGGTGTGGAGCTCAGCCCCGTTTCCTCCATACCCTGCCCTAACCCCTCTTCTCCAGCATATTCACCTTTATTGTTGTTCATTCCCTAAATCATGTCCAACTCTCGCAACCCCATGGACTGCAGCACACTGGGTTCCTCTCTCCTTCAGTGTCTCTCGGAGTTTGCTCAAATTTATGTACATTGAGTCAGTGATGCCCTCTGACCATCTCATCTTCTGTTGCCCCCTTCTCCTCCTGCCCTCAATCTTTCCCAGCAACAGAGTCTTTTCCAATGAGTGGGCTCTTCGCCTCAGGTGGCCAAAGTATTGAAGCTTCAGTTTCAGAATCAGTCCTTCCAATGAATATTCAGGGTTGATTTCCTTTAGGATTGACTGGTTTGATCTCTTTGCCTGTCCAAGGGACTCTCAAGAGTCTTCTCCAATTTGAAAGCATCAATTCTTTGGTGCTTGGTCTTCTTTATGATCCAAGTCTCACATCTGTACATGACTACTGAAAAAGCCATAGCTTTGACCATACAGACTTTGGCGGCAAAGTAATGTCTCTGCCTTTATCATATTCTTTGTAGTAAACGTATAAGCCTAAGCCTATTTTTTCTTGAGCTCTGTGAGCCACTTTAGCAAATTAATTAAATTCGTTGAAATCTACCATCTCTAGCTGGTTGGTCAGAAGTCCAGGTTATCACTCGTCTTGCCAAGGGTCTGAGGGGGAGTGTGTGTGTGTCTTGTGGGACTGAGCCCTTAACTCATGTGATTTGACACTATCTCAGAATTGAGTTAAATTATGGGACCCCCAGCTGATGTCATCGAGAATTGCTGGGGGTGGCGGAACCTTCACTCATTTGGTGACCAGAAGTGTCAGGATTGAAATGCTTGTGTACATTATAGAGAGAAGAAATAGAACTTGGTTTTTCCCTACACAGGAGGTAGATAACTGAGTTCTTCCTTTACACATTCTGATCAACATGTAGTTGTACTTCATTGTGAATTTATCTCACACCCTCAAATGACTTACAAGGTTGAACATTTTTTAATGTGTTTATTTTCAAGCTGCATATATTTGCTTAACTCCCTGCCCACATGTTTTTGTCATTTTTGAATGGGGTTGTTTGCTTTCTTATTGCTTTTATTTTTATTTATTCTGGTTACAAGCCCTTTGTTGGGTGTAGGATTCATAAATATTTTCTCCTGATTTATGACTCATTTTTCCATTCTACTAACAGTGTGTTTCAAAGAGCAGAAGTTTTTGATTTTGGCAAAGCCCAGTTTACATATTTTTTAATTGTATGGATTATGTTTTTGGTGTTTGTGGCTGTGGAACCTTTGCTACACCTAAAGTCATAATCATTTTCTCCTGTATTTTCTTTTGGAGTTTTATAGTTTTGGGGTTTTACATCTAGATCTCTCATTTGTTTTTAGTTAATTTTTGCATATAGTGTGAGGTGTGGGTCAAAGTTCCTTTCATCTTTCTATTTTTTTTTTTTTTTTTTATGTGGCTATCGGCTTGTCTTACCACTGTGTGTTGAAAAGAATCTTTTCTCCACCAAATTTCCTTACTGTGGAAAATCAGTTTTTTGGCATGTCTAGGTCTATTTCTGGACTTGGTTTCTTTGATCTATTTGTCTATCTTGGTGCTAAAACACACTATCTTGATTTCTGCAGCTTTATAATAAGTCTGGAAACTAGATAGTGTTACTGTTAATGCAAATTTGCATGCCTGGTGGGCGGTGAGGCCAAACACACTGATACATTGGAGTTTGGAGCAGAGAAAGGTTTATTGCAGGCTCATGAAAGAAGACAGGTGGCTCACGTCCCCAAAAGCCCTTAACTCTCTGAAGGGTTGCAGCAAAGTGTTTTAAAAGGCCAAGTGAGGGAAGGGATGGTATGTGATCAGCTGATGGGTGAGAGAAGAGGGTGATGTCACAGGGGTTGATTTTCTCAGTCCTGAGGCTCCAGGTGGCCTGGGGCCATCTGCTCATGGTCCTTAAGTGGTCTAGCATCTTCCATTTGGTGGGAGGTTTTCACATCTGAATATTCATCGGAAGGACTGATGATGAAGCTGAAACTCCAATACTTTGGCCACCTGCTGTGAAGAACTGACTCATTGGAAAAGACCCTGATGCTGGGAATGATTGAAGGCGAGAGAAGGGGACGACAGAAGATGAGATGGTTGGATGGCATCACTGACTTAATGGACATGAATTTGATTAGGCTCTGGGAGTTGGTGATGGACAGGGAAGCCTGCCGTACTGCAGTCCATGGGGTTGCAAAGAGTTGGACATGACTGAGCAACTGAGCTGAACTAACTTAGGAAATCTGCACCAAATGCTATTATCTGGGTACTTCTGAGAAGAGCTGAAGCAGAGGCTAAGAGAGAAGACCTGTCCTGGGAAGGAGGACCCCAGTGGGCCCTGTTCTATTACACAACTACTCTACTCTGATCTGTTTCAAGTTCTTGTGGCCCTTCTGTGTCTTTTACATTTTGTGCTACTGTTTTATACATTTAATTTTTACATGTATTACCAACCTCACATTACTTTGTTATAGTGTTTGTCTAAACAATGCTGTTTTAGAGTGTCCCCCTCCTTTTTCTGGTAAAGTATGCGTAACATTTGCCATCTTAATCATTTCTAAGTATTCGGTTTAGTGGTGTTAAATATTTCATAAGGTGGTGCAGCCATCTCCGCCACCTAGCTCTTTCTGTCTCAGAAAAGTGGAAACACTAAACTAGTAAACACTAACTCCCTATTCCTCCTCTCGAGAACCCCTGGAAACCACCAATTTTCTTTGTCTCGGTGAACCTGACCACAATAGGTACAAATGAGGTCATGTCCATTTGTGATGGCTTATTTCACTCAGCACAATGTCCTCAAGGTTCATCCTTATTGCAGTAGGTGCCAGAATCTCCTCCTTTTTGAAGGCTGAATGATATTCCACTGTGTGTTTAGACCACACTTTGCTTCTCCATTCATCCATTGGTGGATACTTGAGCTGCTGCCACATTTCAACTATTGTGAATTATGCTGCAGTGAACATGGTGTACAGATATCTCTTTGAGATCCTGCTTTCAATCCTTTTAGGTATCTTGTATAGTGTTTTTGAGTATATATCCATGTATTTTTTTTTAGCATTTTAAATATTAAAAGATACATATATGATTTCTATTGATATCAACATTTTACCAATTGGGATACAGAACTAAGCACAAAACATCTCTATGAGAAACAAAATGAATTAAATCTAAGCATCTAGTTTCTTAGAGAGACTGCAGACCAACGGGGTGAGATAGATAAATGTACACTCAGAATCTCTGTGGCATCCTTGCAATTTGACCTAAGCGCAAAACAATATGGGCACGTCCCAAAGTGAGAAATAATGGTGTCACCCACTACTTATTAAGTGCTTTACTGGGCACACACTGGAGTGTTTCCACTCATTGTTCCTTTGACACCGCGTGGGAAATGGATATGAAAATCTGAACTTACAAAATAGATCAATTAAAGGTGACTATTTGCATTATAAAAGAATTCTTTGTGGTACAAGAGGATTAGCATGGGGTTCCTTTAAATGGCATCTCCCCTGTGTATTAATGTGTTTATTTATAGATCATTNTTGGGAGAAATTGCTGCTGCTGCTGCTAAGTCACTTCAGTCATGTCCAACTCTGTGCGACCCCAGAGACGGCAGCCCACCAGGCTCCGCCGCCCCTGTGATTCTCCAGGCAAGAGCGCTGGAGTGGGTTGCCATTGCCCTCTCCAGTACATGAAACTGGATGCATTTTATTCATTCAGTCCCTCATTTTTTATTGAATGAGAGAGGACATGCCAGGCACCAGGGATACAGGTCTTCTTGAGGAGTTCATAGTCAAGAAGGGGAGGCAGACAGTTGAAGGAATGAGCACACAGACATGTAAATATGTGATTGCTCTGTGTAGTAAGTACTCTAGGGGCTGCTGTGTAAGCCAAGAGGCAGAGGGTGGTTAGATCCAGTGTTCATAGCAGCACTATTCACAACAGCACAGACATGGAAGCAACCTAAATGACTGGATTAAGATGTGGTACAGTGAAATATTTATGTCATTTGCAGCAACATGGATGAACCTGGAGATTTTCCTACTAAGTGAAGTAAGTTAGACAAAGACAAATATAATATGATATCAATAATATGTGAAATCTAAAATAGGACACAAATGAACTTATCGATGAAATAAAGAGAGACTCAGACACAGAAAACAGATTTGTGGTTGCCAAGAAGGAGGGTTAGCAAATTTGGAAAACTCAGCAGTGGCCACAGGACTGGAAAAGGTCAGTTTTCATTTCAGTCCCAAAGAAAGGCAATGCCAAAGAATGCTCAAACTACTGCATAATTGTGCTCATCTCACACGCTAGTAAAGTAATGCTTAAAATTCTCCAAGCCAGGCTTCAG
>SJYV01054125.1:1277441-1301043 GCA_006410875.1 Neotragus pygmaeus | reverse complement strand
ATGGCAGAAAGCAAAGAAGAACTAAAGAGCCTCTTGATGAAAGTGAAAGAGAAGAGTGAAAAAGTTGGCTTAAAGCTCAACATTCAGAAAATTAAGATCATGGCATCTGGTCCCATCACTTCATAGCAAATAGATGGGGAAGGAGTGTAAACAGTGGCTGACTTTATTTTTCTGGGCTCCAAGATTGCTGCAGATGGTGATTGCAGCCATGAAATTAAAAGACACTTACTCCTTGGAAGGAAAGTTATGACCAGCCTAGACAGCATATTAAAAAGCAGAGACATTACTTTGCTAACAAAGGTCCACCTAGTCAAGGCTATGGTTTTCCAGTGGTCATGTGTGGATGTGAGAGTTGGACTATAAATAAAGCTGAGCACATAAGAATGGATACTTTTGAAATGTGGTGTTGGAGAAGACTCTTGAGAGTCTCTTGGATTGCAAGGAGATACAAGCAGTCCATCCTAAAAGAGATAAGTCCTGGGTGTTTATTAGAAGGACAGATGTTGAAGCTGAAACTCCAGACTTTGGCCACCTGATGCGAAGAGCTGACACATTTGAAAAGATCGTGGTGATGCTGGGAAAGATCGAGGGCAGGAGGAGAAGGGGATGACAGAGGATGACATGGTTGGATGGCATCACTGACTCAATGGACATGGGTTTGAGTAGACTCTGGGAGTTGGTGATGGACAGGGAGGCCAGGGGTGCTATGGTTCATGGGGTCGCAAAGAGTCGCACACGACTGAGCGAGTGAACTGAAGGGGGAGGGATGGATTGGGAATTTAGGATTAGCAAGCTATTTTTTACAGGATGGATAAACAACAAGGTCCTACTGTAGAGCACAGGGGACTGTATTCAATATTCTGTGATAAACCATAATGGAAAAGAATATGAAAAAGAATGTATATGTATATATATGTGTGCGTGGCGCGGGGATAACTGAATCACTTTGTTGTACAATATAAATCAGCACAACATTGTAAATAGACTATACTTCAATGAAGTAAATTAAAAAAAAAAGAAGAGGGTGGTCAGAGAAGTAAGCAGGGTGTAACATTGACCCTGAAGTTTCCTGAAGCTTTTCTGCTTCCTCACCTAGAAGATCTTTGTCTGGCTTTGCTGCTATTATAAATGTGTCAGGTATGCAGTCCATCATTACATCCTGGGCATCTCTCTCTCTGTCTTAGACAGGCTGCGAGATCTGTGTGAGTGAGTCTGTGAATTTCCTACTCTTAGCAACCAGCTGAGGCCGTGCTTGGGCTGTGCAGTCTACTGCTTGCCACCAGTAGCTAGGCTCCTTGGGCAAGTTAATTCATTTGCTTAAACCTCAATGTACACATCTGTGTGATGGAAACAGTGATAGAATGGACCTGTAGATTATTTCAAGAATGATACTTGTGTTTTAAGTATAATGTATGTATAATGATATATTAAGTCTATCTGTTAGTCACTCAGTTGTGCCCAACTCTTTGTGACCCCATGGACTGCAGCCCACCAGACTCCTCTGTCCATGAGATTTCCCGGGCAAGGATACTGGAGTGGGTTGCCATTTCCTTCTCCAGGGGATCTTCCCGACCCAGGGATCGAACCTGGGTCTCCTGCACTGCAAGCAGATTCTTTACCGACTGAGCTACAAGGGGAGTCTATGTATGATGATTTAAATGATGTAAGTGTAGTAGACATAATAAATATTAAGTGCAGTAAAGGCTCCCCTTTGCAGTAACTATTAGTCCTTCAGGAGCTCACAGTCCACTGGGGAGGCCAACTGATGATGGGGTGTTTGTACAAACTTCTGGGGAGGGGATAGGTGCAAAAGGGCAGGACACCTGCAATAGAATTGGGGCAGCTTTGAAAAAGGAAATGACTCTTTTTTAACCTTTTATTTTGTATTGGGGTATAGCTGATCAACATTATTGATAGCTTCAGGTGAACAGTGGAGGGACTCAGCCATTACATATACATGTATCCATTCTCCCCCAAACTCCTCTCCCATCCAGCCTGCCACATAACATTGAGCAGAGTTCCTTGTGCTATACAGTAGGTCCTTGTTTATTATCCATTTATATATAGCAGTGTGTATCTGTCCATCCTAAACTCCCTAACTATCCTTTATTCCCATTTACCCTCCCTGGCAATCATAAGTTTGTTCTCTGAGTCTATATCTGTTTCATAAATAAGTTCATTTGTATAATTTCTTTTTATATGCCACATATAGCAGGATGTCACACAATATTTCTGCTCCTCTGTCTGATGTACTTCACTCAGCATGATAGATTCTAGGTCCATCCCCGTTGCTGCACATATCTGGTCTCACACTTAGATCTTTGATCCCATGTGGAAATGACTCTTGAATTGAGTTAAGGAGATTGTCAGACACCTCTTCTGCCATTAAATTACTATTATTTTTTTTAATAAAAAGAAGAAAGAAAAAAGAAAGAAAGAAAATGAAAGGAGAGGAACATTTGTTCCTTGCACAGAAGGCTGCAATGGCCAGGGGGTGTTGGGAAGATGGGCGGGTCTTACCTGCTTTTTCCGGCATTAAGATTGCTCAGCGACGGAGCATCACTCAGTCCAGATGTTCCATTCACAGGAAAGCAGAGGTGGGCCGAGCAGGAGGATGTGTGTAATGGGCAAATGCTCCCGGGCACCTCTGCTCCCGGGATGATGTTTACCTCTGTGTCCATGGGAAGCCACGCAGCTGGTTTGACTGAATTTGTCTCTGGGTTAATGACGTTTGGGTATCAGGGAGAAATACCCTGATGGAGACAGACGTGCAGTTCCTCTCTGCATCCTCTCGGGAGCGAGGGCTGCTGTCTCTGTAGGGCTGCCAGGGATAGGAGGCAGGGGTGTGTCCCTCCCCTAACTGGGCTGTGATGCTCCGTGATGATGTGTCCAGAGAAGGCAGAGGGACTCATTGGCCAGATGAAGCACAAAACTAATGTGCGTGGGTAGCTGGACTAGATGAAATCCCAGGGTGAAGAAGTGTGATCTCAATACCTCTTTGAAAAATCTAATATTTCATTTCTGCATCTGAGGACCACCACCACACGATCCACATCACGGTTCGGCCAGAGTGCAACAGTGAGGCAGCATCTTTTATATGGTTGACTTTTTCTTAGAAATGCCTGCAGAATGAGTTCATCAGAGATGCTGGAGCCCTTCACTGGCTGGTGACCGCCCTCAGGGCACCTGGGCTGACCCTTCTCTTCCCACGACTGCCCAGAATTCCCCGGATACATTCACCCTATGCTCCTCCTCTCCTATTAAATTTCCTGTTGGATGAAGTTAATGGATGGACAGAAACGACATGGTTGAAACTTTCTGTACAAAACTTGATCACCCTGCAGTAGGTGCTGGTTTCTGAGACAATGAACACGATCATGTCCTCAGCTCTTAGTTTCAAGGGATCAGCGTCTTTAACAAATCATTGATTTAGTTATAGCTGCAAACATATTATGTGTGAATGGTGGAAAGAGTGGCAGAATACAGCCCAACTCAAAGGAAAAAACAAATAGGTCATTCTGTCATCAGAAATAACCTCTGTTAACCTTGTTATTTCTTTCCAGCTTGTTTCAATGCAAGTGTTTATAATGACTTGGGATTATTCCACACAGACGATTCCGACAACCCAGTTTTCATTCCATTTATCATCCCATTTCATCTTGTCGCAGAGTCGGACACAACTGAGACACTGAACTGAACTGAGGCATTCTTCAATATATTTTGTTTAATAAAGTATCCATTCTATTCGATTACAAAAAATAATCTACAATGTTCATTGTAAAATGTTTGGACAATACTGAGACACAAGGCCTGGATTGTTCAAACATTCACACGCGTTTTCTGTTCTTCAAGGATATATTGAAAGTGTAAGTGAAAGTGAAGTCGCTCAGTTGTGTCTGACTCTGTGGCCCCATGGACTGGAGCCCACCAGGCTCAGGGATCGAACCTGGGTCTCCAGCATTACAGGCAGATGCTTTTACCATCTGAGACACCAGGGAAGCCCAAAAGATACATTGAACTGAGATGTAAATCATCTGAAACCAGTTCCTTTCTTCTAGTAGTTCCTCTGTGGTGAAAGTGAAAGTGAAGTCGCTCAGTCGTGTCTGACTCTTTGCGACCCCATGGACTGTAGCCTACCAGGCTCCTCTGTCCGTGGGATTTTCCAGGCAAGAGTACTGGAGTGGATTGCTGTTTTCTTCTCCAGGAGATCTTCCTAACCCAGGGATCGAACCCAGGTCTCCCGCATTGCAGGCAGACACTTTACCATCTGAGCCACCAGGGAAGACTTGGCTGATCCAGTTTGTTCTCTGGTAGAGTCTGTTCTGGTTTTCTCAGTCTTCGCATAAATTTTTACTTCAGTGGAAAAATCTATTTTCTCTAGTTTTTAAACAATGTTACAGGTTGAACGACTTCCCAGGTGGCGCTGTCGGTAAAATAATCTGCCTGCCAGTGCAGGAGTCGCAGGAGATGCCAGTTTAATCCCTGGGACAGGAAGATCCCCTGGAGGAGGAAATGGCAACCCGCTCCTGTATTCTTGCCTGGAGAATCCCATGGACAGAGGAGCCTGGCGGGCTGCAGTTCATGGGGTCGCAGAGTCGGACATGACTGAGTGCACATATAGTTGAACACGCTTTGTTGTTGTTCAGTTGTGTGCATCTCCCAGAGCTTGCTCAATCACGTTGGTGATGAGTCAACGTGATGCCATCCAACCATCTCATCCTCTGTCACTCTCTTGTGCCCTCAATGTTTCCCAGCATCAGGGTCTTTTCCAGTGAATTATCTCTTCGCATCAGGTGGCCAAAGTATTGGAGTTTCAGTTTCAGCATCCATCTTTCCATGAATAATCAGGGTTGATGTCCTTTAGGATTGACTGGTTGGATCTCCTTGCAGTCCAAGGGACTCTCAAGAGTCTTCAGCATGACAATTTGAAGGGATCAATTCTCAGCCTTCTTTATGGTCCAACTCTCATATCCCCAGTATGACTACTGGAAAAACTATAGCTTTGACTATACGGACTTCTGTAGGTAAAGTGATGTCTCTGCTTTTTAATATGCTGTCTAGGTTTGTCATTGCTTTTCTTCCAAGTAGTAACGTCTTTTAATTTCATGGCTACAGTCACCAAACAGGCTCATCTATCCTTTAAAAGTTCATCAAAGAGGAATTATGGTGTCAGTTTTTAAACACTGAAACATATGGTGAGGGGAAACAGCAGAAAATCTTGCCCATTAAAAAAGTATTTTTTTTTTTTTTGGCCACATCATGCAGCAAGTGGGATCTTAGTTTCCTGACTGGGGTTTGAACCCATGCCTCCTGCATTGGAAGGTGGAGTCCCGCCCTCTGGGTGGAAATCAGGTTATGTAAGCACCACTTATTAAACATTATAATATCTGAAGAAATGAAGATTCAGGGAGAGATTTATAAAAAGTATAATTATAGTAGGAAATGAAAAATTTGGCAAATCAAATAGCAAGCTATCAGGAGGTATTCATAGTATTCATGATATTTGAATACCACAATTTGTAAACTAAGGTACAATTGAAACTTGGGTATTTGATACATACACATACACCACATACACACTGATAGAGGAAGAATATGCTTTCTTTGAGGAAATGTGATTTTTTAAAAAATGTCTGTGGAACACATAAAAATTCAGTGATATACTTGACCAAAAAAAACTTTAATAATTTACCAAAGTAGAAAGTTAACAAACCACATTCTTTCATCCTAATCTAATAAAACTAAGAATCAACAATGAAAAACAGACCCCAAATGATTTTTTTATAAATATAGGAACACTTGTAAGTAATCCCTTTACTAAATAAGAATATATAACCAAAATTTTTTTCTCAAATGTAATAACCAAGAATATATTTCATTCCCGAAACCTATGGGATCAGACTTGTTTCTAGAAAAGTGTATCACTGTCTACGATATTATCTTTAATTTTGAGAAAAGACCAAAAACAAATGAACAAAGTATATAACCTCAGACATGAGAAAAAGAAAAACAAAGTAAACCATATGAAAGCAGGAGGTGGGTATTAAGATAAAAGCTTATGCTGATTCACTAGAAAACAGAGGAAGAATTGAAAAGATAAATGAAACCAAAAGTTGGTATCTGAAAAGGCTAATAGAATAGATATTTCCCTGCTGATTCTGATTAAATAAAAAGAAATAAGGCAACATTATAATATGTTAGCAACAAGAAAGGAGATACAAAGTTGGAAGAGATTAAAAATACTAGAGATGATAACATGTAACAATCTGGCAATTTATCATAAAAAGTCTTGAGAACACAGAAAGTCTCCTCTTAAAATATACAGTTCTGAAATGCACCCAAGAGGAGTTAGAAGATCGGAACAATCACAGAATAGACAGAAATAGTGATTTTGAAGCTACCATGGAAAGGAAATGAGGTTCAAATGATCTTGTAACTGAGATCAATACAGTGGAACCAATAATATACGTATTTATACACAGATGTGAATAATATGTGAATATTAATATGCAAAATTTTCAATATGTGAATATTAATGTTAATATTCATACACATGTGAATAATAGTATGTGAATGATTCCAGACGGTAGAAAAGACAGAAACTCCTCATTTATGTAGACAACCTACTCCAGCAAGGCAATTATACTCCATGCGTGTGTGCTAAGCTGCTTCAGTCATGTCCAGCTCTGTGTGACCCTATGGACTGCAGCTCATCAGGCTCCACGGGATTCTCCAGGCAAGAACACAGGGGTGGGTTGCCATTTCCTCCTCCAGGGGATCTTCCTGACCCAGGGATCAAACCCACATCTCCTGCATTGCAGGTGGATTCTTTACTGGGGAGCCCCTGGGGAATCTCAGGATTGACTGACTAATGGACAGCAAATACTAGCTGGAAAGATAAGTAATGAAACAAGGATTCTTTCATCTTGGATGGCTGATTGCTTCCTGGGTTATTGCAAGTCACTCATTGCATGACTGCATTAATGTTAGGGCAATGTCATCATTTCTCCAGACTTAACATTATAATTATGGGGAATTAGTTTTCTTAGTGACTTAACTGTTGTAGTAGAGAGGCAGGATAATTGAAGTCTTTGCTTTGCTTCTCTATCTCTAGATGTGGCTTAGCTCTGACAGGCAAGGTTCCCGAGTCTCAGTTTTTCCATCTGAATATTGGAGATTATGGGGGACCATCACTGCAGATGAAATTGAAANTGTATTCCAGGAGTCTCTCACGGTGCCGGCAATTCACAGGGAAAGGAAGCCAAGAACTGTTTCGGTGACTGAGTGCTGGTAAAAATCTTAGAAAGATTCTTGCACTCTTAGGCACTAAAGCCAAGGATAAGATCAGAAGTTAGTTCAGTGGCTCCTCAAATCTGCTGCATGTTACTATCGCTTGGTATGTGAACAGTCCAGATACCCAGGCGGCACCCCATTGCCAAGGGTTGGAGCCAGCAGTTGAGAGTTTCCAAGCTGATTCCAGAGTACAGCCAGGTGTAGCATCCATTGGAGTAGGTAATGTGTCAGAGACAAGAAATCAAATATACCTGTCAGGACATGTTCCAAGGGTATGGAGATCTTGGAGTCACTTGGAAAAGTTAAAGCTCTTTTAAGAATCAGAGCTTACCCCAAATTTAAGAAATTTATGTGCAAGCAAGTTACTTGTTTCAAATTTAAAAAAGAAAAAAAAGGGTAGGGAGCAAGCTATTAGATCACTGATTTGGTGAATAAAAGTCTGCTGTTTGAGGAACCATGATAAATTAGCATTTGGGCACTGGCTTGAGATTTACAGGGGTGCCAGAAATCCTGTGCAAGTGTATGATTTATCATCACAGACATAAGAGACTAGCCACAAAATTACACATGGAAGTAAAGTTCCAAAACCAGTCTATTATTTACTGGAGCCAGAACCATCCTGGTTTTCTCTAATTCTTTTTTTTTTTTTCCCCCAACATAGTTGAGCAGGCTTTTTCTCCCAGAAAATTTCAACCTTGAGTGGGATTCCCTTTGAAACAGCTGAAACCATCAACTCTTTTCTGGCCCTAGATACGGCACTTGAGCAGGACTGGAGCGTTCACACCGTCTACGCCCGGGAGCCGGTGCAGGGCTCCTCGGGCTCCTCACTGCTGCACGCCCCCCGGAAGCCCAAGGGATTTTCATTCCAGCAAAGTCGAAACCGTTCTTAGCCAACCTTCAGTCAAGACAGAGCAACCAAGCCTTCTTGGCGATGTCAATGCCGTTCTACTCCTTCCCGGCTTACCTGAAGGGAAAAGCAGTTTGAGGTTTGCAACAGGCCTGGATGCTGGTCCAGATTGTTTCTGGGAAAAGGATCAAGCAAGGGCAGTATCAGATACTGCACCACCGTGCCCACCACCACAAGCAGTGGACAGGGGCCATCACTGGGGGAAAGAAGCCCATTCACTGGGGAAACAAGTGCAACGCACCTGGACCGTGTTTAATCCCTCTATAGCACCGGAAATGCACTGAAGCGGAGGAGGAGTTCAGTTCAGAGCTAAAGCATGTTCTCTTTGGGATGACCTGGAAGAGACAGTGGCGCTGTGATCAAGGCCACCGAGCTGTCCACTCACGCACTGTCCGAACGGCACGGGGCGCGGTGCCTATCCTTTACCCCAATTTAAAACTTGGAAAATAACAAAACTAAAGGAAAACAATCCCCTATTCCTAAGACTGGCAGATGTCTGTTATCATGAAAACATCACGCCATGCAGACAACAATAAGCTGCGACACATTGACAACTGCCTCCAGCCTTCCACAGCTTTGCCCTTACCCGCCAACAGTCACGGCCCAGTCTCCGCAGGATGATTAATTCAGACGACGATTACATGACCCAAGGATAATTAACACGGTTGGTAATGAGAGACCCAACATCCCACCCAAAGTAGGTAACTTGATGGTCCTCTGATGCAAGAAAATGGTTCTCTTTTCAGATTTTCTTCTATATTCTTGTATCTTAGCAAAAGAAGAGAAAGGAAGGACAAAAACCAGGCCTTCCAAATATCCAACATTCAAATATCCAAACATTCTATTTGGATATTTTTCAAGTGAGTCAAAAATTAACTACATTCCTGAGACAGCAGACAGTCCCCAGGTGGCATCTGCAGGACACACTCGCTGCAGTCCAGTCGGAGGTGTGACAACTCCATGTAGGTCCTCGATGCAACAATCTATAAACTCTCCACGTCAATATTCTAGATTGCACTTATTGATGAGAGAATGCATTTTTAGTCATAAGCTCAAAAGGCTTTCAAATTTATTTTTATCAGTCACTTTTTGTGATAGTCATTACAATTCTTTCTTTCTGCATGCTGCTGCCGCTAAGTCGCTTCAGGCGTGTCTGACTCTGTGCGACCCCATAGACGGCAGCCCACCAGGCTCCCCCGTCCCTGGGATTCTCCAGGCAAGAACGCTGGAGCGGATTGCCATGTCCTCCTCCTAAATTTCTGCAGGCAGTAATCTGTAATGATATATTTTTCATACTGTACTGCCTGATACTGCTTCCTATCATCTGTTCTCACTGATTTTATGTTAGGGACTTTTATATTAATGATGGAGTTGTTTTTATATTAATGATGGAGTTTCTTTTTTTTAATGTATTGGAAATTCGTATGTAAATTGTATCTCCCTGAAGTTCATTCCTACATATATGTATTTTTCTGATGCATGACTAAGGAATATGATTACATAGTAAAGCCACTTAAGATTACAGATTTATTGGCCTCAAATAAAATGCTAAATAAAAGAAAATAATTTAAAATACTAAACAATAGTTTTACAGCATAACTGTAGCTAAAGGATATCCAGCTACCTGTTTTACAGGTGCAGCAGCTTTATTAGTGTGTTTATTGTGGAATTTAATTCATTAGATGACTAACAGGGACTATAAATACGCATGCAAATTTCCAGCTGATATGAAGCTAAAAGTTGATAAATAATGCTGCAGTATAACTTTAAAAACAGAAGTGGTGGGCCTTCAGGCTATTTTTTTTAATCATTTATTTTTATTTATTCTGTAAAGACTATTTTCATTTGTATTTTTAAAATCTATATATAAATACACTTGGGAGAGAAACAAACAGCACATTTATGAAAATTTGTGATGGGGACCAGCTTGTAGCTGTTTTGAAGCTGTAACTGCGGTAAAGATGGACAATTCCCACAGTCCTATCACTTCTGCAACTGAAAAACTACTACACATTCATATCATATTTAATGAAAATTAAACTTATCTCTCTGTGGAGGTAACAAGACTCTCCAAAATAACTTGTTAGTTCGCTCTGCACAAAGGGGTTTTGTCTCTAAGAATTTATAACACCACAAGCTAGTGTAGAGGCATCTTTGTAACTGGCGTATGCTGTAGTTTTGGATAGAAACCAAGTCTTGGGGTATTTTCAATAGATTAGGAAAATCCAATTGTTTGATCAATAACCTGGCATGAGTAAATGTATACATCATGCACATCTAGCAGAGAATGACACACACTCACAGACACAGTCGCACGTCGTGCAAGAGAATGTCACATCAATTAAAACTAGCCAGCCACAGTTTCCATCAGAAATTCTTTCAACCCCAGAGCCAGTGTGACAGTGCCCCCCATCAGTACGCAACTCCTAAGAAAAGGATCAGTGACAGAGTGGGAAAAGAAGCGGAGAGCAGCAGAAGCCTTCGATTCAGGGGGCGTTTCTTCCTCTGCCAACCAGAAGGGTCGCCCTTCGGGAGCCAGACAGGACCCGGTTCTGCATCCACGAAGTGATGGGGAAGAATCTGATCGTCTTTAAGACCACAGAAAGTCTCTGCCCTTAAATTTAAGTTTAAAAAAAATCAAGTTCATTCTAAAGAGAATACAAAGATATCAGGAAATTTCTCACATGCTACATTAGATGTTTATCTCTATATGAGACAGGTGTCAAACAAACAAATTAAAAAAAACCACTAAGGCAAAGGGAAACTTTAACTCACAGATTCCATCTGTTACATCTGAATTCATGCATAATTGATTATCCATGACTGGTAAGTTCTTTTCTCACTAGCCGACCACAGTTTTCTAAACATTATATATTAAATCACTAGCAAAGTAGACTACATTTCAGAAACAGCAAGGGCAGAATAAGAATATTTTAAATGAAAAATTACATGCTGGTTAATAATAATACAGCTGACCTATGTTTAAGGGAGAGAAATTTTAATCATGTGCATATTAAATATTAATAGCCTATTCTGTTATTGTATAATAAGGTTAAGTAGGCTTCTCCATGCTTAAGGAAAGAGGGAGAACTAGGAATGCATAACTGTGCAGAGAGATACAGACACGTGAGACAGACAGAAGGAAAATGTGTCAACAATAAACGGGAGGAAATGAAAAAGAAGGAAAAGATGACGATGGAAACTAGTCTCTATGTGTCACTATGACTGCAGAGTCCTGGCAAAGCAGCAGCATCCTTTATTTCAATTTTAATCATTTCTGAATTTTAATACCCGGCGCCTTTTGTAATTCTCCTGGCATTCCCCATATGCCTCCATCCCAGCCAAAACACCAGTGTAAATTAAATGGCAGGCAACCACACCACTGATGTAGCCTCCCCAAAGAACCTACCAGGTGACCAAAAGCAGAAAAAGGTATGTCCACCTTACATCCCTGAGGACCGCCAGCCAATTAACTGGCTGAATGGTCTCTCTTTTCTCTAATTTTGTGAAGAAGGACAGTAGTTGGGTAATCTACAGATAGAGAATCATTAAAAAAATAAAGCCAGCCAGTGGTAATACAATAATCAGTGACCATCAGGGCCTGGGAAGATGAGTCTGCTCTCACTGGCACTAAGGAGCATCACATGATTATTTAATTACAGCTCTAATTTTTGTCTCGTGGATGGCAACATATCAACAATTAATAGGGCAAATAGAGGAGACTGTTTTTAAAGAGACAGAATGTGCATGGTCATGGACTAGGTCACACAGCAGTCTGCTGCTTCAGAAAGGCCTTTTCTTTGTGTAACTAAACAGCACTGTCTTGCAAAGAGCCTCACATGTGGCAATAAATTTAAAGAGGAAGTGTCTTTTTTTTTTAAAGATAACTTTCTTAGAAGGCTGGCAACTTTTCAGAACGTTTTAGATGCACCTAACCCAACCCCACTGCAATGCGAGCTTTAATTTTAAGGAATAGAAGGAAATCATCTTTAACATAAATAGCCTAAATCTCAGAACAGTGTTACACAATGGATATAAAAATCCATTTTATATATAAGTGGATAGAAAAATATCTGTTATGCAATTAATCATGGCTGATACTCATCCAGTGAGGCCCTGGAAAAACATCACCGTCGTAGTAAAGAATAGAGGTCACTCAGACGTGGGCCGCTTGGCGCACAGTATTTTTGGCCCTAGAAGATCAGAAGGACCTTTACCTGGTGCCCTGACTCCAGGGACGCCAGAGCAGGCTGTGAGCACCACCCCACCCCAGAAGACCAAAAGCCTCAAGAGAGACCCTGCCCCACCTTCAAGGTCGAGGAGGAGGAAACAGACCCTGATTCTCCTGTCCAAAAAGGGCACAGCACTCAGAGGAGAAAACCACTCAGTTATCCAGAACACGGGCGCATGTGCAGAGTGCAGATGAAGTGTGCAGGTAACCCCAGTGAAAGAGAAGACTGGAGAGAAAAGCCTTTTCCCACTAAACCATATCAGCACAAGCTAAATTCACTCTTCTGTTATTAAGTTAGCAGATCTTTAAAAGTGCTCTCCATGCAAGACAGAATGTGAAGTTAACTATTTTCTGTAACACAGACATGTACCTTACACTGATTTTTTTTTTTTTTTTGGTAGTTGGAGAGATAAATGAGATAGTTTATAAAATGTCTAGGGATCTGAGAGAGGAAATTTAATACCCACCATCCGGAATTTCTCTGTTGACTTTAGCACTTTGGCTTGGAGATGAGAGTTTGGAACTTTACATTCCTAAATATTAACATTATCTATCTATCTAAAGCAGTTCCTTATGAATTTCTTTGAGCTTCCCACCCAAGCTGTTTTTTTTTTTCCAAAATTTTAATTGTGTTTATTTCTTTTTGGTAGTTGTTGGTAGGTTTATTATTATTATTTTATTGAAGGATAATTGCTTTACAGAATTTTGTTGTTTTCTGTCAAACATCAACATAAAACAGCCATAGGTATACATATATCCACTCCCATTTGAATCTCCCTCCCACCTCCCTCCCCACCCCACCCTTCTAGGTTGATACAGAGCCCCTGTTTGAGTTTCCTGAGCCATACAGCAAATTCCCATTGGCTGTCTTATTTTACATATGATAATATAAGTTTCCATCTTACTCTTTCCATACAACTCACCCTCTCCTTCCCTCTCTGCATGTCCATAAATCTATTCTCTATGTCTGTTTCTCCATTGCTGCCTTGTAAATGAATTCTTCAGTATCATTTTTTTAAACTTGGTATATATGTGTTAGAATACAATCTTTGTGTTGCAGACAGAGTGAGATTAAAAGTAAGCATCATTAACAACCCAAGATCAGAAGGCAGAGCAAGCTAGACGGGCCCTGAATGGGGGCAAACCAGCTGAGTTCTCCCTTCTGCTTTACTCAGACTTCACCTCACTCAGACTTCACCTCATCATGCATAACACTCTCACTGAAGCCAATGTAGGGAATATTTCATATCTTACCCCATACTCCGTGCCTGGGAGGAATCTACTTATTCTACAGGCTTAGCCTTTGGCATTTCTTTCTTTCTTTACCTTTTGGCCATGCCACACAGCATGTAGGATCTTAGTTCCCCGACCAGGGATTGAACCCATGTACCCTGCATTGGCAATGCAGTCTTAACCACTGGACTCCCAGAGAAGGCCCAAGCCTTTGGAAATCCTTGAAGAAATAACTTCCGGGGGGTGGGGAGCAAACAGTGGGGAAGTGGGTTGGGAGGATTTGGATGTAGTGGGCAACAGTCCTCCATGTGGGCTGGGAGGAAGGGCCCCAGCAGCATGTACTAGACTGTGGATGCTAAACTGTTGGTTACTCTGAAGTATCAGAGTCTCCTGCTGAGGGCATAAGATGCAAATCCTATCTTGCCAATTAGACCTATGATAACTGAGTGCCTGCTTGGTTGGGCTTAGAGTTGTGTGGCTAAGTCGGCCCTCCAGCTGTGGGTGGGAGAAAGGGATCAATGGCCTGGGAACCAGGCAGCCAATGGTACCATGCCTCCCTTATACGTGCAGTGTCCTTTCTGTAATTAAAAAATTTTTTAATTTAATTTTTTTGGGGGAGTGCTGTGCCACATGACATATGGAATCTTAGTTCCCAGACCAGGGATTGAACCCATGCCCCCTGCATTGGAAGAGTGGAATCTTAATCACTGGACCAACAAGGAAGTGTCCATATGCCCCAGTTCCTTGAAAAAAAAGATTTGTTGTTATTCAAATACATGTGTGCTCAGTTGCTCAGCTGTGTCCGACTCTTTGTGACCCCATGGACTGTAGCCCATCAGTCTCCTCTGTCCATGGGATTTCCCAGGCAAGAATACTAGAGTGCGTTGCCATTACCAGGGGATCTTCCCGATCCAGGTTTCACACCTGCATCCCCTGCATTGGCAGGCGGTTTCTTTACTACTGAGCCACCTGGGAAGAAACACTGTAATCCTGTTGGAATCTACTTATGCTCATAGTCTTAAACGCCATCAAGATATTGACGATTCCCAAATATGGATCTCCAGTGCAGGTCTTTCTTCCAAACTCTGAAAATCACAAGGGGCCCAAGTCATAGAGGTTTAAGACAAAGAAGTTTTCATCTATGTCACTTGACAAGAATGCTGGAGGAAGTGGGGTTGCAGGCTAGTTAAGGGGCCCAACAGGTTGTCAGGCTCTTTCCATCCTCATCAGATTGGCTTTTTGGGTTCAGTCACATCTTCTCATGGAAGCAATGTGGCTGTCATAGTGCCAGGCATCTTCTTTTAGGCAGAATTGCTTCTAAAAATGAGAAGGAAGGAAGCAGCAAGGAGGATGGGAGGGACCTCCCTGGGGAAGCTTTCTTCCTTGTTATCACAGAGGAACTCTTTCCCCAGAGTAGTCTCCATTTCTTCTCATTGGTTAAGGCTGGGTCACATGACTACTCTCAAAACAATGGAAGTAGGGAAAGTGAGAATCTAGCCTTTTTAGTTTCTGCAGTGAAAGATTAGCTCTAGGGATTAAGTGACAGAGGAATGGCTATTTCTCTATGCAAATGATGAATTAAAATTCACTACCATAAAAAATTTCAGTACAACTGTGAATTTTTTCAAAATGAAAAAGAAATGTCTTTGTAAGCATACAATAAGAAACTTTAAAAAAACAGATCTGATTCCAAAAATATTAAACATTTTTATTCTCTTAAAAAAACAAACTATAAAGAGAAAACTATTAAAATTGCACCACAAACAAAAATGCAGCATCATACACACAGACCACCCAATAAATTGGTAAAATATATTTGAAACACACGACATCAAATGAGTCTGAATGTATCAAGATACTCTGAAGGTTTTAATCTTTTGGCATTTCTTTCCCTCATTCTCTTGTAAGTGTCTTGTTCTTTAATCAGTCATGTACATCAACATCACCTTGCATAGAACTGGAGTTGTTATGATGGGAATGTAAACAGAAGACCAAATGTTCATTTTTTTTTTTAAACTTTCAAACTGAGAAACAGAAGGGCAGACCTGAGGCCAGCACAGCATGAAGTTTAAGCTTTAACAACAGGTCAGGAAATACTCTGAAAGGAGTGGGCTGCCTTGGGAGGGCAAAGGAAGGTGGCCCTGGGCAAGGACAGGGCAGGACGTGGTAGGGGGAGTACAGAACTTAGCCCTGGAAGAAAGTGGGGAAGTTTGGACCACACTGCCTACTGGAGTCATCATGGCTGGAGGGGCATGGTCGGCATCTACAACTGGATGTACATCTGTGAGTAGCTATCTCTCATGGACCACTCCTCAGCATCCACTGATGCTGAGTACCACTCGGCTTCAAAGGGAGTACCACTTTGTACGACGTTCCTGTTGAGGAGTCATAGTTCTGTTAGTTTTCATTGCTGGGGATGAGGGCCTTCCTTCAACAGATGCCTGAATGTCTACTCTGCATTACCCCCAGGAGGATGCTGGCCAGGACCTCCAGGCTTTGTCAAGTCCATTCTAAATGCCCTACGAGGCCAACTGCTCTCCTGCTGTCCCTTTCAATGGTCCAGGACTGTTTACATCCCTGAAATGGGGCTGGGTGTCCTTAGGACTCAGCTGAACAGTGGTGGTTCAGAAGGCAAAGCCCAGCACCTGAACTTAGGTGGAAGTGAACAGTGGTGAAAATAGTGAAATATTCCCCAGACAGAGTGGATCTTAAGTGAAACCTTCTCATCATCCCACAGAAGCTCACTGAGGTCCAGCACTGTCTGCATAGCCAGGAACAAGACAAGCAGACCCTAGAATTTAGTCTGCTGGCAAGAGTCCAATAGCAGACAAGAAAGATCTGAACAAACAACACAATTACAAGCTGAGACGGTGGTTTTTAATGCTGACGTTGTTGCTGTTCAGCCTCTAAGTCGTGTCTGACTCTTTACAACCCCATAGATTGCAGCACACCAGGCTCCTCTTTCCTTCACTATCTTCTGGTGTTTCCTCAAATTCATGTCCATTGAGTTGGTGATGCTCTCCAACCAGCTCATCCCGTCTCCCCCTTCTCCTCCTGCCCTCAGTCTTCCCCAGCATCAGAGTCTTTTCCATTGAGTGAGCTCTTCGAAACAGGTGGCCAAAGTATTGGAGCTTCAGCTTCAGCACCTGTCCTTCCAACGAATATTCAGTGTTGATTTCCTTTAGGATTTCCTTTAGGATGGACAGGTTGGATCTCCTTGCAGTCCAACAGACACTCAAGAGTCTTCTTCAGCACCACAATTTGAAAGTCTAGGCAGCATGTAAAGTCTTTGAGGAGGAACATTCCTGCTGGAACAGAGAATGGGCTCTCAGAGCCCCTAATCTGGCCTAAATACAGAAAAGAGTTCTCTTGCCTCTGGTTCCGGGGCTCCAGCAGCATTGCACGCGTGTATGTGCTTCAGTTCTGTTGAGTCATTTTCTGGAAGTCCATTCATTATTTTTAAGTTCTAGCATTTGTTTTGGCTTTAATTACCTCCTCTCCCACCAGCTTCCTGATCTTTGCCTGGGTTATACTTTTGGGGAGCTAGTCTGCTCTTAAGCGAAGTGTTAGTCACTCAGTTGTGTCCAACTCTTTGCAACACCATGGACGGTAGCCTATCAGGCTCCTCTGTCCACGAGGAGGAACCTGCCTCTCGTTCTGCCCACAGACCCACCAGCCACCAAACCCCTCTCCTCCTTTCACATCCCATCTCGGCAGGAGAGCCATGGGCTAGTGCCCACAGGGGCCTCCTGAGTGCTCCCTGTGAACCTTCGGTGACACCCTCTCGTGCTCAAGAAGGCAGGCGGCTTGGCCACAGCTCAGCTTGGCAACTTCTGAAAGTGGCCCCAGGTCTGCTGCCTCCCACCAGCCTGTTTACACGCCATGCCACTCTGCTCAGTCACTTCTGTCATGTCCAACTCTTTGCTCCTCTGTCCATGAGATTCTCCAGGTAAGAATACTGGAGTGGGTTGCCATGCCCTCCTCCAGGGGATCTTCCAGTACAGGCTCTTCATCTTACCTAGAGGCAGGGGGATACTCCCAGAATCCTTCAGAAAACTGAGGCAGATTAGAGTGGGGCATGAGTTGCTGCTGCTAACACATGGTGTGGCCTAGGTCAAGGTCTTCCTTAGGAGGTTCTCCTCTGTTGGCCCGGGGACCACTTGCACAGCCCTCTTCCCATCACAGCTGCCATTCCTGTTCATGGGTGGTCCCCCGACAGGGAGAGCTCTGTCATCACCAAGATCTCCTATGTGAAAGCCATCACTCTGAGGCTCTGGGCAGAGAGACAAACTGGGGAATTTACATCTCCAAGTCGCCGAGTCAGGAAATGCTGGAGGATGCGCCAGGCAGGGTTTGCAATCTCAGAAACCAGACAGAGGGGAAGCCTCCTGTCTGAGTGATTCTGGCCTTGGCTTTGTTCTTAGACCATGGAGCCCACTGGAAGGGGGACCACAGGGATCCCCTGGACTCAGAGCTGATTCATTTAAGCTGCTGACTCAGAAAATCACATCAAATGCAGTGCAGCACCATCCAGGTGACCCGCCTTTCCAAAGGAGAAGCACTAGCAGGAGCAGGGGCCGAGCCCCTAGACTGGCCCAGAACAGCTAGTTTTATTGTCCTGACTTTCCATATCAGGTGAGTCCCATCGAGTGGCTGCCCTGAGGTTACTATTCTCCTCCTGCTCGCTGTGTAGTGGGAGAGGGCTGGGAGGATGAGAAAGGAGAGATGGGTTAGGGGCTGGGGGTCCGACCCTTCACTGTGGCCCTGACACCCCTGTCTGCCTTAATAAGTTTCACCCCTCAGGTCACAGTTTCCTTACCCATCAAATGTGGGGTGAGGTCCCTCCCTGCCTTGTCACTTTCTAAGTGATACGAGTGCCTTCTCCGAGATGAATGGGACCATTCAGCATGTGATCTTCAGAGACGACACCTCCACTCTCTGTTTAAATATTTGATGCTAAGGTAACAAATCCGACAATGATTTAAACTCTCTGTCCCTGTAAGTGGCCTGGCAACACCACGAGGGGCATTGAAAGCAATGGTCTGTGGCCAGATTAGCATGTCCACACAGAGACCCTCTAACAAGGCAAATGTGAGCAGAGGAAGGCAAGGCCAAGTTTGATCACATGTCCTTGGAGGTCTTAGGGGGTAACTGGTCCCCTAACTGATGGTGACCCCTTCTCCCTTGTCTTGGATCCATTGTGATAAACTGTGCAGATGGAAAAGCAAAGCCTTCTTCCCATCCCCTCCTACTGTCTCCATCTGCTTATAATACTCACTTCTAAGAACATAAAACCCATTAATGTCACTAGGAGTTGGCTTGTTTTTTAATCAAGATAAATATGGACAACTTTAGGACAATTGAAAAGGTATTGGGTAAAAATGACTTCAACAGAGCAGATTCATTCATCGCGTATGGTGGGCAGAGCTGATCTCGATTACAATCATATTCTTCAATGACTCAACTCTATAAATGCCCGCTTTACTGTTTTTCTAATGTGGTTCATTTATCTATGGCTGTCACTCTGGGCTGTTAACTTTGAACAAATGACTGGTATTAATCACGAAGGGCCATTTAGATGCCAGGACCTGGTGTTAAATCAGCTCCGAGTGGCGTGTGTCAGCCTCCTCAAAGTCAATTTCAAAACCAGTTTCAGCCAATGGAGTTTTTCACTGCTGCTGGGATGCGACCCTATGGGTGCTGTAAACACAGAGGGACTCATACAGGCTCTGGGGTGGATGCTGCTATGGGTGAGGCTCTGGAGAGGGGCAGAGTGGGGGTTGTGTCTTACTCCTGGTACCTGCTGACCGCTGATTTTCACATCACAGAGTGAAAGGTAGATTGTTCAGCAAAAACTCCTGTGAAGGATGGTGGAAGCTTAGAGGTCTGGGAACTGGACAGGTACAGAACCCAGAGAATTAGAGCATCGAGTCAGTGCAGGGTCCTGAGATCATGTGACCTGTCCCAGAGCCATGCCTCCTCAGCCCAGCAGGTTGTTGCCATGAGGGAGTGTGAGCTTCATGGTATAAGCTAGGCCTGAAACCTGCATTTAGATAGGAAAATTCTCAATTTCAAAAATGCTGGTTGGCTTCCATCTGAGAAAAAAGAACACAGCATGGGTATCACAAAACCTGTCTGGGGACAGCTGTTGGTTGGACTTGTGACCTCCTAGAGCTCTTGTTCAGAATTCAGGAAGAATAGATTTTTGACATCGGGGACATTTTTTCCAACAATTTCTGAGAGATGTTGTCCAGAGATGGATGGAGCCAATGGATGGTCTCAGGTAGGAACTCAGGTAGGAACTCTGGGTGGTAGATGTTTTTCCAAGCATCTGTTTGGATGAATACATGAGTTCAGACTCAAATCTTCTGATTTCCAGGCTCAGATACTTAATTGTGTCCATTTATTCAAGATCTTGTGGACTTCCCAGGTGGTTTAGTGCCAACGAATCTGCCTGCCCATGCAGGAGACTCAGGTTTGATCCCTGGGTCAGGAAGATCTCCTGGAGAAGGAAATGGCAATCCACTCCAGTATTCTTGCCTGGGAAATACCATGGATTTCCATGGCAGGAGCCTGGCAGGCTACAGTCCATGGGGTCACAAAAGAGTTGGACACAAATGAGTGACTAGACAACAAATCAACAACCCCTCTCTACCCTCCCATCCTATCAGCGTTCCTTGGAAAACACAAATCTGTTCTCCTTCTTTGTAGCTTTGTCCTTTTAAGAACATCGTATAAAGGAAATCACACAGTATGTAACCTTTCAAGATTGGCTTTTCTCACTAAGCACGATGCCTTTGAGGTGCATCTAAATTGCTATGTATTGACAATTCCTCCCCTTTTATTGCTGAGCAGTATTACTTAGTACAAAGGTACCAGAGTTTATTTAACCATTCACCCAGGGAAGGACATTTGTGTTTTTTTCCACGTTTTGGCCATGGCTACGTTTGCTGTAAGCATTTGTGAGCAAGTTCTTGTGTGAACATAAGTTTTCACTTCTCTGGGATAAATGACCAAGAATGGAATTGCGGATTGCCTGGTAAGTGCATGTTTACTTTGATGAGAAGCTGCCAAATTATTTTCCAGAGCAGCTGTACTATTTTACATTCGCAGCAGTGACATGTGAGAGACCCAGTTTCTCCACATCCTCACCAGCACTGGGTGTTCTCCCTACTTTCTCTCTGAGCTGTTGAAATAGGTATCTGATGATACTTATCATCATGGTTTTCATTTGTATTTCCTTAATGGTTTTCTGAATGTTGAGCTTTAAGCCAACTTTTTCACTCTCCTCTTTCACTTTCATTAAGAGGCTTTTTAGTTCCTCTTCACTTTCTGCCATAAAGGTGGTGTCATCTGCATACCTGAGGTTATTGATATTTCCCCTGGCAATCTTGATTCCAGCTTGTGCTTCTTCCAGCCCAGCGTTTCTCATGATGTACTCTGCATATAAGTTAAATAAGCAGGGTGACAATATACAGCCTTGATGTACTCCTTTTCCTATTTGGAACCAGTCTGTTGTTCCGTTGTTCAGTTCTAACTGTTGCTTCCTGACCTGCATATAGGTTTCTCAAGAGGCAGGTCAGGTGGTCTGGTATTCCCATCCCTTTCAGAATTTTCCACCGTTTATTGTGATCAACACAGTGAAAGGCTTTGGCATAGTCAATAAAGCAGAAATAGATGTTTTTCTGGAACTCTCTTGCTTTTTCAATGATCCAGCAGATGTTGGCAATTTGATTTCTGGTTTGTGAAGAGGAACTAAAAAGCCTCTTGGTGAAAGTGACAGAGGAGGGTGAAAAAGTTGGCTTAAAGCTCAACATTCAGAAAACTAAGATCATAGCATCTGGTCCCATCACTTCATGGGAAATAGATGGGGAAACAGTAGAAATAGTGTCAGACTTTATTTCTGGGGGCTCCAAAATCACTGCAGATGGTGACTGCAGCCATGAAATTAAAAGATGCTTACTCCTTGGAAGAAAAGTTATGGCCAACCTAGATAGCATATTCAAAAGCAGAGACATTACCTTGCCAATAAAGTTCTGTCTAGTCAAGGCTATGGTTTTTCCAATGGTCATGTATGTATGTGAGAGTTGGACTGTGNATCAGTCCTGGGTGTTCATTGGAAGGACTGATGCTGAAGCTGAAACTCCAATACTTTGGCCACCTCATGCGAAGAGTTGACTCATTGGAAAAGACTCTGATGCTGGGAGGGATTGGGGACAGGAGAAGGGGATGACAGAGGATGAGATGGCTGGATGGCATCACCAACTCGATGGACATGAATTTGAGTGAACTCTGGGAGTTGGTGATGGACAGGGAGGCCTTGCATGCTGCGATTTATGGGGTCGCAAAGAGTCGGACACGACTGAGTGACTGAACTGAACTGAATGGTTTATGAGGTTAAACATCTTTTCTTTGACCTATTTGCCATCTATAGCTCCCCTTTGTTGACATGTCTGTTCGTGTGTTTTGTCTATTTTCGAATCAGATTTTTAAAAATTGTCGTGTTGAATCCTTTAGTCTAGATACTAGTTATTTGTTGGCTTTATCATTTGCAAATATTTTCTCCTGGTCTGTAGTTTGTCTTTTCATTCTCTTAGCAGTGTCTTTCTAGAGGCCAGAAACTTAAATTTTGATGAAATCTAAGTTACAATTTACCAAATTTAAAAAATAAATTGTGCTTTCAGTGTCATGTCGAAGAATGCTTTGCCTTAAATTTAGCTTTATCATTACATCCTTTGTCATTTCAAAAACTGCTCTCAGAAACAGCCATTCAGTTACTTCCCACATTTGTTGTAGAAATTCTGTGGATAGATTTTCTCTTTTATTATTTAGGACCTCCTCTGTGAAATTCCTGTGAAGGATGACTTTTAGAAGAGTGCTTCTCAAACTTTAATGCTCCTATGAATCACCTGGGATCTTTCTAAAATGCAGATTTTGATTCAGTAGGTCTGGGATCAGCTTGGGGTTTTTCACTTGGGGGTTTACTGTTGACACCAATGGTGCTAGTCCAAGGACCTTGCTATGAGCAGTAATATTTTAGAATTCAATGTTCCTTCAATATCCGATCAAGGAATCCACAAAACATTTTCACCAGGAAGAAGCCATAGCTTTGAAGCACAGTGATATCATGCTTATGTTAACTTAGCGTGTGTGCTCAGCCTTGCCTAACTCTTTGTACCCCATGGACTGTAGCTCACCAGGCTCCTCTGTCCATGGGATTCTCCAGGCAAGAACACTGGAGTGGGTTGCCATTTCCTTCTCCAGGGGATATTCCCAACCCAGGGATTGAACCTGTGTCTCCTGCATTAGTATTCTTTACCACTGAGCAACTTGGGAAGCCCTCTGTTGATTTAGGTTCTTTAGGGCCATTTTTGTTTTCTCATTTTCCTAGGTTCTAGTTTTCTATTTTTCTTTCAACCTATTTTTCCATGTTTTCTCAAAACCTTTCTAGAATAAGGCAAACTCTAAACCAAAGGCGATGATAGTCTGAAAGGGAGGTTTTCTTTGCCGGCACCCAGCATACATCCTACGACTGTGACGTGGTTCAGGAAGTGGTTTCCTCCACTTATGCTTTCAATTATGTTTCTCTGTAAATGCATTTTTAAGTTGCTTTGTACATATGTGAGTGGTCTGCTTCTCCCAGCGAGATGATACGTTTTTAAAGATGGGGACTGTGTCTTTCATTTCTTTTACAATCTCCCCCTGATCCTAGAACACTTGTCTACACATGGGCGGTGCTGGTGGCGGTGGTCGGGGGAGGGAACAGGGTTGAAGGCTGTTCAGCAGGAAACCCCAGGCCTCCTGCTGATGACTAGCACGTGTCTCTGCTGGCTCAGAGGACTTGCCTGTGACCAGCTGTGCTCCAGTTGCCCAGAGCATCTTGCTTGGTGGTGGGGGGGGTGGGGGCGGGGGGCGGGCTGGCTGGCTGGAAAGACCAG
>SJYV01054125.1:1239976-1277372 GCA_006410875.1 Neotragus pygmaeus | reverse complement strand
GGGCGGGAGTTGGGATGGCTGGCTGGAAAGACCAGTCCTCAAGAGCTCCATGGAAACAGGTCAAGGGATTAAATTCTAATCCCTTTGAGGATGGCATGAGATGCTGCATTTCTGGCACACTCCTGGCCATCTGCATACTCTGGTCATGGACTGCACTTGGACGACCGAGGCTATAGGGAGACTGACAGTCATAATCAAGATGGTTCTAACAGAAAGGAAGGGCCAAACTGTAGCTAAAGAGAAGCACAGTTCCTTGGTTGAGGTTTGCCCACCAGGTTGCTGTAACTCCAAGTAACTAAGTGCAGTTATTCTCAGAATTCCACAGGACATGACACACTTTCCCAGGAAATACGTTTTCCCAAGAAAAATGACTCCATGATCTAAGTCACTGTTTCCTAAAGCATGTACTGGTGATCACCAAGGGCTGTTGACTGAGAACATTTTGGGAAATGTTGACTGTCAGCCGTCCCAGGTTTCACCGTGCACTTTCTCAATAATAAAGGCTCTGAGAAGTCCTGCAATAAGAACAAAACAAAACGTGGAACTTCCATCAGGCCACTTGTTTCTTATGCTTGTTTTGATGACAAACTCCTTTTTTCCCTCATCCAAATATGATTTACTGCCAAAGTTGCAGACCTGGGCGGCACATGGAGATACTGGTCAGAATCATGAGGACTTGGCTGATCTCAGCAAGCAGGACCATCCCTTCCCAGACCAGCATAATTCCTGCTCTTGGCCAACTGTGCCCTGTTTCTCTCTCCCTGCGGTTTCTTCCCCAACCCCTGTGAATAAATCTGCTTAATATCTTGATGTTCCATGTTGGATTAACTTCGTGGTAGCATATGTTGTTTCTGTGTGAAGAAGAGTCGGGTCCTTTGAAAGGCTGCTGAATCACTCAACCAGAGGCATCCTGGTTGGGGATTAATTGTGTGCAGCTGAGGAAGCTGCCGAGAGGCACTGAAAGTTCTTGGAACCAGAAAGGGGCCCCTGAGTGGGAGGCTTTAGATGGCTTATTATAACTAAAAGGAGAATCAGTGTAGGGTAATTAGGAAGGCCTTTCCTAATCTATGTTCCATTAGAAAAATATGAATGCAGAATTAATGGGCTTCGATTTAAAATCGTGGTCATTGGAGGAGAGGACGGATTATCAGAAGAGGATGGAGGGTCAGTTAAGAGCTAATACTCTCCTGGACCCAGGTGGCTGGATACTTTTTTTTCCCCTGTTGTCTTTGCTTTATATTGATTGTTATTGATGTTAAAGGAAATGTAACATTTACCTAACTGCAGAAGTATAGCATGTATTTCTATTCCTTCCACAAATGTATGTTTCCCTGATTTTGTTAACTGCCAGAGAGCAAACCTCTCTAATGACTTCATTACCTGGAGAAAATACAAATGACTCCCTTGTGGGGGCGAGGGACCAAGAAGGGGTACAGCTTATCTTTCTCCACTCCTCCCACAGGGAGGGTGAATAAGGCGTCTTGTCTAATTGGTTCCTGTCTCTTTCCCCATCTTAACACATTTTACCCATTCCTCAAAACCCTCATCAGGTCCTGACCTCTGCTGGTAAGTTTCCTGGCTTGCTCTCCAGGGAGCTCTTAGTCCCACAGGTGAACAACTATCTTAGGATATGTCATGTTTCTTAGTCTGCCTTTTTCCCTCATGACTGGAATCTTCTCAGGGAAAGAACTTATCCTTTTACTATTATTGGGTTAGCCAGAACATTCATGATCTTACAGAAAAACCTGAATGAACATTTTGGCCAACCTATATTTTTTTAAATTGCAAAATACAATAATGCAAGTTTTCTTTTCTCTCCCTCCACCAAAATAGTTTGGGATGTTTATTTTAACATACAGAAGATCATGCTATATATTGCTCTGTAATTTGCATCACCACTTGCAGCATATGTTAGAAGGAAGACCATGTTAGTCATAGAGAGGTAATTCTTTCTTTTTAACCAGCACAGAGATTTCATCATATGGGTGCCCCATTCATCTTTAAAAACAATTTTGCTATTGGATGCCATTTGTGCTGTTTATGAATTCTATCTTTTATTTCTTTTGTACGCTGCATGGAGCTAGTGCTTTGCATGGTACTAGGACAGTCTGGCTGGTTGTTTCCCAGAAACGTTTGGCTTATGTTTGTGTGGAGCTGAAATAGCTGGTGAAGCTGATTAACAGTGAGTGGTTAGTAGTGAGGTTACCAGTCAAATGGGCTTATAAGGGATGGACTGGTTATATGATAATAAAGATGAGGATGATAAAGATGATGAAGGTGGTGATGGTAATGAAGAAAAAATGATGATGATAGTGGTGATAGTGATGAAGAAGATGAAACTGATGAAGGTGGTGACAGTGATAAAGACAAAATGATGATGGTGGTGATGAAGACGATAAAGAGGATGAAGATGAAATGATGGTGGTGATGGTGATGATGGTGGTGATGATGACTGCTCCCCCTCCATGTTTTGGGTGTGAGGAGGAGTCCGTGAAAAGACTAGGGTTCTGCCTGGAGAGGAAGAAGGGAGGCAAAGAAGCAATTGTGGATTGCCAAGCCCTTGTGCTCTGTAACTTGCTGTAGTTACAGAAATGCATGCAGAATATCTCCTCTGGGACTCTCAGGAAAAAGGTCAGCTTGGTCCTTCTGGCCAAACTAGACGTGGTCATCACATGGCAGCAGAGAGATCACTCATACAGCCAAGAAGGAGTAACAGAGGCTGACACTCCAGCCCTGCCAGAGCACAGGTTACCTGGGGTCTTGTCCGCTGGGGTCTGGCAGGTGTGAGGAAGGTGGCCTGGCCCTGGCTGCCATCTGTGCACTCATGTGCAGCCCCTGCTGGGCTCATGTGAGAGGGAATGGAGCTGGATGGAACCTTCTGGAACAGGGTGTCCCTCATGTGTGGGTCCTCACACTGCACTGAGGTTCTCTACTGAAGGGATGTCGAGAAGGGTGGGGTGTGCGTGTGTGCTTTAAATTTTTGGTGATATGTTCAAGTTGGCTGATTAAAACTTCAGAATTCTTTTTTTTAATTATTGATTAGTTAGGCGTTGGCCGTGTGGGATCTCTGTTGCTGCGTGTGGGCGTTCTCTAGTTGCAGTGAGCAGGGTCTGCTCTTAGCGGTGCACAGGCGTCTCATTGCAGCGGCTTCTCTGGTTGCGGAGCGCAGGCTCTCGGGCTTTAGTAGTTGTGGTGTGTTGGCTTGGCAGTTGTGGCCCCCAGGCCCTAAACCACAGGCTCAGTATTTGCAGTGCACGGGCTCAGTTGGTCCCACTAAGGGAGCATAGAGAGGACTGTAAGTCAGGCTTGGGAAGATCCTGGGTGTTGCCGAGGCTGTGTCTGGAGTGAAGTGAAGTGAAGTCGCTCAGTCGTGTCCGACTCTTTGCGACCCCATGGACTGTAGCCTACCAGGCTCCTCTGTCCTTGGGATTTTCCCGGCAATAGTACTGGAGTGGGTTGCCGTTTTCTTCTCCAGGAGATCTTCCCAACCCAGGGATTGAACCCAGGTCTCCCACATTGCAGGCAGATGCTTTACCATCTGAGCCACTAGCATGACAGGTGACTTCTGGTGCCAAGATCCAGCAGGGCTGGGGTGGAGGTAAGAGAAGCCAGGTGTCTTCTCAATAATTTACCCTGTTCTTACTTTAACTCTTTTCCCAGCAAGTCAGTAATGTGCAGCCACATGCCTTACTGTGCAGACTTTATAAGCTTGATTGTGATGAACTTGAAATGTGAAGTGTCAAGAAGTGTGAAGTAAGTGAAAGTCGCTCAGTTGTGTCTGACTCTTTGTGAGCCCATGGACTGTATAATCCATGGAATTCTCCAGGCCAGAATACTGGAATGGGTAATCTTTCCCTTCTCCAGGAGATCTTCCCAATCCAGGGATCGAATCCAGGTCTCCTGCATTGCAGGCAGATTCTTTACCAGCTGAGTCACAAGGGAAGCGCAAGAATACTGGAATGGGTAGCTTATCTCTTCTCTAGTGGATCTTTCCGACCCAGGAATCGAACCAGAATCTCCTGCATTGCAGGTGGATTATTTACCAACTGAACTAACAGGGAAGCCCGCATGAACCACGGATTCTCCTAAAACAAGCAATTTTAGAAATGCTGCAGTGATTTTTCAGGCTGGTCTTCGCAAAGCAAAAGTTCCCATAAATCACTTGGATTGTATTTTCACAACATGCTCATGCACAGACACTCACCTCAACCCAAACTTGTGATTTTAAAACAAAGTCTAATAACAGTCTCCGGGTGCTGCCAAGCTGCTCTCAGTCCTGTTGGCAAAAAATACCACAACATTACATCTCACCCTTCTTGACTTTCTTCCCATTTACTGATAACTTCTCAATGTACAGCCTCGAGCGAAACAAAAATGCAAAGACTATATTTCAAATAATGGGACTTTTATGTCTCTGCTTCTGGAATGATGGCCCTGGTCGTGCGCCTCCCCCACGCCTCCCCCTCACCCCCCTGGGAATAAATTAAATGCAGAGGTTTGCACAGTGATTTGATTTCCTTCTGGATGTGCTTTGAAAGAGCAAGTATGTGTGGAACGCAACTGCTTTGTAGGTTTTCTCTTTATCCACATCCTCCCTCCCGCCTGAATCACCTGGGTTGACTCCATAAAGGCACGAATGGATGCAGTTCACTGAAGAGCATTTCTGGAACATGTGCCTTTCCTGCAATGATGCATAATTAATCAGCTCCAGGCAAGCCAGCAAGCCAAGCTGGCTTTTAAAGATGCTGTCAGTCTTTCTTCTTTTCTCTCCGTCTTGTCTTGTCAGAAGAATCTGCAGGTCCCATCTGATTTGCTCAGGGTCTAATGTGACCATGTACATTTCAACAGTGGCTCCTTTGAACCACACTCTCTTCGGGCTGCAAAGGCCATGTCTACATGACAACAGACACACAATGGAAAAATGCAAAGGTCTGATGAGCACACACACAGATCTCTGCAGCTCCCAATCTCCTTTAACCTCTTTTGTTCTTCCTCCTCCAGGGCCCAACCTGGGAGTCCTTTGTGCATTAGCCCTTTAGTTGTCTTGTACCTCCTTGGTAATGACACCATCTGCCAAGAGAAACTCCCCTCTGGGTGTGTATCTTGCAGTAGGAATTCGTCAACCTGCAGTGGAAGCCTTCTTTCTTAGGGAGCCCAGGAAAGTTATTTTCTCTGATAAGACAATTCAAAACATTGGTAAATGGATGGGGAAGATTAAGGAGCTGGGGTGAAGGTGGTTTCTCCTATGTTAACTCACAAATAACTCTCTGGCATTGGCATTCTGGAGAGTAAAGTGTAAGTTGCTAAGTTGTGTCCAACTCTTTGCGACCCCATAGACTATAGCCCACAGGTTCCTCTGTCCATGGAATTCTCCAGGTAAGAACACAGGAATGAATTGTCATTCCCTTCTCCAGGGGATCTTCCTGACCCAGGAATCAAACCTGGGCTGCCTGTATTGTAGGCAGTTTCTTTACCATCTGAGCCACCAGGGAAGCCCTGGAAATTCTAGAAAGTAAGTGCTTTGCTATATGTAACTGCTATGACTTGATGATAGTCTCCAAAAATATGATGAGATTCTGATCCCAACTGCCTGTGAAATTGGACCTAGTCTGGAAACAGGGTCTTTGTACGTGATCAAGTTAAGACGAGGTCATTAGGATGAGACCTGGCCCAACGTGACCAGTGTTTTTATGTTGTTGTTCAGTGGATAAGTTGTGTCTGACTCTTTGTGACCCCATGGACTGCAGCATGCCAGGCTTCCCTGTCCTCCACTATCTCCCGAGTTTGCTCAGACTCATGTCCAGTGGTGCCATCCAACCATCTCATCCTCTGTTGTCCCCTTCTTCTCCCACCTTCAATGTTTCCCAGCATCAGGGTCTTTTCCAATGTGTTGGCTCTTTGCATCAGGTGGCCAAAGTATTGGAGCTTCAGCTTTAGCATCAGTCCTTCCAATCAATATTCAGGGTTGATTTCCTTTATAATTGATTGGTTTGATATCCTTTTAGTCCAAGAAACTCTCAAGAGTTTTCTCCATTACCATAGTTTGAAAGTATCAATTCTTCAGTGCTCAGCCTTCTTTATGGTCCAACTATCACATCTGTACATGAATACTAGAAGTACCATACTGCTGCTACTGCTGCTAAGTGGCTTCAGTTGTGTCCAACTCTGTGAGACCCCATAGATGGCAGCCCACCAGGCTTCCCCATCCCTGGGATTCTCCAGGCAAGAACACTGGAGTGGGTTGCCATTTCCTTCTCCAGTGTACAGCTTTGACTATATAGACCTTATAGAAAGAGGAAATTGGGACACAGGAAAACAGACACAAGGAGAGTGCCATATAAGAGGAAGACAATGACTGGGGTGATTCTGCTCCAATCCAAGGAAATGAAGATTACCAACACACCACCAGAAATCAGGAGACAGGCATAGAGCAGAACCCCCTCCCAGCCTCAGGGGAACCAACCCTGCCTCCACCTTGATCTCAGACTCCCAGGCTCTGGAACTATGAGATCTTAAGTTTCTGTTGTTTTACCATGCCCTGTTTGTGGTACCTTAGGGAACCAGGGCAGTAACTTTTCAAGGAGCAGCAAATGATTGACTTTGATAGAGTATATGAGTCTGCTGGAGCCACCATTACAAAATGCCATAAACCAGATGGCATAAACAACAGGTGTAATCTCACAGTTCTGGAGATGGATGTCCAAGATCAAAGTGTCTTTGGCCCCCTGATAGCCATCCTCTAGTTGCCTCTGGTTGCTCCCTCAGCATCTCGTCTTCTTATGGGGATCTCACTTGTATGGGACTAGGGTTCCACCCACATAGCCTCACGTTAACACAATCATCTCTTAAAAGACTTTGTCCGTAGAGTCGGTCACATTCGAGGTACAAGGGGCTGGGACTTCAACAGTTGAATCTGGGGGACATAAGTCAGCCCATAACACAGAGGAAAGGAATAGGGCTCTGCTACCTGAAGCAGGGGAGCAGGGAGCCAGGCATTAGGGAACAGCAGACACTGGCTCTCTGCTTGACCAAGTGAGTCACACAATGCCCGAGGACGATGCCTCAGGCCTCATCCATCCAACCCAGAGTTGGCGCCAGGACCAAGGGCGTCTCTTGGAGCACAGCTTCACATTCATGAGCCTGGGCTCACTCTAGCTTCACCTGTCTGTGGTTCTAGCCCTCAGTGCTGGACGAGCCATGCCTGCAATCTCCGGAATGCTTCTTTGGTTGCCCTGGGCTGAGCAAAGTCACTCCTGCCCTTCTCCCTCTAGCTGGTCCAGATGGCTACCTGCGCAGAGGCTGGGCAGAGGGGACTGAGCTGGGTCTGCTGCCCACTCTGCCTGATGCTCCTGCCAAAGGGAGGCTGAAGACCTAGATGAGGGGAAGAGAGGAGAGGTGAGAGGGAGAGAGAGCCACAGAGAGAGGGGGAGGACTGCCTTGTCTAATACTGTTCAGGTGCTGAGATACCTACAAAGTCCCCTGGGTGGGCCTCCTCCTGGCAATTTAAGGATCAACTTAAGTCGACTTGGCTTCCAGTCACTGCTCTGGATGTTCCGGTGCGGGGGAGGTCAGAGAGCCGAGCTGGGGCCTTGCCATCCCAGGTGAACAAAATCAACCATCAGATGCTCTGCTAGACGGTCAGGAAGCTGTGCACACAGACCCACCCCTTCCCCAACCCTCTTCCTCTCTCCTCTGAGTCTCTGTTTGATTTGGGACCTATAATAGGATAATGGAAACTAAAAGCATTTTTTTCCCTGCTAAGATCTCAACAGTAGTGACCCTAATATATTATGCCAGAGTCCAAACACCATGTTAAGATAAAGGGGAAATGGTACATTTTTAAAGAACTCCTATGTGCTGCTACCTTAAAAGCAACCGTGTCTGTTTCTGACAAGTAATGTTTCCTTAATTATTCATTTTCCTTGGCACTCGTAAAAGAGCCGGGTAATGACTTCTGTCTCTTTATATTTAGTCTATTATTGTTTGAAAAAGGCCAGAGGAAGGCTAGAACAGTGCAAAAATGATATTTGCTTTTTTTTTTTTTNTTTGATCCCTGGGTCAGGAAGATCCCTTGGAGGAGGCCTCAGCAACCCACTCCAGTATTCTTGCCTGGAGAATCCCATGGACTGAGGAGCCTGGAGGGCTACAATTGATGGGGTCACAAAGAGTCAGACACGACTGTGCTACTGAGCATGCATGTTGGTGTCTCACTAAGGGTTTCCCTCCTTGGTTTCTGATCCTTCCTTTCTTTGTGTTTTCTCTGAAGCATCTCTGAGAGCTGTCACATGAGTGTGTGTTGTGTCTTTGTGTGGCTCTTGGCTACACTGGATGAGCCACGAAGGGGCCTCCTGGGATCTGTCTCTTATACACATCTACACCATGTTAAGATAAAGGGGAAATGGTACATTTTTAAAGAACTCCTATGTGCTGCTACCTTAAAAGCAACCGTGTCTGTTTCTGACAAGTAATGTTTCCTTAATTATTCATTTTCCTTGGCACTCGTAAAAGAGCCGGGTAATGACTTCTGTCTCTTTATATTTAGTCTATTATTGTTTGAAAAAGGCCAGAGGAAGGCTAGAACAGTGCAAAAATGATATTTGCTTTTTTTTTTTTTAATTTTATTACAGACGGCCAACGTACAGGGTAACATAATCACCGGCAGCAGAGAGACAATGACATTTTTATAGACCTCCTGGCAATGCTGGAGTGTGAAGGAGCCTGACAGGTCCTTGGCTTTCCAATATGTCTGTTCAACTGTATTTCTCATCAGATTGACAGCCGGGCTACAGGCTCGAGGCGAGCCCCACGTCTCCGTCCAGATACCATTTTAAGAGCCCGAATAGCAGCTATCTATTCAAATTTGGTGATTTTTATAGATGGGAACCCAGGGCAAATGCCTGCAGGATCCCCGTTCACACAGTTCCAGTGGGGCCCTCACCCTGGCCCCACGGAAACTGTGGCTGGCTTCTCAGATTCCTCGCTGACTTCAAAGGGTGGAGAACTTGATCACTGCACTGGAACGCCGATGGCTCGTGAGAATTCCCAACACTTTCTCTTTAAGTAGGGTCTTTCTGCAGGGTCCTCTGAAAACTGCTTTCTGCACATGAGCCCATGTTGCTCTTTGTTTATTGAGGATGGATTAGTGGGAGGCTACCCTTGGTATCCCAAACCTGGGTCAGCTCCCGCTTATGGGACATTCCTAGGCTGTGGATTTAACACAGAGGTAGACAAACAGGGCATTTGGAACTCCTTGGCTGGGAGAGAGAAGCACTGATTGGCTGCCCCACTTGGAGACTGAACCCCTTCACTCTGTCAGAGTCTTAGCTTCATAGCCCTTTTCTATTAAAAAGAAGCTACAGGAGTGAGGCTTGTATCTTCTTCATTCATTCAAGGAAGATGTATAGAACCCCGCTACAGGCCAGGCTTTGCCCATGACGCTATCCTAGTCTGTTCCTACTTTTGTATTTTTCACTTTCCATAGATTTTCACAGATAGTCCCGGAACGTTTCATGTTGAGACAGCTTCTCCTGGCTGAGTCTGGGGAATTACGGCATATTTTTTCAGCGTCATGTCTCCTCTCACCAAACTGGTGGTTTCAAAGCTACTGGATTCTGACAGCTTCTGACAAGTCCTGCTTATTGCACAAAAATCTAGAGGGAATTCCACTCTGGCAGCAAGTTCCTGGAGGTTCTTGCTTAGTGAGGGTGTAGGAATGATCCCCATTTAAAAGGATGCTCAATTCTGAAAAACAGTCACTGTTATGCAAGGACTTTCCTTCCAAAGTTGAAATAAAATCACTACTTAGCATCAGAAAAAGAAAATAAGGATGCTCAGAAATGAGGGCTTTTTTCCAGAGGCAGGGAATTCTGCAGTTCAGCAAAACCTGAAAGGTGAGCAGAGGGACAAGATTGACCTATGTCCGAGATTCTCTCTGGTCCTGAATTCTGCCAGCTCCAGATCTCATTGTCCATAGAGTGTTAAAGTAATATGTCCTTTAACCACTAAACTCATCAAACTGGGGGGCCTTTCCAAGGTAGGAAGTACATTTTCCCGATTTTTATAGTCTCAGGACCCAGCATAGTAGCTGACACCATAGCAGTATCTATTTTTTTTCTCTCTTTTTAAAAAGATTTAATGCTATTTAATATTGCTTTTAACTTATCAGAGGAGTTGTTTCCTCCAAAAGGTTAATCACAGCTGTATTGAAAGAATATTTGGGGAATGTGGCAATATTGTATATATATGTACTCCACTTTATAAGTCTGCTGGAAATCCAAAAGGATTTGCCTTTGCAGAATTTGAAACAAGAGAATGAATAGCGAAAGCTATTGTGGTTGTTCCAGGACCTTTTGGAAGAAAACTTTTCTGAATCTTCCTGATTTAAAAGAGTCCAATTCTCTTTTGGAAGCTTCCATAGGTGTGTCTGGAGTTAATACAACTAGCCTGTACCAGCAGGGAAGTAGACATTGCATTTATCAGTGAATTCCCAGATGGTTGGCTCTTGCTCTGTAAATGCCCCCCCCCCCCCGCCTTTTTTTTAATGTTTACTTGTTTGATTGCTTTGGGTCTCAGGGCTTCCCAGGTGGCTCAGTGGTAAAGATTCTGCTTGCCAATGCAAGAGATGCAGGTTTGATCCCTGGGTCAGGAAGATCCCTTGGAGGAGGCCTCAGCAACCCACTCCAGTATTCTTGCCTGGAGAATCCCATGGACTGAGGAGCCTGGAGGGCTACAATTGATGGGGTCACAAAGAGTCAGACACGACTGTGCTACTGAGCATGCATGTTGGTGTCTCACTAAGGGTTTCCCTCCTTGGTTTCTGATCCTTCCTTTCTTTGTGTTTTCTCTGAAGCATCTCTGAGAGCTGTCACATGAGTGTGTGTTGTGTCTTTGTGTGGCTCTTGGCTACACTGGATGAGCCACGAAGGGGCCTCCTGGGATACCCTGGGTCACACTGAAATACATTTGAGAAGCCAAAAGAAGAAGAAAGTCACTCACACTGTTTCCAAGAGTGAGGCAAATGTGGCTGTGGACTGTGTTTCTTGGTGAATCGGATGCTCTGCTTCAACGTGGCAACATTCAGCCACGGTGCCCAGGCTGCCAGGGGCAGGCAGACTTCAGAGACTCTACTCCGCACAGTGGAAAGGGATTCTCCTGAGTCCCAGCCTCTGAAGTCTGAGTTGGCTGCCAGTCCTGAGGGTCTTGATGAGGAAGAAAGACTTGCCACCCACTTGACACAGGGCTCTGCAGAGTAATGGTGGGTGGTGGTAGTCACCATGATGACTGGCTGCCCTGTGCTCAAAGGATATCTGAGGGCTAGGCTGCAAAGTAGAAGACTGGAGGTTGAGAGGGGAAGAGGGAAAGACAGTAATTAGGAGAGATGCTGATAGAAAACCTGAATTTAGTTGGAAAAACCACATTAAAAATTTTTTTTTAAATGGCCCATTTTTTATAAAGTCTTTATTGAATTTGTTACAACATTGCTTCTGTTTTATGTTTTGGTTTTCTGGCTCAGAGGCATGTGGGATCTTAGCTCCCAGACCAGGGATCAAATCTGAACCCCCTGCACTGGAAGACAAAGTCCCAACCCCTGAACCACCAGAGAAGTCCCAGAAAAACTACATTTTTAAAGTGATTTCTAACAGAGAAATTAGTCTACTTATAGATAATTTCAGAAGTAGTAAAGTTTTAGTCTGCAATGGAAGATGAATTTCTTTTCAACAATTTGTGTGATTTTCCTAAATGAATGAAGACAGTTCAGTGCCTGCCTCCTCCGTATTGGATGGTATCCAGATGGCTCCCCAGCTAGTGGTTAGTGGCCACCCCTCTACCCATGCCCACCGGGACTGACTTACATTCAGCTTCTTTGCTGATGAATTAGTAGAACGTAGCCTATTCCTGTTCTTTCATGTCCCTGGTGCCTGGGAAGTGCCTGGCATATTAAAAAAAACACTTGATAGATATTTATTAAGCGACCTAGGGAAAACAATATGGCAGTTTCTCTTTATTCTCTAAAAAAAAATAAATTTATAACATGAAAACTCTGGTTACAGATGTAATATATTTTCATGGGAGATATTTGGAAAAGACAGAAATTCAAAGAAAAATAAAACTCAGCACCAGCTTCACTGGGTGGATATGATAGCATATGTATTTCGGCGTCTATCCTTCTAGGGGATTCTCAAAGCCTCACTGACGTAGGAGCAGCACTTGTGACATTGCAATGACCTACTTGTCAAAGATGCTTCCAGTCCCCCTTGGCCTGAGTAGATGCAGACCATTTCCTTGGCTCAGACTCCTCTCAACACCCAGTGGCCCCATGCGGCTGTGTACGTGATCCCAAGACCCAGCCTGGGAATCTCTCACTCCTGAGGGCAGTGCAGGGAACCAGGTGATTGAGGGCAGCAGCCAAGAGAAATGATGTTTCCTAGGGGCAGAGCAAGGCTCAAGGACCCAGCTTTGGTGGCAGCAGTGAGAACAATTGCAAACCCAGCCTGGGTCCCCTTAGGGGACTGGTCGCACCACCCATTTCTCTCTCTGCGTGGAGATTTGGACAATACATGAGTGGGTGTGGGGCGAGGAGACCTCAAGAAGGACTGGACTTCTTGACAGTGTCAACAGTGAGGTCTCCATCCATTAATTGAAAGAAAAAAAGCTTAGCTCTCAATTTGTCTCCTGAGTAAATTAATGTTAGTTGCTAAGTCCTGTCCAGCTCTCTTTGCAATCTCATGGACTGTAGCCTGACAGGGTCCTCTGTCCATGGAATTCTCTAGACAAGAATACTGGAGTGGCTTGCTACTCCCTTCTCCAGGGGAACTTCCTGACCCACAGATGGAACCCTGGTCTCCTGCATTGCAGACTAATTCTTTACTGTCTAATGGGTCACCTTTATATAATCAGATGCTTTTTCAAAAATAATTTTTTTAGAATATTTCTAAAGATTAAGAATTTAGTAGTTTGTAAGAAGGAATATCGTTGCTTACATGTCTTAAGGTTTTACTTAAAATTTTAAAATTTTATTTGTTTATTTTTAAGATTCTTTTTTGCTGTGGACCATTTAAAAACATCTTTATTGAATTTGTTACAATATTGCTTTTGTTTTATTTAGGGCATGTGAGATCTAAGCTCCCCAACCCGAGATTGAACTTGAATGCCCTGCCTTGAAAGATGAACTCTTAACCACTGGACCACCAGGGAAGTCCCTTAGGTTTTGATGTATTGGTATAACTCTAATAATAGCACTTGTTCCCTTTTCAGTATTTCCATGAGTGCTAAGGAAAGATATCTAATATAATCTACGTACTAATTACTATGGAAGTTGATGTAATATTAGGCTGAGCTGGGTGTTACAGTATTTTGGTATGGATAGTTTCAGAACCATTCTGTTCCCTTTTATATGCCTCACAAAAATATAGGAACTGAAAACAGAAACTGAAATAAAATGAGTCCAAGGATTTGCTGGTTGATTGATGTCTACTTCACCGACTTACAAAACATTTGAAATAGCTCTTTGCCACCTTGAACCTGGGGGATCCTGATTCTTTCTGGCAGAATCTCAAACTGTGTTCCTGGAACAAATACTCAAATATGTTCTAAGTCCTCAACTGTCAAAAGTAACTCTTCAATTCAAGTCCTAAATATTTGGCCTATTTCTTGGTAGCAAAACTGTCCAGACTTCCATATCCCTTGGAGTCATCAATGCAAGAGCATTGCAACGGCATAAAAATGTTGACGACAAAGCCCTGATAGTTTTTTCTGCTTTGTTTCTCAAAACTTTCTCAGTGGAAATACTTAGACTGTCAAAAACCATCACTATTATGTTATTCATCTGATATGGGAAGTCTGACAAATACCATTTTTCTGATTTAAATGCAGTAATTTCCGAAGCATCAGGATCAGAAAAGAAGGCGTGTTAATTCCATTCTCAGCAACACCTCTGCTTCCTTCTTGCATGAAATCTGACTTCAGGTTCAACTTCCCAGCCCATTTTCATCTCTCCTCTGCCTTCAGCCAGCTTCTCTTAGTATTTACATTGTTACTTTGTATTACATCAAGGGGAAACCATTAAAGATATTGAGAAGAGAAGCTGCATGTTAAGATGTATACTTTAGGAAGTATTTTTTTGTCATTGGACAGAGGATACATGGAAAGGAAATTAGACTTCTCAGTGAACTTGGGCATTGGCAGTGGAGGTAACAAGGACAAGGAAGAGAGATGCTCTAGAAATAGACAGTTACACCTGACAAGGATTTTTAGCCTAACATGATGACAAGGTGTTAAGCCTGTGACACTAAGAATATGTGTGGCCATAAGCAAAGACAGGAGATAAAACAGGAAGAGGCTCCTGTAGGGAATGTCTGCCTAGTTGTTTAGTTGCTAAGTTGTGTCCGATTCTTTTATGACCTCATGGACTGAAGCCCGCCAGGCTTCTCTGTCCATGGGATTCTCCAGCCAAAAATACTGGAGTGGGTAGTCATGCTCTTCTCCAAGGGATCTTCCCGACCTAGGGACTGAATCTGGGTCTCCTGCAGTGCAGGCAGATTTTCTACCATCTCAGCCACCAGATAGGCAAATAAGGACATATAAAATCCTCAGCAGAGTCTGGGGAGATGGCAGGAGAAACAGGTCATGTTTTCAAAGGAGCAAAACCTGGAGGGAGGGATGTCCCAGGGAAGAGAGAGCAGTGTCCAAATTTGGGACTTACTCATCTAGAATGAGGTCAAAGAGCCTGGCTGGATTTGGCAATGAGAAGAGAGGGTTGACCTGGGAAAACGCAGCTTGGGAGGAGGGTCAAGGTGGTGTCTGACTGCAGGTTGGCTGCAGGTATAAGAAGAAGGTGAGAAAAAAGAAGTGAGCTTGACTTTCAAGGATAAAGAGAAGGAAACAGTGATAACTGGAGGGTCTGGAGGGTCATAAACGTTTTTTTGCTGGGTTGGGTGATTTTGGTTTCCTTTTAACACAGAGAGAGGTCCATTTCCAGATTTCTGTATTTGCTTCCAGGACAGTCTTGTAACCCCAATTTCATCAAGGATCATAGAAAATATGGATCATCCATTCTTGAGGATGAAGGCCTATTCTTCATGCAAGTTTAAATAAGACAGGCTTGTTTGTATGTAAGACTGTCTAGTTAATCAAGATAAATGATTTGAAACTGTTAGAAAGGCTCAGTTTTCTTTTCTTTTTCCTGGAAAATCACAATCTGTTTATGATCAACTTAATCAGACAGGACAAGGAAATTGCACTGTATTTGGGAACATGGATGGAAAGATAAAGAGAGCCTGTATGTGTTTTCTGCTCTCAGAGGTCTTTTAAATCTGCTCTGGGTTCAAATCTTTTCTGCCTCACGAATGGTAGTTAAAACACACACACACACACACACACACTCATACACATCATGACAACTCTGGAACTCTACAGACTACACCTCAGTTTTCCCAACATCATTCACAAATAGGGTCCCATGATTAGGTCTCTTGTGTCCCAGTTCAGGAAAATGGCATTTATCCCTGGTTCTTACCAGTTCTGTGAACCCAGAAGTCAGTTTTCCTGTTCTGCTCCATCCGACAATAGCAGGTTGTTCATAGTGTTACCGAGTCCAAACGTGCTCTGCTCGCTGCATGATAAATCAATGAATCTAACACCAGGTCAGGTGTTGGGATGAGGAAGGGATTTTATTTGGGAGCAAGCTGACTGAGAAGATGGCAGGCTAGCACCTCAAAATAACCATCTTGTTGGGGCCTGTATGTCAGATTCTTTTATGGATCAGAGATGGGGGAGAAGGTGAGGAAACAAAGTAAAGAGACCTTGAAATTCTTGCAAATATCTCCTAGAATGGCAAGCCTCATGTAGGGGGATGTGTTAGTTTCATTTCCTTACAGTCTCTTCATGGGTGGTGGGAAATGAAATATCTCCTGTCATATCAACAAACAAAAATGTCACATCTATCTGTGATTCAAGCCTCCCCAAATGTGAATTTCTGGGCCCACCGTAAGCAGCAGACAGGGGAACTGGGTGCTGCCGTTTGCCAAACAAAGAATTCAAGAATGTCACAGTTCTTCACGGGTGGGCAGGGTCAGATGATCTCCCTGCGGCAGACCATCATGAATGCCTGCTGCAAAAGTGGCAGGAGAAGGGTTAAACTCACAGAAGCAGATCCAGTGTAAGTTCAAAATTAACCCTTCCTGGTTACAATAGCTCTGTTATTAGGATATATTTATTCTATTGAGATCAAAAATTTTGTATGGTTACAGAAAAAATTAATGATAACATCGGCTAACCTGATAAATTATTATTTTTTATAATTCTATTTATTTATTTATTTATGGCTGTGCTGAGTCTTTGTTGTTGCGTGGGTTTTTCTCTAGTTGCGGCAAGTGGGAGCTACTCTTTAGCTGTGGTGTGCAGGCTTCTAACTGTGGTGGCTTCTCTCGTTGTGGAGCACAGGCTCCAGGGTGCCCAGGCTTCATAGTTGCGGCATGTGGGTGCAGTCGTTGAGGTTTCCCCGGCTCTAGAGCACAGGCTCAATAGTTGTGACCCACGGGCTTAGTTGCTCTGTGGCATATGGGATCTTCCCGGACCAGGGATTGAACCCCTGCCTCCTGTATTGGCAGATGGATTCTTTACCACTGAGCCACCAGGGAAGTCCCTGATATATTATTATGATATTGTTTCTCTCATTAGAACCTGGAAAGCAAAGACTCCCTTTTTAATTTTGCTGTTGTTATTGTCAAATATCTCCGGTGTTGTGCCTGGGAGAGTCTATTGGGTACATGAATAAATGGAAAGGTAAACAACCTAATTTGTACTGACTTTTCCTTACAAGAACAGTGGCATGACATCCAGGCTTTGCTATTTGGCTACTCCGTGTGCCTGCATGATCCAAGGAGTCAAGCCTATTCCAGGGCCCTTCCCCCCAAAAAGTATTTCTTTCCTGGAGCAGCCTGCCCTAGGCCTCTTATGCTGGTGTCAAGGGGGTCCATATACTTCTAACACAGATGGGCCAATTTCCCTAGAAATTGAGGTTATTTTCATGGGACTCAAAAGATCTGGGATATCTCCATAGTGTATTTTGCCTTAGGTGTAATTTGTGGTTTTCCTTTTCTTGCCAGAAGTTCTGATTTCAAAAGACCACTTCAAATTAAGATGAGAGTGTCTTGATTCAGTTCATAATTCAGCACATAAATCTCCAGCTCATCCACCCTACTACCCTTCTTGACAGATTTCTGGACGTCTTTGAATCTATAGAGACTATTGTCTCAGACTGGCTGCTCCAGAATCGGAGATGCTGATGGCCTCTTAGACGCCATTCATTGTTCAGAGTTAAGAAGGTTTGGCCTTTTCCCAAATGCACAAAAAAAAGTTATTGTTTTTTTTGCAGGGCCCAGGAGTTTGCAGGGTCTTATTTCTCTGACCAGGGATTGAACCCTCACCTTCGGCAGTAAAAGCAGGGAGCCCTAACCATTGAACCACCAAGGAAGTCCCAGGAAAAAAAAATTAAAATATTCATTTCCCTGCTGGCTCTGGACCACTTTCCTTCCCTTTTCATCCAAACATCACTGCTGCTGTTGCTGCTGCTGCTGTCACTTCAGTCGTGTCCAACTCTGTGCGACCCCATAGACGGCGGCCCACCAGGCTCCCCTGTCCCTGGGATTCTCCAGGCAAGAACACTGGAGTGGGTTGCCATTTCCTTTTCCAACGCATGAAAGTGAAAAGTGAAAGTGAAGTCGCTCAGTCGTGTCCAACTCTTAGCGACCTCATGGACTGCAGCCCACCAGGCTCCTCCATCCATGGGATTTTCCAGGCAAGAGTACTGGAGTGGGTTGCCATTGCCTTCTCCGAAACATCACTGATCCTGTCTTTATTCTCTATTCCTTTTCATTCCCTAATCCTTCAGTGAAAACAATGGTTCAGAATTTGAGTGTAAGTAAAAATTTTACAGTCACAAAGCCCACCGAGTTCTGTAAAATTTCTGTAGGTTTCCAGAGAGCAGAGACAGCACCACAGCTGTGGACCGACATGTGCCCAGTGGCAAAGTACGGGTCTTAATAGCAATGCGTGTCAGGAGTTTGCAATCAAGACTTAGTGCTCATGTAGTGTATCAGTCAGGGATAGGATATGTCATGTTGTGTAACAAGCAGTTCTGAAGTTTCAGCAGCTTAACACGACTCCGGTTTATTTCCCACCCCTCTGTTTGTCCATCATGAAGACAGGCTGATGGGGATCACGTCCATTGTTGCAGAGGCAGCAAAGGACATGCAAATTCACACACTGAATCTTACATGAGCCATCACATCTTCACTCCTTCCTTTGGTTAAAGCAAGACCTACACCTGCATCTGACCTCAAGTGTCCAGAGTAGTGCAGCCCTAGCATGAGCCTGGAAGAAGGAGCTAGCAAAGGGAGCTGACAGCCGCCATGGAAGTTGATAGAAAATTCTACTTTTTTTTTTCCTTTTAGACTTTTGAAGAAAGAACCAGGCTTGCTTGATGTTTGCACTGAAGAAGACTCCAGAATCTTGAACAGTTTGACTGGAGGAAGGTCTAAAGGAGATAGTAAACCTTCTGGTTCATGGGGGAAATGAGCTATTTCATGTACAGTGCAAAACAGAGAGAGAGGTGGTAGTTTGGTATGTAAAATTAAAGTAAAATAAATTAAATCAGAGACTTCCCTGGCAGTCCAGTGGCTAAGACTCTGCACTCCCACTGCAGGGGCTGCGGGTTTGATCCCTAGTCCCGGGAGCCAAGATACTGCATGCCTCTCAGTGTGGGCAAAAAATAAAATACAAAATAAAATAAAAACCAAATCAGGGACATGTTCAATGAGTGAATGAATGAGACTTCACTCAAGTGGACTTGCACGTCTCTCCTATAAACATTCTCTGTAACTCTTCTTGGGTATTTTTCCATGGAGATCCTTCCCCTTTCATTCAATTGCATTATTACAATAGGTAAGAATAAGCACTCACCCTTCTCCCTTGATAAGAAGACAGCATAATCAGGTTTATCCTTCTCCCAGGAAGCTTCATAGGTGGAATTGAGAGCTTTTTTAAAAAAAATAAATGGGAGCCAAATGCTGAATGAGGGTCACTGAAGCATGAACTACGACTAAAAAAAAAAAAAAAAAGACAACATTTAGATTTTATTCCAGAGCACAGAAATTTACAGATCACAAAACTCTTTTGTCCCAGTGTGTTGGATTGTGCTTTAAAAACTCCAAAAGCAAAGCATTTGTTTTGCAGCATGAAAACAAAACAGAGATGCACAAGGCAAAACTGAAAATCTTTCTTTTGCTATGTCCAACCCAACTGAGGTAGCTGATACACACAGAGAGGAGTAGTCCCTTCTTTTCTACCTGAACACACACCTGTTACTATAGAGTCCATTCTCATAAACATGCAGCGTCTCCCCTCCCTCCCCTTCTGCCTCTTCCTCCCTCCCTCCTTGTCTCCTTCGCCCCATGTCCTTTCCTTCCTTCTTTCAGTTTTTCTTCCGTAAATGAGATTTCTGTACACACGTTACTTAGAAACTTGTCAAATTTACTATGAGCATCTCTCTAGATCAGTGTTTTATAAACTGTAAGTTTAACCATTTGCGTACCATAGAATTGGTTTACTCGGTCCTGATAATTATCAGAGAACTCACTGTAATCAAGGTAAGGATGTTTTATGAGAATTTTGTATCGTCTTTCCGTCTATAAAGGGGGACAATAATAGTGCTTACCTCATAGTTGTTGATAGTAATAGAATTAAATGAGCTATTATATGTCAAGTGCTTAGAACAGTAGCTGGCCCTTGGTAAGAAAATATAGCTATGTTATCGTCACCATCAGTCTCTTCCTTCATCTCCCCCCTCCTCTTCCTCCTCTTGTCTGGCGTTCACTTTTTGTTCAAATAAGAGTGTAGAGAAAGGCATTTTATTTGCTTTTTTAAAAAATTTGTAATACAATTTTTAAAAAAGATGTTTCCAGTTCTTTTCTTTAGCACTTGGGATCTTAGCTCCCTGACCAGTATCAAACCTAAGAACTGTGTTCTTGCTCTTAACCAGTGGACCACCAGGGAAGTCCCTATAACACAAGTTTTATAAGCAATATACACATCCTTTCTTGGAGAATGACTACATATTTATACTTAATTTGAAGCAACAATCAAAAGTTCAATAAAACTCAGTAAAATATAGTTGCACTCCATTTGGTCATTTAGAGTAATTATGAAGGGATTGTCTATTCACAGAACAGACAATTAAAGGCAATAAAAATTGCCAAGCATCTCAGCATAGATCACAGAATTTTCAAAGTTAAATGGTGTTGGTGTAAGTCACTTTTGTTGTCATGAAGACTGTCTCTCAGACACCAAGTGACAATTTGTCAAAAACAATTGGCAGACTTTCAGGAAAAATTCATTTCCGGTAACATTTAATCATGTTAAGGACTTAAATTACTATAAGAGAGAGGTGCAGGATATTTACACTTTATTTGCCCTTTAATTTGTGCTTGCCTGTGCTGCTTGTGAGATTGATCAGCTTTTCATGTCTATTGGCCTTTTGTGTTTAGTCATGGACAGATGTGAGAGTTGGACCATAAAAAGGCTGAATGGCTAAGAATTGATGTTTTCAAACTGTGGTGCTGGAGAACACTCTTGGTCCCTTGGACTGCAAGGAGATCAAACCAGTAAATCCTAAAGGAAATCAACCCTGCATATTCATTGGAAGGACTGATGCTGAAGCTGAAACTCCAATAGTTTGGCTACCTGATGTCAAGAGCTGACTCATTGGGAAAGATCCTGATGCTGGGAAAGTTTGAGGGCAGAAAGAGAAGGGGCAGCAGAGCCTGAGATGGTTAGATAGCATCACTGACTCAATGAACATGAATCTGAGCAAACTCTGGGAGACAGTGGAGGACAGAGGAGCCTGGCTGCAGTCCATGGGGTCACAAAGAGTCAGAGACAACTTAGCGACTAAACAACCACAGTGTGGGAAAGCGGGGGTGGGATGAATTGGGAGATTGGGATTGACATATATACACTACTGATACTGTGTATAAAATATATAACTATTGAGAACATACTATATGTGTGCTCATTTGCTTAGTCATGTCCAACTCTTTGTGGCCCCATAGATCGTAGCTTGTCAGGTTCCTCGTCAGTTCCTGGAATTTTCCAGGCAAGAATACTGGAGTGGGTTGCCACTTCTTACTTCAGGGGATCTTCCTGACCCAGGGACTGAACCTGTGTCTCTTGTGTTTCCTGCATTGGCTGGCAGATAACCAATGAGAGCTTACTCTATAGCACAGGGAACTCAGTGCTCTGTGGTGATTAAATGGGAAAGATATCTAAAAAGGAAGGGATGTATGTATACGTATAGAGCTTTCTAGCTGGCACTATATATGTGAAAGTTGTTCACTCATGTCCAACTTTTTGTGACCCCACGGACTATATAGTCCATGGAATTCTCCAGGCCAGAATACTGGAGTGAGTAGCCTTTCCCTTCTCCAGGAAACCTTCCCAACCTAGGGATCGAACCCAGGTCTCCCACATTGCAGTCAGATTCTTTACCAGCTGAGCCACAAGGCACTAGTGGTAAAGAAACTGGATGCTAATGCAGGAGACATAAGAGATGCAAGTTGGATCACTGGGTCCGGAAGATCCCCTGGAGTAGGAAATTGCAACCCACATTTCATTTCATTCTTCACATAGACCTTTTCCTATTTTTCATGTAGATTCCTTAGGAGTTTAAAGTTTCTCATGTGACCATTAATGGAATTTTAAAAATTCTTTTTCTTCTAAATGACTTCTGTTAGTATAAAGGCAATTTTTCACTTTTGTGTATTTACTAATCTTAAAAAAAACCCCAAGTTTGCCCTTTAATTCTAATAGCTTTTTAAAAAATGACTATATTTTCTTGAGTGTTCTAGGCATGTGGTTAATCTATAAATATAGTTTGCTCTTTTCATTTCCAAATTTATGCCACTCATTTTATTTTCTTTTATTATTGCATTAGCTAGAATCACCAAGACAATGTTGCATACAAATGATGCTGGAAGGCATCTCTTTTTTCTTTCTGGCTTCAGTGAGCTTACTTACTATTTTACATTTAATATTGTGTTTGATCTTAGGCTTTGATAATAGTCTTTATCATGCCTGAAGCATTTCTGTTTATTTCAGCAATACTTGTGACTGCTGAGATTTATCAAATGCCTTTTCACTGCCTCCATATTTAATTTGTTGTTGCAATGAATTTTACAGATAGATGTTTTCATATTGACCCATCTTGCATTCCTAGAACACATAACTAATTTGAAGGCAAAGAGGGAAAAAAACAATAAAAGAAAAGGAGGAGGAAAGCTCTGTGTGAACGTGTACAGAGAAAAAGAAAGCAGGCCCAGAAATGTGAATAGCAAGTGTGGTATTATTATTGATGTTTGGATTTATCAGGGATAAAAAGCAAAACTTCCAAGAATGTGAAACAAACAAAACAAAAACAAAATCTTGTTTCCAAATAGGCCTGATTACTTTTTTGGCAAGGTACCAAGGGGAGTTCTGCCTTCTGATCCTAGAGTAGATGAGTAAACTATGTTCCATCTGGTGGACAGAAGTTTTGGCATAATATTCATGTAAAACTGTTGGGGCCAGGGGGGATAAGGACGGTGGTCTTCTCAGGATTTGAAAAAGGTTGCAAATACTATTTCTATACTTACTACTAAATAAGTGAATTATTTGTCTCTTCCAGTGTCCACACAGTGTCTAGGTGGTCATTAAGAAGGGTTATTTTTGGATCCCAAATCTCTCTCAAAGCTGCCCTAGTCTCTTTCCCTAGAGCCACCTCATTAGGACAGGTCTCCTAATTTCTCACCAAGCTTAAGGGCAAAGATCTAGGGGACTGAGCCTGACAGAGCTGGGGCAGGAGGCAAATGCAGAGGCTGCTGATCATAAATCATGCACGTTAGAATCCCAGAGACAGCTCAGACTCCAACCCAGACAGTCTCCCTGTAACCGTCCAGGGTCAGGGCCAGTCATCTTACTTTTCAAAGTGCCTCAGTCCTGGGCGATTGTAAGAAAATCCTGGCTTGACAACTGTTGGAGAAGTGGTTCTTAAAGAATGGTTCCTGTACCGTAAATACCAGCATCACCTGGGAGCTTGCTTGACAGGTAAATTCTGGATCCCATCTAGATGTACTGAGTCCAAAACTCCGGGTGGGGGCCCCAGCTATATGCCTTTACTAGGTCCCCAGGGCTTTCTGATAAGGCGTGAGATGCACTGTGGCAGGGTTGCTCGGTGGGTTAGAGAGCCATATCACTGAGGGATCACTGACACCGAAGCAAAGACGATTCTGAGAAAACACTTCTTTATTTTTTTCATTTAACTAAAAAAATTTCTTTAATTGAAGTGCAGTTGCTTTACAATGTTGTGTTAGTTTCTGCAGTACAATAAAATAAATCAGCTACACACACACACACATATATATATATATATATATATCCCCTCCTTTTTGGATTTCCTTCCCATTTAGGTCACCACAGAGCACGAAGTGGGGTTCCTTGTGCTATGCAGTAGGTTCTCATTAGTTATCTATTTTACACATAGTTTCAGTAGTGTATATAATCCTAATCTCTTAAATAATCCCACCTCCGATGAATCTCCGCTTGGTGTCCATATGTTTGTTCTCTTTGTCTCTGAGACAACACTTCTAATTGCTACAGAATGACCAGGGGTGATGGGGATCCCAGGGAAGACGTTGGCTTCAGTTGACGAGGGGAGCAGAGGTCTCCCAGAGCAGTTTCAGTGGAGAGGTGAGGGTGCAAGAGTCATGATTTTCAGGATTAAGGGAGAGGTGATGGTAAAGAAAGGTGGGAGTATGTATGGCCTGTTTGCTGCAGATCCTTGGCTGAGAAAAGGCACAGAAAAGTTGTGTCTGGCGGTGGCAATTAAGTTCATGCAGAGAGGATTTTTGTTTTCCTTTTTTGGGGAAAGAAAAAAAACAGTTTGGAAACAGAGAAATTCCTGCAAAGAGAGAAGGATTGGTGTTTGGAAATTAAAAAAAAGAGAGAGAGAGATTCTTCATTTTCAGAATCAGGAAGAGATGTCCTTTTGACTAAAGGTTTATCTGGGTAAACCAGCAGTTCCTTTCCTCTGGTTTTTGCGTTGATACTTTGCAGCTAAAGGATACAGTTTAGAGAAAAAAGTGGTTTTCTTCCCTTGGTCTCAGTTCAGTTCAGTCGCTCAGTCGTGTCCGACTCCCTTGGTCTAAATGTGGGGAAACAATCCAGGGCGCTCTGTGTTCCCAGGTTTAAAGGCACCTTCTTAGGTGCACACGTGGGGTCTCTGAGGTGCCCCTTCTGTTGCCCCAGCTCCTCTCGCGGGCAGTATCCGCTGAAATCTTTGCCCTTGCTGGTCCATCGTCTGCCTGGAGATGCAGCACACATGCACACTCCACCTGCCACATCGCTGCGGTCCACCTGGACAGATCGACCTCATTTCTGATCAGCAGCTGTGCAGCCTCCTTTATTTTCTTTGCTGTTTAGAATTTGTTTGGGGCTTGACTTTTTTTTTTTTTTTTTTTTAAATGCAGGAGTTTCCATAAAGGATGCTTCTTTGCAGTTTTTTGCCTTCTTGCTCGCCCCCGCGCCCCAGTGCCCCCTCCACGCTCTTCTTCACAAGGTTCACGGTTTTAGACCTTCTGTTGGTGCTAGTTCTCCAGCAGTTCCAGCTCATTTGCTTTGTTTTCAGATTAACCTCCCTGCTTTCTCTGTCATCACCCTGGGGCACACCTGAGGATGCTATTTTTAGGACTTCTACTGTAACTGTCTGACACAAGCTGCGTCCTGCTCTGGAAATCTCACAACAAAGAAGTCTCTTCAATTAGCATAATTACTATCGTTCCCGCAGGCATAAATCCGCGCCTGCTCCCCCCACCCCCATCAATTCCCAGTCAGGCTCTGGGGCTAATAAGACCCAGGACCAAATGGGATCAAGGATCAGCGTTTCTTTGCCGGCAGCAGGTCCTGGTCTCTGCTGAAGTATTCACTTCCACTGGAGTTAGGGAGAAGCCTGGAGGGTTTGGATGGTGGGGGGATGGGGAGGAAGACTGTGATATCAGCTAGCCAACCATTCAGAACAAGAGCAGGACAACTAGCAAAATTAGATCTTGGCTTACAAGGAAGAGGCTTGTGTCTCAATAACGCATTTGTTACAGTTTTATTTTCACTTCCTGTTAATATGGAGATGAGAACCCTTTTGTAACAACCATGATGTCCTCACTCTCCTGTTTCTGTGAGGGCATTACCATGGCAGTGTTCTTTCCAGGAGGTCATCTCTCTTTAGAAGCATCACATTCTGTTGGGGAGTGGTGAACTTTGCTCCATTTTATAAGCCCGCAGCCCCACATCTCAGTTGCAGGATGTCTTTTTACCAAAACAAAGGAGTAGATTTAGGATCCTGGAAATGAAGTTTCACTGATAACCGAAACAACCTGGTTGATTGTGCTGGTTGATCATTATTTATAATACTTTGTTCTTTTAAAAAGGCCCTTTGACTCTAGCCTAACTTAGATAATGTTAAAAAGAATGCACCAAGCTCACATTCATGAGCTGTACATGTAACAGCTGTAATCCACATACACGGATTAGCTGTAGTTGGGTATTGGTCCACACAGTATTTATTCCTGACTCTGCAATGTACTCTGGCATAGAGTTCTAAAGTTTTAGTCTGAAATATTTGCATTTTTTAAAACTGTGTTAAAAAAAAAAAAAAAAAACAACAACTGTGTTTACTCTGTCCCCTGATGCTGGGAAAGATTGTAGGCAGGAGGAGAAGGGGACAGAAGATGAGATGGTTGGATGACATCACCGACTCAATGGACATGAATTTGAGCAAAGTCTGGGAGATGGTGAAGGACAGGGAAGCAAGGCATGCTGCAGTTCATGGGGCTGCAAAGAGTCAGACAGGACTGAGTGACTGAACAACAGCAACAACTCTTTGTTTTGTTCTGTTGCCAGTGATAAGGAGATCAAATCTGTAGTCGCTAAGAGAGAGAGAGAATTTTACTGGTGTACTTCTCTTAGCCCAGAGGTAGTTATAGCTTGATGCATGGTTTAATCTATAGGTTCAAATGAAATTATCAGAACTTGATTTCTCCCCTTTCTTGTTTGTGGGATTTGGTTTGGTTGATGTTTTTTCCTCAGGCTCTTTCCTCTTAGTGACAAAATAGCTGCAGAAGCTCCAGTCTATGAACTTGGATTTTGTGGGCAGGAGCACGGGTGACTTTAACCAAGTTACCTTTCATTTGCAAGCCTCAGCCTGTGAAAAAGTCTCCTAATAAAGTGTCTCTCTTCCGATGACTGTGAGGATTAAATCAGATAATCTATATAAAGCGCTTGAAGGTTCCTGGTGCCTCGCACCTAGAGAAAAGACAGAGAATTCCCCCAGCATCTTCATTAACACCTGTTTTCTTCTATCTCCTGTTACAACAGAGGACTATTCCTCCTCTTGGTAAAGGCCAGCTTCCTTCTTGTTCTCAAGTCTCTCCCTCTCTCCTTGGTAAAGATTTTGTTTCTTTGGTCTCCATATCCTGCATTGTGCATCCTTCACTCTAAACTAGATGTTTTCAAAATGCGAACATGAGAAAAGGAGAGCTGTACTAGAGCCAGAGTCACAGGCTAGTAAAGGCCAGTTCCAAGCATTTCTTTCCATCTTTACGTACAGTGATATCACATGGGTAGCTGGATATCAATCCCCTTGAGAGCCTTTATGCTGCACTACAGACCAAAGTTTGACTGCAGAGAGCCAGTGGTTAAACATTTACCAATGCACCACTGATAAAAACAAATGAGTGTAACTCATTAAAAATGAACAAACCCCAAACTTTCCTGGAGTCCAAATCCTCCTCCTTAACCTTAACAGCCAAGCATCTCCCAAGGGGTGATCCCTATGCTATCACTCTCTACCCCACCATATTTATCTTTCAACTTCCCACATTAGAGCTTTTGCCCCTAATACGCATCTGAAACACCTTGCCAGGGGCTCTGGGGACCTCTTGCTTCCTGTACAAGTGGATATCCCTTTGTCTTTATCCAACATATCAAATTAAAAAATGTTCTTAGATGCTTTTGGCATTAATGATGGTTACATCCTTCTTGGAACATTTTTATGCTTGGCTCATAATCCAAAGATCTTTTGTTTTTCTTCTTTTCTCAACTGGATCTTTTTTTTTCTTAGACCCTTATGACACGAGATAGATGCAGGTTTGATTCCTGGATTAGGAAGATCCCCTGGAGAAGGGAAAGGCTACCCATTCCAGTATTCTTGGGCTTCCCTTGTGGCTCAGTGGAAAAGAATCTGCCTGCATTGCGGAGACACAAGAGATGTAGGTTCGATCCCTGGGTTGGGAAGATCCCCCTGGAGAAGGGAAAGGCTACCCATTCCAGTATTCTGGCCTAGAGAATTCATGGGGTTACACAGAGTTGGATATGACTGAGCGACTTTCACTTTCAGACTGGATCTTTTTTTCTTAGTCCCTTATGCTTACTCCTCCTTCTTTGTTGTTTAGTTGCTAAGCCATGTCCTACTCTTTTGCGACCCTGTGAGCTGTAGCCCGACAGGCTCCTCTGTCCCTGGCATTTTCCAGGCAGGAGTACTGGAATGGGTTGCCACGCCCTCCGCCAAGGGATCTTCCTAACCCAGGGATCTAACCTACACCTCTTGTGTCTCCTGCATTGCAGGCGGATTCTTTACCACTGAGCCACCAAGGAAGCCCTCCTCCTTTACTAAATTTCGAACCTGTTGAGGTTCCTTGAGGCTTAGATATTAACTTTCTCCTAGGTGAGTGTCTTTGTTCTTCTCTGTTTAGTACCACTTTGATAGTGGTCATTTTCAAATTTCTCTAAAGCCCAGGCCTTTCTTCTGAGTCCAGATCCACTTCAACTCCCTGACTTATTCATTAGGATGTCACAGAGAACAACTGAACTTAGTACAACCCAAACAAAATTCCTGATTTTCCTCCTCCCAAAAAAGCCCCTCGAGCTCCCAACATGACACAGCCTCCCCGCACCACACATCTTCCCCCAGCATGACACACAGTCACGAGACTTTCCTGAATCCATGTGTGTTACCACGTAACGGGTTCAGCTTGAAAGCATAGGAGTCGTTTTTGATTTTTCCTTTTCTCTCAGCTGATGCCCAAACCATCATCAAATCCCTTCTGTTTTCCTCCAATTGCCCTCTTTTCTTCAAATTTACTGTTGCTACATTAGTTCTCAGCTGCCATGGTTCCACTAGATTTCCAGAATTCCTCCTTCTCTCTCTTCCGGTTATACCGCCTTTTTCTTTAGTCCCTCATTACATGCTTCTGAACCTGGTGGGCCGCAGTCCATGGGGTTGCAGAAGAATCCAACACAACTTAATGACTAAACAGCAGCAACCACCTCCCTCTGAGCCTCTGCACATGCTGTTCCTTCTTGCCTGACACATCCCTCTGCTCTTCACCTGGTTCCTCTTGCTTATCTTTTTCCACTCAGCTGAATTCCTACCCCCTCACTGAGATAGGCGCTTCTTTTAGACTGAATTCCCCCACCAAATTCTTTACTTTGGAGACATTGATCATAGTTTCATCTTTACATTTTTATGAATTAATGAATGCCTATCTTCCTCATCTTTTCATACTGTTCATGAGGTTCTCATGGCAGTAATGCTGGACTGGTTTGCCATCCCTCCTCCAGTGGACCCTGTTTTGTCAGAACCCTTCACTATGACCCCCGACCATCTTGGGTAGCCCTGCCCAGTAAGGCTCATAGCTTCCTTGAGTTATGCAAGCCTCTTCACCACGTCAAGGCTGTGAATAACAGGATCTTGCCCACCAATCATAAGAATCAAGAGAGCAGGAGCGGTTCCTTGTTTTATCCCCAATGTCTTGTAAGCCCAGTAAGACATTCAATACATAGTTGATGAGTGGATGAATAGAAATGGCATTAGTAACACTAGTGTCAAGTTCATAGGAAGATGAGACCCTCTGTGCCAGGGGAGCTGGGGAGCCCACAAACTCCAAGACCTTCAGGCTAAAGGCCCCCAGTCACAGAGAAGAGAACTTGGCAGCAAGTGACTGTAACGCAGGCTTGACCCTCCAAATCCCGCTTCCCAAGAACCATGGGGTTGTCTTTGGACGGTTTCTCAGGTCAGCTCTGCATCTGAGTGTACCCTCGGCTTCCACCAGTGCGTGTTGACCCTTGATCACCTGGGCAAAAAGCAACAAAATGTTAGCTTCTCACCATACCTAACAGATGGCTTTCAGCACATCTACTCTTAATGTAGATCTCATCTGAGACCCAGTTTTCATAGTCTTGGATTTCTATTTTTCTTTAAATTGTATTCAGTTTTGATCTTTTCACAGTACATTTCCTCCTACCTTACTTGCACCCTGAAACTGTGTCTTATTTTAAATCAATCATTTTCCTACATCTTCTGGAATATCCCTGGCTACGTTGCACCAGATTTTGTAGGAATGGATCCCAAAGCTTCCCTCAGTGCCTCGTTTTTTTAGGTTCTTCTCTTTAAATTCTATGTGGTGACTTACATAGAGGTTATTGTAACCTCTTAGCCTGGAGTGCTGGATTCATGGGGTCGCAAAGAGTTGGACACAACTGAACGATTGAACTGAACTGAACCTCCTGATGGAGTTAGCGCTTTCACTCAAATCACCTCCAATTTGAAACAATTGTGATTCCCATAATAGGCTCACTTCCCCAGCTCTTCTGAATTGTACTTTTAAAAAAGCTTCCATTTTCTTATCGGAAGCAGCTGAGAAGGAGACAGAAGAATAGTAAAATCTATCTCCCTTAGGAGGAAGGAAGGGTGCAATAGATCTTGCCAGGGTTTTGTATAAGGATTACAGAAAATCAGAACTAAAAAGGAATGTTTCACATGAGACCAAAGAATGTTAAGGCCACCCTGGTGAAGCCATTGCCAAGGGCACTGTGCGTAATGCTGATCTAGTACAGGTCGTCAACTGCTCCATTTCATTCATCTGCAAATGTTTAATATGCTGCTAAATTGTACTCTTTTGGCCACCTGCTGCCCCCATCAGTCTCTTTTTTGGTGGCATCAAATCAGCCATTCATTGCCTGTGTTTGGCAGAATGAGGTACAATTGATGTCAGGGCTGCATCACCAGTGTATAACCTGGCATTTGGTATCATCTAGACACACCTTGTGCTGCATTTACCTGGCTTCATGCAATCTCCTCTAGTCCACCTGTTGTCCCTCCTGCTGGAATTTTCTGTTCTCCCTGTCTGCACATCTGCAATGAGCCTTTTGGGGACAGAATCACGTTTCAGCCGTTTCTGACTCTCCAGATGTAATGACCGGGCTCCAGGGAAGTTTTTGTGTTTATCTCCCGTCTCTTCCCAGAGGGGCCCTTAGGGAGAGGGGTTATTTTCTCGTTGTGGATTAGAAAGTAGCAACCTTTCCCAGCAGTGATGAAGAAACTCTTCCCCTGTCTGCTGCACACATTCAAGCCACGTTTGGAAGCAGATCAGTGTCATAGGCACGTGATTTTTATACACAATGCTCAATGACTTAGCATTTACACTGATAGACTTGTAGTTACATCTGGTCCTTAAAGTTGAGGCACCCGTAGATAATCTGCTTTGGAACTACCTTAACAAACGGTGGTGAGTTTATTTCTTCTGTTCTGTTGGATGTGAAAGTCTTTGAGAAAAAATAAATAGGGAAAATCTAAGGTATCATTTTTACAGAATTTCTTTTCCAAACATAATGCTATTGGAAGAATGGCTCTCTGCACACTTCCTCCAGGACTTCCCAGCTGCTGGATTTCATTCTTTGCTTCGAGCTCAGAGGTTCACTCAGTTAAAAAGGGAACAAAGACAATTCTAGATCTTGCCGTTATTTTTCGCAGGCAGTGGTAGAAAGAGCCTTGCAGGCATGCATGCAGAGTGGCTTCAGTTGTTTCTGACCCTTTGCAACCCCATGGACTGTAACCCCCCCAGGCTCCTTTGTCCACGGAATTCTCCAGGCAAGGATACTAGAGTGGGTGAGCATTCCCTTCTCCAGGTGATTTTCCCGACCCAGGGATCGAACCTGTGTCTCCTACAGCTCATGCGTTGGCAAGCAGATTCTCTACCACTGAGCCATCAGGGAAGCCCTGAAAGAGCCTTAGGAATGGTCTGATCCTAGGTTCTCCTCTCTTTGCATAAGAGTCTTGGGTGGAAAATAGTGGTCAAGGGGCTTTCCTGAGGTCTCACACTTCTGGAATTTAGAAGTCTTTTTCTTGGTCAAGGTTTATCAAGAATCTGATGCTCCAAGTGTTTTAGTGACTTGCATAAATTCATACCAGGCAGAACTTCGCACAGGGACATAAAGCCCGGCAGAGCAGGCAGGGATGATGGAGCAGTTTCTAACTCTCCCCAGCTTGTTTAGAAGAGTCAACTTTCCCTTTGGAATTTTACACTCAACTTCGGTGGGGAGAACAGGGCATTTCCTTTATTTTCCATTTGCATCCATTGATGTGGGTGGTGGCACCTGCTGGCTGGCTCTGCTGGTCTCCGCTGGGTTAGATTCTTCATTGTGTGAGATGGAAATGTGCTCACTCTGCTTGCCTCTAACCACCTAGGGTTCCTTTGTGGGTGGAGGGGGAGGCTGCCCTGGGGCCAGGTCCTCTTCTGCCTTCACCTGGGGGAGGTGCCATGGAGCAGAGATGAATAAGTTTGCTCCAGCCTTCCATGCCTGGTGGTGAATCTACCTGGAATGCCAGTCTTTCCCGTGGGGACTAGTGTCTCGTTCCAGCTCCAGTCCCCTTCCAGTCTCCTCCAGTGGGATTGGCTTTTGGTTTCCCCATTCAGCTGTGTCTCACTCAGTGAATAGATGGATAGGAAATTGGCCCAGATATTTGGTGGCTCCAAGCACATTTATGGGGAGGAGGGTTATAAGCACTTGGAAGATTATAGAAGTCCAAGTGCTCAGGAATGCTTTGCAAAAATTGATGAATTTCCCTTCCAGTTGGGGTCTGCATCACAATGGACCTCTTCACATCCCTGAATAGGTGAGAAAGTCCTAGGACTAGTTGTGTTTTTCTAAGGTAGCATTTATTAAGCACCTACTGCATCAGAAACAGCAACAGCACAGTTGGATGGACCTGCCAGTCCTTTGAGCTGGAGGAAGCCACATTGCCATCACCCGCTGAAGCCTGTCCTTGGGTTTCAGAAAATGCATGGTGGCTCTGGGTCTCGTGTTCCATGGCCTGTGCCTTTGACAAGACTCTGCTTCTGCTTCAGTGAAGCCTCTGTCTAGCCTTCACGTGCCCTCCTCCCACCCACCCCAGCCAAGTTCACTGCCAAGGGAGAGGAGGGCAGACACCAAAACTTCAAGTCCAAAATCCCACTGAGGGGCTGCCTGGTTTGCTCTGCTTTTGTTTTCTTCAAAAGTATTTCTTTAAAGGAAGTATGTGGACCTTGAATACAGTTCGAACTGTGCATGTGTCCCAGGGGTTGTGTGTGGTCAGCTCAGGCCCCATCCTTGCCTTCAAGGCAGATCTCCCTGGGCTGTTCATTTTCTTCCCTGTGCTGCTGCTGTTGTTCAGTCGCTAAGTCAAGTTCAACTTTTGTGACCTCACAGACTGCAGCATGCCAGGCTTCCATGTCCTCCACTATCTCCTGGAGTTTGCTCAGATTCATGTCCATTGAGTCGGTGATGCTATCTAACTATCTCATCCTCTGCCACCCCTTTCTCCTTTTGCCCTCAATCTTTCCCAGCATCAGGGTTTTTTCCAGTGAGTCAGCTCTTCGCATCAGGTGGCCACAGTATTGGAGCTTCAGCTTCAGGATCAGTCCTTCCAATAAATATTTATGATTGATTTCCTTTAGGATTGACTGATTTGATCTCCTTTCAGTTCATGGGACTCTCAAGAGTCTTCTCCAGCACCACAGTATGAAAGCATCAATTCTTCTAGGCTCAGCCTTCTTTATGTCCAACTCTCACATTTGTACATGACTACTGAAAAAACCATAGCTTTGACTACACGTACCTTTGTCAGGAAAGTGATGTCGCTGCTTTTTAATATGCTGTCTAGGTTTGTTATAGCTTTCCTTCCAAGAAGCAAGCATCTTCTGTTTTCATGACTGCCATCTCTGCAGTGATTCTGGAGCCCAGGGAATAAAACCTGTCACTGCTTCCACCTTTTCCCCTTTTACTTCCCATGAAGCGATGGGACTGGATGCCATGACCCAATGTGTATTTATTGCATTTCCATGATTATATGTTTGCTAATTAGGCTTTACCTCTACAAAGGTAAGCTCCCTGAGAGCAGGGACCCCACATTTCCTGTTGACACACCCTCCCAGAGCAACGGGCTCTGGAAAGATCTATGGATGAATTGGAACAAACATGCACAGAGTAGAAGATGAGTTTTTTCTCTCTTCACTCCGCTCTCTCCTGGCCCCACTCCTCAGTGTTAACGACTGTTAATAGTTTGATTTACATCCTATACTTGGCGCTAGTAGTAAAGAACCCATGTGCCAATGTAGGAGACATAAAAGATGTGGATTCAATCCCTGGGTTGGGAAGATCACCTGGAGAAGGGAAGGGCAACCCACTCCGTATTTTTGCCTGGAGAATCCCATAGACCTGGGAGCCTTGTGAGCTATAGTCCATGGGGTTGCAAAGAATTGGACATGACTGAAGTGACTTAGCATTCTCTCTTGAATGTCTCTCCCTGCATTCACAAGACTACCTCCACACCACAGACATGCCTTCTCCTCCCCAGTGGGAAGTGCACAGTTTTTGCACTGGGTGAGTACTCAGGATAAAACCCTGAAATGCAAGCAGAGATCTGCCATGACCAGGACTAAGAGATTACACTCTGAGCCCTGGGTAGGCATATTTGGAACCTCAAATTGTAAATTTAGCTGCTGTGCTGAGGGTGGGAAAAAAGCAAGGGTCCTTATCTGAGAACAAACAGTGAAATCTAGACTTGGCAGGAGAAAGAATTCTTGTATGTGACCCTAGTAATCTCAAAAGGCAGAGTAGTAGTGGTCTTTGCAGGCAACACTGTTTTCATGATCAACGGTTGACTTTTTTCCCTTTTCTGTGGCTTGAGATTATAATGCAATCCAATCATCAGAGCTAGAAATGCACACTTAACAAAAATCAGTAATAACCTGTAAGTGAAGGGATAGGCTTATGGAGGGAGTGGGGTGGGGTGGGATGGGCCAAGCCCAATCAGTGAAGTCACTGTGCAACCTTTATCAAAATAATGGGTGATTTGGGACACGGAGAGATTTGGANGGGGTTGGGGGGGGGGGGGGGGGGGGGGGGGGGGGGGGGGGGGGGGGGGGGGGGTGGGGGGGGGGGGGGGGGGGGGTGGGATGGGCCAAGCCCAATCAGTGAAGTCACTGTGCAACCTTTATCAAAATAATGGGTGATTTGGGACACGGAGAGATTTGGAGGAAATTGTCACTAGATAGTTGTATTTGTGAAACTGATTTGTGAAATCCGTGACCAAAATGGTATAATTTTTTTTCCCACCTGGAATACCTGAACGATCCAAGGACTACTGGATTAACTAAAACCAGGAATCACAACCTTACTTTAAGACAGGGGACCCCAACCCCTGCAATCTAACTTAGTCTGATGACCTGAGGTGGAGCTGATATAATAATAATAAAGTGCACAATATATGTAAAGCACTTGAATCATCCTGAAAGCATTCCTGTCCCCAGTCTGTGGAAAAATTGCCTTCCGTGATATTGGTCCCTGGTGCCAGAAAGGTTGGGGACTGCTGCTTTAAGAGACACAGATCTACAAGGTTATCATAAACGCATGTGTCCGGAGATAGCACATGTGGAGACCAAAGCTCTGACAAGTAATAAATGCATTTCCCTTTGTCTGAGCGGAGGTCTCTCAGTCATAGTCAAACATCATCTCAGCTTGGCTAACTCTGTGCCCACTGATTGCCTGTGAGTTTCCTTTCCTGATGCTGCTCGATTCACCCTCTGTTTGTCACAAGGATCAGTGGCACTAAGTTAATTACTGGAAGGACCGCATTCATCTTTTTCATCCAATACAAAATGATGTTTTCAACTATTAATGCATACGATGCGTGGTATGAGGAAGTAGAGATACGTGAGTTCAGGAACCTCTAGACACACAGGTTGAAGGAATATTAATTTTGAAAGTGGCAAGTCTATACATCACTGTGACAGAGTTCCTACCGATCGCTAACTTTTAGCATTCACTTTCATGATCACAGACACAATAAAAGATGAATCTTGTATTCTTGAGGCTTCACAACAGAGACACAGCTCCATGGTCCTTGGTGAATTATTACTTTGTCTCAGGAGTTGCTCTATAAATCATCCCTGAGGCTTAAACCTCATAAAAATAAATCTCTGCATGTTTCTAACCAGCACCTCTGGTGTTCTCAATGTCATCTACAAAATAAAGCAATCACTGTTGAGATTTTTCTCATATTGTGTGACGTCTCTCCACTATCACTACCTGAAGAGAATGACTTATTGTTATAGAGAAAGGCAGATACTCTACTGTCATCCACAGAGAGCCAAAGATGCTTAACAAGTCCACTAATGGATTCTATTTCTCATCCTGATTGGTTGCTGGGGGGTCTGTCACTGCACATACCTAGCAGATCAACCACGACTTTGTTGTGACACCATGCCCTCAGAGATCCTCTTGGGTCATCTGCCACTTTCGGCCACTGTCACTTAGAAAGAAGGCACTATCCAGAGATGACTTGCATTGTCAAAAGTATGGAATGGGTATCTGTTAAAACAAAAAAAAAATCCATCAGTGATGATGTTTCTCTCCTTATACTCACCTGTGTCGGAAATTTCTGACTGGATTGGCATGGAGGCTGTAGGCAAGTGTCACCATCTATAACCTCGTTCTCATCTGTTGTTCCTGGTGCCTCGGTTCTAACCACCAGCCCTTTCGTGGCATGATTGCTACTCCTGGACACTCCCCTCAAGCCCTCTTAAAAGAATGCATGGGACAAAAGACATCACTAACGTCTGAAAAAGTCTTTTAAAAAGCTCCGGTCCTCTGGGAGAAGATGTTGGTGATATTTTATTCCTACAAATTTGTTGTTGATTTGAGGTCAGGTTTGATCTGGCTTCCCTGGTGGCTCAGCTGGTAAAGAATCTGTCTGCAAAGCCTGCAAAATGGGAGACCTGGCTTCGATCCCTGGGTTGGGAAGATCCCCTGAAGAAGGGAAAGGCTACCCCCTCCAGTATTCTGGCGTAGAGAATTACATGGACTGAACAGCCGTGGTCGCAAAGAGTCAGACACGACTGAGTGACTTTCACTTTCACTCGATCTGGTTGGAGATAGGATTAGCAAAGGAATTGAGGTGTGGATATTTTATTTTTTCTAAGCTAATATTACCAGGAAAAGAATCACAAATCATTCCCAGGTGGAAGGGGTATTTTGAATGAGAATTTTAGAAAAGGAATTTTTTTTCTGATTACACTAGTAATAAATGTTTATTGCAGAACATTTGGATAATAATAATAATGCCCTGTAACATTACAACTCAGAGATAAACAGTGTTAATTGCAGCATTTGGCCTTTCTTTCCCTTTATAAATCTGTTTCATCTTTGCTTTATCTGTACACAATTGTGTCATGCTCTATATAAGCTGAGCTTTCACTTAAGATATACTTGGCATTCTTCCGTTCCTTAAAAATTCACAAAAATTATTCAAATATATTTTTAATGCCTATACATATTCAATTGTGTTTAACCAAACTTTTAAGGAATATATAGATTCTTTCCCATTTTTTATATCATAAATTATACTAAGAACCATGTAAATCTTGGTGTGCAGCTCTGATGATTTCTTCATTCTAAAAATACAAAATCATTATTACTGGGGTGAAGAATATAAACATTTTTAAGGCTTTCAAAGCACACATTGCCAAATTAGACATCAGAAGAATTACATGATTGACCATTGCACAAGCAGTGTCTAAGCAAAGCCATTCTCTCTTCCTTTCATCAAGCAATTATTCGATCACAACAAGACCAAACCAACCAAACCAAAAACCTAGACAGCATATTAAAAAGCAGTTCAGTTCAGTCACTCAGTCGTGTCCGACTCTTTGCAACCCCATGAATCGCAGCACGCCAGGCTCCCTGTCCATCACCAACTCCCGGAGTTCACTCAGACTCACGTCCATTGAGTCGGTGATGCCATCCAGCCATCTCATCCTCTGTTGTCCCCTTCTCCTCCTGCCCCCAATCCCTCCCAGCATCAGAGTCTTTTCCAATGAGTCAACTCTTCACATGAGGTGGCCAAAGTATTGGAGTTTCAGCTTTAGCATCATTCTTTCCAAAGAACACCCAGGGTTGATCTCCTTCAGAATGGACTGGTTGGATCTCCTTGCAGTCC